>VZRS01008195.1:297-12065 GCA_013398055.1 Ifrita kowaldi
AGTGGGGTGGAAGGGGAGGACTGGAAGGTTGTAATCTGAATCCCCTCCCTTCCCACTGATGTTTCTGGGTGTTTGGAATGGGAAAGGCGCTGACCTCAGCCTCTAACCCCGGCGAGCCCGGCGATCCCTGGGCAAACACGGGGGGAGATCAAAGGCAGAATGCAGAAAGTCTCCAAAGAGGGAGAGTGAAGGGGAGGGGGGGCACACAAAAACCCGCCCGGCCCACGGAGCCGAATTCCTGCAGGATGAGAAAACAGCCGGAGCCTGCGGTCCACTCGGACGGGGCGGCCGGCGGGAGGCACGCGGAGCCCACGCTGCGGGCGGCCGGGACCGGGCTGGCCCGGGAGCCCCTCACCCCGCACCGCATCTCTGGGCACCCACCGGTACCACAGCCGAAGGTGCCCGGGAGCGGGACAGCGGCACGGATCCATTCCCGCTTTCCAACCCGCATCCCACGAGTGCCGTGTCTCGCCTGGCGGGGTGGGTGCCCACCCAGCCCCCCTGGAGGGGCTCCCCCAGCCCCCTGGGGCTCCCAGATCTCCCTCCCCGATGATTTACAGCCAGGATGTCTCCTGAGCCACACCAGACCCCGGCACACTGTGCTTGGGCTCAACCAGCACGTCCCGCACCAGCCCCGAGCTGGCAGGAGCCGGCCCCGGCTCCCCGGCCAGATCCCTCTAATCCCCGATGGAGACTGACCTGCAGCAGGAACATTTCATGGCATTTTGGCAGCATTAACTCTTCCGGCTCTGGTGTGAGCCTCAGCCCTGAGGGGGGTCTGCAGCCCCTTTGAAACAGCAAACCCGAGGGGGTTTTGCCCCGGGGAGCAGCTCAGCACCTCCAGCCTCCCCTCTTGGGGGGCAGGCGGTGGAGGGGACAAAAAAAACCGGCAAGAGCCCTTTCTTTTTTATTTTTTTTTGGGGGGAATCCAACCCACCCCCACCCCAGAGCAGCTTTTGCATGTAATGGTTTGGTGCTCCCCGGGTCTGTGGCTCCTTGGGGAAGCCCTTTTGCCCCAGACCAGGTGACTTGGGGGACCCTCGACACCCCCACGCTGGTGTGAGCAGGGTGCAGCCACAATGCATGGTCCCCCAGCCAGTACCATTGACACAGTGCTGTGATCGGCCCCCCCTGCCACTTCCCTGCCCGGGCCAGCAAACGGCTGCACTGCTGCTGGCTCTGGGCAGCCCATGGTGATTCTGGGGCCCCCCAGGGCCCAAAACCCCAAAGTAAAGTCAGACCTGTCAGCAGCTGGCCATGACCATGCATGGAGGGCTGGAGCATGTCCCCATGGCTGTGCCCTGAATCCCGTTCCACAGCCAAGCAGCCACCCAAGGGTCCATCCAGCTGCGGATGCTGAGGGAAGGTTATGCTGCCCTGGGGCACTCATGGGGAGGCTGATGTTTTGCAAACAGGGAATTGCATCAGGATAGCCCAGCCAGGAGCTGCTGGGGCCTGTACCCTGCGTGCCCTGGCAGCCTGAAACCCCCAGACCCACCCAGCTGGCCCCAGGCACCCACTGCCTGGAGATTCCTGATCCACAAACCCACCTTGCTCCAGCTGGGAAACAACGTGGCAGATGCAGGGCACCCTGGTCCTCAAAGGACACAGCCCGGGACATAGAGGCACTTTGGGGTGTCCCAGGGTCCTTCCAAGGGTGCTGGTGAAGAAAGGAAGGGAGAACAAGATCTGGAGCCCATCTTCTGCCTATACCCAGGCTGGGCTCCATGTGGTCACAGCACAATGCCAGTGCCCAGGTCTGGGGTGGTTCTTGCCCCACTGCCCCTTTCCAGAGCCAGAGAAGCAGCCCCAGAGAGTGGCACGTGTTTCACACCAGAGCCCAAGGTGCCTCATGCCTGTGTTCCCAAGACCAGAAGCTGCGAGGCTGGGACAAGCCAGGAACCTTCACCTCGGTGGTGCAAGGCTGGATGGAGGAATGGCAGCTGCTGCGTGGTTGGAAATGCGGTTCCCAATGACTGGAAATCCTCACCAACACCTTGGGACCCCCACCCAGGCTGAAACCTTCACCCCACCTGGGGACCCCCAGCCAGGCTGAGACCTTCACCCCACCTGGGGACCCCCAGCCAGCCTCTTCTAGTGCTTCTTCAGCTGAAGGTGAATGACAAAGCAACTCTTCCCACCCTGACCCAGCCCATGGTAATTTCACCGTCTCCACAGTTCCAAACTGTTCACTTCCATGTGACCAAGCACCAACTGCACCCTAGAACAGGGATTTTTGGGGTCACTTTCAAAGATCCCAGAGACAGATGAGGATTTTGTGGTTCATCCTCCCCCTCCAAGACAAAAATTAGCACCGTGTCCTGGAGGGAAGGGTGCTGTGCCACGTGTCCCTGCTCCCATAACCTGCTGCACCCGGCAGGCTCCTGGCTCTCCAATGCGCCCGTGGCGAGCTGCACCCTCATTTTCAAGCATCTTGCAGTTGCATAGAGGTCACCACCTCTTCCAGCCTGCGTGGGACAATGGGACCAACCCAAGAAGCCTCACATCAGAAAGGTGGGTGCAAAGAAACACAATGACCAAAGTCCTGAATCATCCCAGAGCAACCTGCTCCCTCCTCCTTTCTCCAAGGAGCAGAGAGCCTTGAAGCTCTCCCAGCCTTCCCAGCCTGCTCAGGCTGTGCAGTGTTTTCCTGCCCTGCTCTTCCCAAGCAGACAGCTGCAGCCCCGCAGCCCCCGCTGCTCCGCCGTAATGGGCTCCGGCTGTCCCGACCCCACCTGAAACCACACACAGTCTTTGTTTCAGCCCTGTGAGAGGGAACAGACACTTCCAGAACCCCCTGAAGAAAAAGGGAAAAAAAAGGGCTGCGTGACTCTTCCCTGACCAGGCTTTCACCTTAGCTCCAGGGTTTTCCCGGCTGCAGACACGATCTCATTTCCCCCTGCCCCCTCCCAGCCCCAGCAATTACTACTTAAGCTGTTAAAACAAGCGTGGCCAGTCTGGTACGAAGTGGAAAATCTGATCCTAGAGAAGTGAGAAGGCAGGGGAAAAGGGAGGTCAAGGGGAGGTGGGCTGGGAGAAGGGGATCAGACAAGAAGTCTCCCTCCACCCCAGGATCAAATCCCCCTTCTTTGGGGCTCCTGGTGCCTCCAAAAGCCACCCTGGTGTGACACTGGTGCTCCGAGCTCCCTGCAGCATCCTCTCCGTTTCAGTCCCGTTTGTCCCGGGACGGTTTCCAGCTCGCCCCAGTCTGGGCAGGAGGGGTGACTGCTGCCATAGCACTCACTGCTCCCCCAGACCCAAAGAAGGGATTTAAGGCTTTGACTGTACTTGTCCTGTCCCCGTGGAGCAGGGACTGGGCACAATTCCTGGCAAACTGCTAGAGAGCCCGGCTTCCTCCAGCCACCTGCGGCACCAAGCCTGTTGGAGAGGAGTTTGTTTTCTTAGGGCTCCACAACCCCACATCAGTGGTTCTGTGAGAATCAAGAACAGATTTATCTTCTGGATCTACAGAAAAGGGCAAAAAACCACTACAGCCAGGAATCATGGCTCCCCAGAAAATGTAATTTGAGTTATTTTGTGGATGGCCTGGAAATGGGAATACACACCTGTACCACAAAAAATCTGAAATCCCCAGCCATGGGCAAAACCACCACCTTTTTCCCTTCAACCTCTTCCCAGCCCCCACAAAAATGGATACAACTTCTCCTCTTTTCAATTGGTAGTTCAAAACAAACAAAAAGACTTTAATTTATACAAAACAAAACCATGTCGAATCAGTTAAACAACACTGACTGTACAAAGGAATAAAAAAATAAAAGGATAGTCCAAAAAAACCCAACTCAGGAATGGTACAAGTGTTGGAGAGCAGCTACAGACTAGTGTTGACATCAGATGCAAGAATCTTTTCCTTTTAAATTAAAAAATAAAAAAAGTTTGTTGCTGGGCAATCACTCCAGGGAAATCTTCCATCCCCACTCCAGACAGGATCCGTGAGACTTTACAGGGTGACAAAACCTAGACCAACCACAGGGAAACAGCGTGGGGAGGTGGCACACGTGGCATAGCCAAACCAAAGCAGAGGTACAGCGAGTTTTGAGACATGCAGCAGCTTGGGGATTTCAGGAAGGATCCCTTTATCCCTCTTCGTCCCACACACCGGCGCCGGGGCCCTGTGGTGCCCGGGGGTGATTCCTGGAGGAGCCGCCCCTGGCGGTGCCGGTCACCTGTTGGCCGTATATCCCTGCTGCTGAGCCAGCGATTGTCTTCTGCTGTGTGTTAAGTGATGGGAAACAGGTGCCAGCCATCCCAGACAGGTTCTCCAAATCCCCCGGCCTTCGCGCCACCGGGACGGCCCGGCCATGGCTTTGCTCTCGAGCCAAAGCACCACTACAAAGGATTCCTCTCCCCCTCCACCTGCCTGGGGTTTAATTCTGTCCTCGCTCACTTGAGCTGGGCGATAAAGCACGAGAGAGCCGAGCCAAGAGACCTGCCCGTGCTGTGCTCTGCAGAGAGGGGAGGGGGAAGCCTCTGGCACCTCCCAGGTCGGCTTGGGAGCAAGGGAAGCGACGTCCCAGCAGGGGGACGTGTCCCTGCTGCCGGGACACAGCGGGTCCATCGGCCACGCGGGAGCTGCAGCGGCTTCATTCTGCCCGTGCAGTGCCCCAGGCTGCCTGGAAAGGGGGAGCAGAGCAAGCCCAGGCCTTGAGGAGCTGCTGGTCCCAGGAGGGGATGGCAGCACTGTACACTTCACTTCCTACCACGCTACTCACAATCTACACACCCTGGCCACCTATGAGAACCTGCCACCGTAGCCCAGCCCCACTGCCAGGCTCCCTTAGCTTTTGGGATAAGGGCTGGGTGCTATTTCTCAGTTTCCAGGTGAATTTCCAGCACAGGTCAGCCATGGAACAAAGCCAGGGAAGCAGGTGCACTTGGCTTGACAGAAGATCCATCCCAAGCTCTTGCCCCTCCAAGTTCCAGGAGCCATCCCACGGAGCAAAGCAACTTGCTCTCCCGATCTCCTGGGATTGCCCCAAGAGCCAAGTGATTTTGCCTCTAAGGGACCTGGAGATTGCTGTTTCCCCACCCCAACCTTCCACCTTCCCAGTCCCTGCTCCTTCACACTCCAGTGGGAAAAGCCACTTCTGCCCTTTCCCACTTTCATCCAGGAGGAGCCACAGCAGCGCGAGCTCAGGCAGCATCTTTGGGAAAGCAAAGCTGGAAGCAGCCAGGATCCAGGGGCTGTCACATGGGATGCTGTCGTCGATGGAGGGCACTAGAAGCGATGGCTGAGGCTTTGCAGCAATGAAGGACAAAATTCAGCATTTTTCCTCTGCTTTAGGCACAGTGCTTCCACCCCCTGCTCCCCAGTCCCCAATGAGAAAGCACAAAGTGAGCAAGGCATCAGTCTGACCCCAGAGCTGCCTCTTCCTCCTGCCTGCCGAAAGGACCCTGGCCTCACCGCTCTGCTTCTCCATGCACTGCCATCCCACCCTGCCTTCAGCACTCACAGGTTCTAGGGAATGATAGGAATAGAGCAGCTCGGGGCATGTTCCACACCAATCATCCTTTCCTTCTGCACACGCAGTATTTAAAAACACCAGCACGAGCCCAGAGGTGAGGGAAAGTCTCTTAAAGCATTTATGTGTTTTCATTGGAAAATCCTCCACTTGTCCCCTTTGCTGACACTGGGAAAGTCAATCCAGTGCTTGTATTTACATGGCTGCATAAAATTTTCCCTGACTGCTTCTTAAAAAAACCCTTAAAAAACAAGTGATATTTATATATATGTATAATATTTACATAAATAAGTGAAGGCGGCAAATGGAGCGCTGCCTTCCCCTTTCCAATTGGCCAACTCTTGCCTAGTTTTCTGGTTTTTTTGGCAACAGCAGGTTAACATCCCGGTGAAAACTGTCATTAGTCCCCTGTCCCTGTTTCTTTTTGTCTGCATCCAATGATCACTATTGCACCAGCAATCTGTTCAGGAGGCCAAGAGTTAAAGTTGCAGCACAGACTCTCCTTGCCTACTCTCTTAAGCCTCTCAATCTTCCATTAAATCCATTGCTCCATTGAGACTGGATGAGCTTTTTTTCCCCTTCCCCCCTCCCCAACCCAGCAGCTGCTGAATTTTCCACCCCAGGCCAAGAGGCAAAGCCCAAAGCATTCTTGGAGGGTCACTTGGCAGATCCTCTCCCCGCCAGCGCTGCGGGATCCAGCCGGCACCATGCTTCTTCCTATGCCAAGCCAAAACGTGAGCACATTCCTAACGCTTGTGCGTGCCATCGGAAAAGCAACCGTGGCCCATCCGAAAGGATCCAGTGGGAAAGGGTTCGGTGTGCAAACAGCTGTACATCGGAGGGTGGGTGTGGATCCGACACAAGCTCAGGGTGCCCATCCTGCTAAGAGATCTTGCAGTTGTTGCGTGAGCAGTTCTGTGGGGGGCTCTGGGGAGGCCGGATGGATTTGGATCTCTTCAAGCTGTTCCCTTTGCTGCTGCTCCCGCCCCCGCTGCTGGCCAGGGAATAGGAGCGGCCGTGCATCATCACTGCGTTCATCCCGTTGGCCATGGAGAAGGATTTCAGGTGGCTCTTGATGGTGACGGGCAAGGGGAGCTTGTCGATGAGGTGCACCGGGGTGCAGGACACGATGGCTCGGCAGCACAGGTCCTGTAAGCTGAACACTGGTGGGAGAAAGGACCACACAGTCAAGGGCCAGGAGATCCCCTGGGCTGCCCTTCCCCCGCAACTATTCCTTATGCTGCACAGCTCCAGCTCCTCAGGGAGATATATCAATAACAATCGCACAGGAGCTGGGAGTAGGGAGCAGGGTATTTAGGACAAAAGCCTGGCAAATCAAGGTGAGCTCTGCTGTTGCAGGTTTGTGCTTTGCCAGACACCAGCTTTGGTGTGAACACAGGGTTAGGCACTGCCAGCCCTGCCCTGCTCAGCACTCGGGGCTGGCAGGGCCTGGCTCACGTTCCTGACAGACACTTGGCTTCTCAACCCACCCTCTGGCAACCAGGATGTGCCTGGGAAACAGGCGACAGGGTCAGCAAGTCCTGAAACAGGACAATGGCACCTGGAACCTGCTCAGGGGGCAGCCCTCTGCAGAACCCCCCAGCCACAGAGACCCCACCAAGGCAGACCACCCAGAACACCATTGCCCTTTCCAGCTTCCCAGCATCCTCCCAGCTCAGCGGGCATCATGTGAGCCTGCCTTGGGAAGTCCCTCTCCTTGCCGGGGGATTCCCAGGCAGCGGCCACACGAGGGCACTCGTTATCCTCCTGCCTGCCTGCGGCCAGAGGCACGCTGCCGTTCCCGAGCAGGCAGATCCCCACTCCCCGCTAGGGAGCCCCCATTCACAGAATCATTCAGGTTAGAAAGGCCTTCGAAGACCATCGAGTCCAACCATTCCCCCAGCACTGCCAATGCCTCCGCTAAACTATGTCCTCAAGTGCCACACCTGTATCTTTTCTGAACACTTCCAAGGATGGTGATTCTACCATTTGAGTGCCCAACCACCCCTTTTGTGAGGAATTTTCCCCCAATATCTAACCTAAACCTCCTCTGGCACAACTTGAGGCCATTTCCTTTTGCCCTTTCCATTCCCAAGCAGGCAGCCTGCAGTTACAAATCCTCTGGAAGAGATTCAGGAAAGGTCTGTGAATTCAGCCCAGTCCCTGCCCACCATCCCTCTGTGATCTGCAGACCACAGCACGGCAGCCAGGTTGGGGACAGGAGCTCAGGCAGAAAATTTGGTGACTGGGGCTGGCAAACAAGATTTTCCCACCCTTGTGAGCAGGAGCTGAAGATCCATATGAGAGCAGGGCATCCCAGGAACACAGATCTGCTGCTGCTCAGACTGCAATGGGACACACTGCTACCTCCACCCAGGAATAATGGGGGAATTGAGATTATTTTGCTTCAAACTCAACAGGCTGAGACGTAACACGGAATCTGCTCGTGGTTTGCCTCCTTGTGGCACTCATGCTTGGATATATGGAATAACCCAGCCCACTGCTGCATGCTGACAGCAGGGATGAGATTTAGTCCCTTTCAGCTTCTTGGGCTCACTCTGCTTCCCTCCAAAACAAGGAAGACAGGCTCAGGCAAAGGCAAGGAGCAAGGTGCTTACACTTGGATTTATCCCACACAGCCCTTTGATTGAAGTACTTTCAAGCTGGGAGCTTAATTGCCCTCAGTCTCATCCAGAGTAAGTGGAAAGGTGGAGGATGCCCCAGAGCACTTCAGATCCCAGACATGCTGAACTGCCCTCTGCAGCTGCCCATCCCCGTGCCAGCACAGGCAGCTTGCGGCTCAGCTTCAGCTTGTCTGGCCTGAGGCATTTCTCCACGTCAGGTGGATACAGCTCCCACAGTTCCACAGCTCCCACCCGGGCAGCCACAGCCCCACGGCTCCATGTGAGCCCAAACTTCCCACACGGAGCACCCTCCTGCCCACTGACCTCGGTTGGGCCTCCAGATCTTCTCCATGCCGTGCCGCATGAGGACGATGCGCGACAGCTCCGTGAAGGACTCGATGACGTTGAAGTTGCACAGGGGGCTCACCTCGAAGAAGGTCATGCAGTTCTTCTCGGCGTAGGCGCGCGCCTGCTCCGTCGGCACCTGCCGCTTGAAGGCCAGGTGCAGCCTGTTTCCCACCAGGATCCGAGGGACACCTGGGGCGTGCTGGAACAAGGGAAGAAGTGCACAAATCACAGCTACACCCAGCAGTCTGCTTAGCTGCAACAGCAGCGAGGGGAAAAGAGGTAGAAGCTGCTCTGTGGCCAAGGGACTGCCCAGCAGCACCTCTGTGTGGTGGTGATGACTAATTTGTCACCTCCCAGCCCATTCATTTCTGAGGGAACTTTCCTGTCTTTCTTGACCATTCCTGAGCCCTGTCCTACTACTCCAGATTTACACAGAGGTGGAGGGCAGACACTTCTTGCTTTGCTCCACTTATTACTGCACTGCCATCATGTCCCCTCCACAGCAGAGCCCTTCCTGTCCACGTGTCAGGTAACGCCTTGGGTGATACCTCCCCATATTTCTGCTATAGATTGCTGCCTATGTTCTTCCATTCACTTACCTCATCTATTTCCTTTATCCATCGGTCTATCCCATCAAAGGACCAGCGATTAGTGATGTCGTACACCAAGAGAATTCCCTGGTGGAAGACAACCAGAAGCAATCAGGAAGTTTCATAGCAGGAAACGTGACAGGGGCAGGACACCCCTGAAAGACCCCCCCATGCAGAAACCAAGAAGCAAAGGGACAGAACATTGCTTCAGCTGCACCATTTGTGTGCTGATAGGGCAAAAACTGAGACAACAGGGCTGTGCTAATGCAGTCCCAGGTCACCAGGGAATGTGCCCTGTTTTGGCTCTGGTATCCCCCAAATAATTTTCAAAGTTGCAGTCTCTACACTGGAGGAGGAACTGCCTTGGTGGCTGTATCTGGAGGAGCAAAGCACTCTCTTTTTCTCCTGTCACAAATCTGATACAAACTCTCTGAGGCAGAAACACACCTTTTTTTTCTACCCCCTTACACAGAACAGCTGCAGTCAGTGCTGAGGTGGCAGCAGGACAGGAAGGAATTTTCAAGCACACCCCTCTTCTCCAGAACCTGTCTCATAGTGAGCCCTTTGCTGACAAGGAAGAAGCTGAATGATGCCAATAAGCACCATGGTATCTCCACAGACTGAGCTCTCAGGACTAGGATCCATCCAGACTTTGCTGAAGGTGTTTCCCACTGTCACTGCCACACTGGCAGAGAACCCTTTCTTCAGGCAAGAGGTACCTACAGCATCCTCAGGTTCACATCCGCTGTCCCTGAACACCACCCACACCCATGACTCGATTCCCAGTCACCTCCTGAGGTGCAGCACGTGGTGCTGGCAGCAGCACAGGCACGACTCAAGGCAGGGAAGATATGGAGCAGCTCTGAGGAGTCTCCACCTCACCCCAACCCAGGCTGGCAGGACCCAGGAGCATCAGGTGACCAGGTGACCCAGGTGGCCAAACTGCTGGCCACCACTCAGGTCCACAGCATCTCCCAGCAAGTGAGCTTTTCTTGAATCTGAGTATTTCTGAGGACAGACACCAGGAAAGTAGGCTGTGCCTGGCCCTGCAGGCACACGAGTCAGGAGCTGCTGCTCGGTACCGGTTGGGCACAGACAGCATTTATGGAATTGTCCTCAGCAGAGCCTTTCTGCAACCCTCCCGTTATTTTTCTGACTTCTTGTCACTCTTCTTTGCAATCAAGGACATTCCAAGTGACAATAGGCACTCCAAGCTGGCTTGGCAGAATCACAGTACAAGATGCCTGCAATGGGAACTAGGGAGGAGGAGATGATCTTGTGCTGAGAGAGGAGGAGTCCAGCTGGGAAGGCAGCACTGGACAAAAGGGAACCCAGCAGCAGCAAGACTAAGGGCAAACTAAACCAGACCATTGAGCACCGAGTTCCACAGACCCAGCCCTCCCTGAATCAGGGGTATCCTCCAGAACAGCCATCCCCTACAGCAAGGCCCCAGCATAAGCAAAGAGATCTTAAATTGGCAAGGGAAGGTCTCAGCTTTCAGCCCAGTCCTCCCTACGAGAGGCCTGGATTCAGCACAGGGAAGGAGAGAGCTGAGGCACTCCCAGCACCTGTCCTGGTACGAGTCAGGGACCATGGAGCACCCTCATGTACCTGTGGAGCTGCTCCTTTATCCACTGAAATGGAAGATGTGCTACACAGATGGGAAACACAAACTACCCAGTCCTCCCAAACCCCAGCTTTACAATCCTTGCTGCTGCCAATCCCTGTGCTGAACTGGGAGGAGCCTGTGCAGAAGCTTTGTGTGTCATACACCTCAAATTTACAAAAAAATAATCATTAACGTGAAATTATGAACATGATTCCTGTGTGATGCACACAGGAATGATAAACTGGCATCTGGGCCACAAAGGCACCTGAATCCTCATAATAAAGTCACATCTGGAGCTGGCACTAGCACTGCTCCTCCCCTCATGGCACAGCAGCCGCTCCCGGAATGCACTGGGTGTGCCTTGACCTTGCCTGCCTTTCTCTCAGCTCTTTTGGAATAAGCAGCTCTCAAAGCCTGACCAATTTTATAATTTTATAACAATTCAGATTCTTGCTTCTAGAACAATTCTGATTCTTGAGTCATACCCCCAACCTCACTGCCCAGTGCTTCCACCCCAGGCAGTCACTCTCCAGGTGAAGTTTGTTTTTTCTGTCCTCGTTGGCCCTCCAACATCTCCCCATCTGCATTTGTACCCCCACAGAAAGGCTCAAATGCACAAAAATAGAAGGGAATAGAAGGGCAGAGGGCACAAAAGGCAAGTCAGGTGGGCTGGCTTCATGTTTGACAGCCCAACATGAAGAGCAAGCCCTTCAAAGTCTGGGTTTGAGGCTGTTCTGTAGGACCTGAAGGTGAGTTTACATAATGGCAGAAGCATCTGTGGGGTGCGGGGAGCATCTTCAGTTTCCTCCAGGGAAAGTCTGGAGCTCATACCTAGAGTCCATAATTCTTTGTAGTCTCATTTCTAGGACAGTCCAAAACCTGATAATAATCTAAAAGACTAATAATCAAAAAGAAATGGACGTAGTTTTTGTTTTGGAGGAGAAAAGGATCACTTTCTCCTAGATTTAGAGAGGAAAAATAAGAAGGAAGTAATGATTTTCCGTAACTAAAAAATCCCACAAAACCAAAGATACTGCTTCTCAAAGACCCAATCTAGAAAGACCTACTAGCAGGATACATCACATTTTAATTGCATATTGGGAAAAAAAAAAAAAAA
>VZRS01008195.1:12203-40993 GCA_013398055.1 Ifrita kowaldi
TTATAGTGAATTGGGAAAAAAAAAAAAAAAAAAAGGACTCTGAGCTTTCTTTTAATTTTTCCTCTATTTGTTTTGATTTCCAGCTTCCAAGGCTGTGTGTGAGAATTAATGAGAGTCAGGAAATAACGAAGCAAAGGGTTTGATGACCCCCTTCCAAGACAAATGGCCAGCAAGATAAATAAAGTCTACTTGCTTCATTTCTGGATTGACAAGTTCCTTCAGCCAAGAGAAACAGACCCAAGACCTAGTTTGTGATGATTATTTCTGCCAGGAATATGCTTGAGGAGGAGAGAGTTTTTAAGCTTGCTGGCAGCTTCTGCCTGGCTCTTCTTTGAATAGGAATAAGGATAAAACTTCAGCAAAAACACACCCCTACGTTCTCAGCAGGGTGGAAGGTCAAGACCACGATTTCTAAATGCAAAATACGACACCTTGTCTGCCAGCTGAGCCTCTAAGCCACACCACAGCTCCAGTACACACGTTTAGAGTGAAAATTGTCCAGGAAAGCTTCCCAAACATCAGAGGACACCGAGGCCAAGTTGCCTGTGCCTTGCTCTGTCCCCCTCCTGCCCAGCTGGGTATGGAGCCCAGCTGTGCTGCAGCTCAGCAGGGGGAGGAAAAAGGCTGTTCAACCCCTGGCCAGCTCCTGCTGCTGCCAGATAACCTCACACTGCTTCCAAGCAGCACTGGCATGCTGCAGACACCACGGTTCCAGAGCACACATCCCAAATCCACTCTGTCACTGCCATCTCTGCCCCAGAGAGAACAGCACTCAGCCATGCACACAGAGAGGGAGCTGGCTCCATCTCTGCAGACAATTCCAAGTAAGATCTGTCAGGCTTTTTTAAAGTCTCCTTTGAAATAACGTGCACAGAATTTTAATTTCCTCAACTCAACAAATGAACAGCTTCCCATTTCCAGCCTAATTTGTTCTCTAAGTGCCTAGATGGTTGTCAACATCCTATTATCTCCACAGCTCTCGATTTTTAGTTTCACAAAGCCCTTTTGTACCATTATGTACCCCAGGTTCCCACAGCACGGAGTGAAAAGCTCCACGCTCAGCTTCTCAGACCAAGGAGACCTGGATCCCTCCCAGCCCTCCAACAGCCTTCCTTCTTTTCCTCCTCAGTCTGCCTACAGCTTCTGTGTAGGTAGAAGGTGACTGGACTCATCCCCAGATCCATCTGGGGTCTTTCCACAATTGGATTTTCAGAGTTCATTCCCACTCTGGTTTTGTTCCACACTACTGGGATTGGCACAACCCTGAGCATTCCAGTGACAGAAATTTCCACATGAGTGCCTTGCATAGTGAACGAGGAACACAGAGACACCACCAGTTATTGTATCCAGCAGCACATGTGGACACTTACTCTGCCAAAACCCAGATTTGCTTCCAGCAGGAGCTTACACAAAGATCTGTCCACATAACCGAGGTGGTGGTGGGGAAATATCATCTCTGCCTGCTTGCAGCAGGTTTGGACCAGGTTTATAAGCAAAAAGCTTTTAAAGGCAAGAGAAAATCAGCTCGCACACTGTCAGTGCAAAGCAGGCTTGTCTAAAAAGGCTTCCCAGATGCTTTAGGGGCTTCCAGCACACAAGAAACTGCTGGGAGCACTTGCACAACTGCCAAGGACCTCAGCCCAATACAGGCAGGTGACAGGGTGGCCAGGAAAGTGCCACTTGCTGGTATTCTCCACTGGCGGAAAAAAGCTGTTACTGAAGAAGGCTGAAGATCACCCCAGAGTGGATTTTCTGTCCCACAGGATGACATAAACCTTTAACAGAAGGTCCAGTGCTGACAGGAACCAGAACACTCTGTGTCTCCTGCTTGCTCTTTCACAGCTCCATTTGATTGCGGCTTTCCAGCTGGCACCTCGGACCTTGGCTCATAGGCAGTGACATCCTGCTGCCAAACCTTTTCCCAACAGCACAGCCCACTGGGGGGGTATTTATCACTGAGCTTTTGATAAGTATTTTGGCAGGCAGGGCAGGCTCCTCCAGCAGCTGGACAATCCCATCCGAACGACCCAAGGCAGGTGAGGTATTTGCAGCAACCAAAAAAGCCATAAGGGAGGGCCGAACCTACACCTGAGTCTGCTGAGCTGCCAAAAATCCACCACCCTCCTGCATACTGAGAAGCCCTGAACAGGATAAACAGCAGCTCCTCAAACCACCTGCCTAAGCAGAACTCAACAATATTCATCATTTCTTTAGGGCTGCAGCTTTGCTGCAAGATGGGAGCATTTTATCACACTGTCTGGGAAGAGTTTGGCAAGCCACATTTTCAGAAACAGTTTAAATCACTGGCATATGAGGACATCAGGAACGATGCTAACACTGCTTCTTCCTGGCTAGATCAGGAAGCACCACCACAACTCCTTCTCCCCTCTGTGATGACTCTTGGAATAGTTTGCACTTGCTCACAGCAGCCAGAAGAGCCACAGCTGCTCGCAACGGGCGCGATCAGTGAGCCAGCTCTGCTGGAACGACTGAGACCTTGAAGCCAAGCAGAAAGGGAGCAGAAGTCCAAGAGCAAAAAAGATTTCTGCAGCACCTTTAAGCACACTAAATACTCTTCACCATACCCCATGCTGTGACAATTAACATAAAAATCCTTCTGCAACACAGCAAGCCCAGATTGCCCGAGTTGGCTCTGCAGGGTGCAACACTACTGGGTTTCCATGTCTCCCTCCTCCCTGGCCCTGCAGTCACCATGACTGGCTGCACACTGCCCCTGCCCCATCAGAGCCTGGAGGCCAGTGCTCTGCTATCCCAGACACACACTCCTCTTTTGCCCCAAAGTGAGATCCTAAAGTGATGTGGTCAGGACCTGCTGGCTCAGCAAACCCAACAGAGAAGGGATGAAGTGGAAACGCGACACCTAGGGAAGTAAGAGAAAAGGAGAGGGGACCCAGGCATACCAGCACCACAAGCCTCCACCTTGAGCCCAAGAGCTCATTGTGTCCCTGATGAGATCAGATCTGCTAGGGCAGGGAGGAAGACAAGAGACCTGTGATCCTCACAGCAAACCCTGAGGCAATCATGCTGGAAGAAGGGGCTGGTTCTTGCTCACAGCCAGCTCATCAAGAGCAGCAAGGATGTTTTACTGCAGATAATTTCAAGAGGAAGAAGTTCCTGCTGAACATGAAAGTCACATGGCTCTGGACCCAGGCCAGTGGTGTGGAGTTGAAATTGGGGGAGGCATCAAGGTACTCAACTCCTTTCCCTAGGGAAGGACCAGCATGAAGTTCAGCCTGAGCACTGCACCAGGCTGTGCCATGGGGGAAAGAAGAACTCCCAAGTTGCTGTCTGGACACTGTTTTCCCATGTTGCAACCTCTCCAGGGTCTACTTCAGAAAATTCAACTCTTATCACTACACTTGAGAAACAATGAGGAGTGTGTGGGAAAGTCAGGCATGCTTCCCTGGCTTGGAGGCACTTTTCATACCAAGTATTCTCTTAAGCACTGGCTATCCACACCTGGGTAAGGGGTGCCAGGTTGCTGAGCCAGCCTCCTGCTCTCACAGCCAACCTGTACAAGTCCTCTCTGGAACCTCATTCTTCAAGCTCCCCTTGTGCTCTTCAGTCCTCTACTCAGTGAGAACCTTCCACTAATTCTCAGCGTGAAGGTGCTCAAGGCCAGTTTACACACACCTGTTCTTGTGCAAATATCACACTGAACTTCAAACAGAGCTTTTCCCATGCTGGCACCTCTCTTCTCTGCTGGATTTGTTCTTCCTGAGCTTTTGGCTTTTAGTTTAAATAAGCTGTTTCTCTTGCCTCCAAGGAGATTTGCGTCAGCCTTCTTACAGCAGAAGTCTTGAAGTCTGGTGATTCCAAGACAGTAGAAAGGAAAGCAAACAGCTGCAGCTAAGAAGCCAGTACAGCACACAATCCTGAATACATCCTGGAGACCACACCTGGAGTACTGCACCCAGCTCTGGGGCCTTCAGCATGAGAGGGACATGGACCTCTTGTAACAGTCCACAGGAGGCCATAGAGATGCTCCAAGGGCTGGAGCCCCTCTGCTCTGGAGCCAGGCTGGGAGAGCTGGGGGTGTTCACCTGGAGAGGAGAAGGCTCCAGGGAGAGCTAAGAGCCCCTTCCAGGGCCTAAAGGGGCTCCAGGAGAGCGACTTTGGACAAGGGCATGAAATGACAGGACACAGGGAATGGCTTCCCACTGCCAGAGGGCAGGGATGGATGGGATATTGGGAAGGAATTGTCCCCTGGGAGGGTGGGCAGGCCCTGGCACAGGGTGCCCAGAGCAGCTGCGGCTGCCCCTGGATCCCTGGAAGTGTCCAAGGCCAGGCTGAACGGGGCTTGGAGCAGCCTGGGACAGTGGAAGGTGTCCCTGCCCATGGCAGGGGGTGGAATGGGATGGGCTTTAATGTCCCTTCCAACCCAAAGCATTTCATAATTCTAAATCAGAGAACTCAGAAGCACTGATGTGTTTCTCCACCAAGACCACACGGGTTATGCTGTATTTATGCTATGGCCATGCCAGAAGAAATCAGCTTCTGCTTACTGAAAATAACTGGAGGTGTTGGAAGTCCATCCTTGCAGTCATATAGGCATTTGTTACTCAAAACAAACAGTCCTCTTGCTTTGGTTAACCATTCAGAGTATAAATTTAGATACTTTCTTCTTCTGTTGAAAGCTGTGGTGAGTTATTTAAGAGACACGGTATCTGTATTCCTGTTAATACAGGAATATCACTGGAACATCACATGGGAGCCAACCATTTGCTGCTGAAAACAATCTGAGTTTTACTCCAAACCACCTGGAGAAGGCTGTACGAGGACTCCAGTCATTTTCAAGAGGCACTTTCCCTGTGCTTACCTCCTGGGCACTTTCAGAGGGCACGGAGATACTTCCCTTGGGAATCACCTCTCCTCCTCCTAGGCAGGTTTGTTCCTTAGGGCTGGTTTGCTGCTTTTAAGGGTTGACTATTTGGGCAGACCAGGATTAAGGCATCACAACAGCACTCTGGAAAAGGCATTTGTTGCATGAGCAGAGGGCAGGTTTGAGGCAAAGATGTGAGCTACACCTTGGTGTGCAAGTGAGCTCCATTCTTCAGCATTCAGCAGTGAATTGCTGTCTACAACTTCCTGAAAGGAGGTGGGAGTCATGTGGGGACTGGTCTCTTCTCCCAGGTAACAAGCGACAGGGTGTGAGGAAACAACCTCAAGTTGTGCTAGGGGAGGTTTAGATTGCATTTAGGGGTAATTTCTTCACTGAAAAGGTGGTCAGGCATTGGCACAGGCTGTCCAGTGCAGCGGTGGAGTCACCATCCCTGGAGATGTTAAAACCCACATAGAATGTGGTGCTGAGAGACATGGTTTAGTTGGGGCCTTGGCAGTGCTGGGTTACTGGTTTGACTCGATGATCTTAGAGGGCTTTTTCAACCTTAGTGACTCCATGATTCTATAAAGCATCCCCATTAAAGGTCCCCCTGCCTGGCTGATGAGGTTTGCTGTCTCTCAGACTCACTCCTTGGGAGGGGCAGGCAGGGAGATGGATGAGGCAAACCTTGCTGATGCTCAGGTGAGAGCTCCTCCAGCAATACTGATAAATACAGCTGAAGGGCAGGACATTGCCTCCAAAGCAAAGAAGGTCAAGAGCTTCACTTTGAGGAAGGAAGAGAAAATCAATCCCTGTCAAGACTGCAGGCAGCCAGGTACATGACACCTTGTGGCACCCAAACATAGTGTCCAGGGAGAACAGGCTGCAGGAAGCCCATGGAGGTGCTGTGCCAGTGCCTCACAGCTCCATGCATGTTCCAGACAGATGTGTGTCTCTCTCCCCATCCCATTCAAGTGTTGTCATCAGTGCTTATTTCAGCTCTGCCCTGTGCCCCAGTTTGCCCTGTGGCAGCAGCAGGTACGAGTTCTGGCGTGTGGGCTCAGGCTCTGAGGGTGCAGCCCTGCCAAGACACAGCACCTGCTCTGAGGAGCTCCCAGGTCACACCAAGGGGAGTAACCACTGTGCACAGTGGCTGCACACAGGGCTAAAAGCTCCCAGGTGGCATTCCTGGACACAGTAGTTGCTGCTTTCTATTCCCAGTTTGATCTGAGCATCTGACACAGCAAGGTCTTAGAAAAAGCCTGACCAAAGCTGAGTTCTGTGGTCACCAGGAAACCACACTGACCAGTTGTGTTCACTTCTAACTGGTGAGGGAGGCAACATGGCCTCAAGCCCACAGGTTCCATGAGGAGGTTGTGGATTCCTGATCCCTGGCAATGTTCAAGGCCAGGTTGGATGGGGCTTGGAGCAACCTGGGATAGCGGAGGGTGTCCCTGCACACGGGAGGGGGGTTGGAATGAGGTGACCCTAGAGTCCCTTCCAACGCAAACCATTCTGTGATTATGGGATTGGGGTTCCAGATTTTTCTGAAATGTAGAAAGGGATGAAAGAAAATGAAATGTAGAAGCTGAAAGAAACTCAGACACGGGACTGAGCATGCAAACGGGGGATCCTGCACTCTCCCACTGCAGAACTCCAACTCTCCTTGCCTTGCACTTTCCTGCAAGCACCAGGAAATTGGCTTCTGCTTCAAAGGAGCTGCCTCAAAGCATTCAGACCACCAGAGATGTGCACTAACATGAATAAACAGGACACCAGGGAGATCTCAACAGCACACTCCAGGTGAGGTGCTCCTATGTCTACAGCACAAGTGAATTTGTGGGAAGTCAGAGAAAGAGAAGAACACGGATTTTGCCAGTTAGCAAAGCAAAGCTCTACAGATAAAAGGAGCAAAAAGCCAAGAGTGGTAAGAGCTTGAGCAGAAGAGCAACGTTTCCCAAAGGCTGGGAATCTCCTAGGATACTGGCACACTCAGGAGCCTGATATACAGCTTCTGACTGTTAGTGCCTAAGAGAGGAGGAATTTTCTCCAAAGTTTTCCAATTTGGAAACAATAAGGAAAATAAAGTAACTCATTTAACTCAGGGAAACTTTATCCTGGAGGAACCCTGCCACTAAAAGGACAACAGCAGAACTGTGATAAAGCACTATTAAACAGCAATTTTCCAGAGGACCACAAGATTTTTGTGCTGTTGAGGATCTTGATGCTGTTCTGGAGCAGGGCCCAAAGGAGAAACTCAAACTGTAACACTCTGCCTCATGTTTTGAGGAACACACATACTTTACGTTCCAGTTGAGCTGCTCTAGTTTCAAGTCTGTCTCAAACATGCAAGTAGGAGCCACCCCTATTTTTGGAACTGACTCGAAAGTAACACAGACTGGAAGAACTCCACTGGGAAAGCCAGTGCCATATTTAAACAAATTTGAGAAACCTCAGAAAGTAGGAGTTCCCACATTAAAGCTAAGGCAGATCTAGAGCGAGAATTGCCTCATCCTCTCTAACCCCAACCTCTCAGCCCTGCTCTAGAAATGAAGACCGAATATTGTCTGCACAGACCTTTTCTGTGGGAGTTTAGCAAAGTCTGCCATTCACTCCCTTCTCTCCCACCATTTCGTAAGAACAGAATCCCAGGCAACAAGACAACATTCAGTGTCTCTTGTCATCTACAGAGATCCATTTGGTGATCAGTGCTTCCTCTTTAGAGCTCTTTACTATGGCAGGAAAGACTTTTACAGCCTAAATGAAAAGCAAATGCGTCCCATCAAAGCCCTGAGAGCAGCACTTACCTGGGCTCCCCTGGAGTAGGATCTGAAAATGGTGCAAAATCTTCCTTGCCCTGAGGTATCCCTAAAACACAGAAAAGTTACACCTATGAGATGTGTAGAATTGACTCCCATACTGCACATCTCCTACTGGCCATAAAGAAATAAAATAAAAATCAGTGTTGATCTTGTCAGATCTTCAGGACGTGCATGGTACCTAAAGTGCTCTGCACGGTGGGTTCTTCTGGGGAAGAACTGGTGGGTACATCACTACCTTTGGGTACAGGTTGTCGCTGTCATCCTGTTTCCCATGGAGAAGGTACAAGCCCAAACCCCTCGACTGCAGTACTACCTGATGATGTGTGAGGGTATAAAGTCATTTCACTCCCCTGGGCAAAGGATTTTCTGCCTAGTTCCCTTCAGCCCACAGGAGTTCAAAGTCATGAGTCTGCAGAGCTCTCCCAGCCATGGAGAACAGCCAACCTAAATGTGACCACTCACAGGAGGAGAAATTGCCTTGCACTAAGCTTCACTTATTTTTCAAACACATTTTAACCAAAAATAAAGGGAATTCTTTTTATACCCAGTTCCCTGACAGGCCTGCTCTATATACTCTACAGAAAGCTGAGGAACAGGACTGGGGTACAGTGTTTTTAGACCACTGTGACAATAAGGGGCTTTTCAGTCACTATCATTTGTTCTGTCTGGACAAGGTGTAACTAAGTTTGACAAAATTACCAGAACCTCTCAGTTCCCCTCTGGGACAAGAAGCCAGAGCCCAGCGCTCTGATTTAACCAGGACATACTGAAATGTGTCAGGCTAATCAGAGACACATTATGGTGTTTGTCAAATCCATTCCCTGGGCCAGGATAAAAGACACTTTAATGACCACTGAGAAGGCTGAGGAATCCCTCAGCCCCAGGCTTGCAGCTCTAAGAAAAACATACTGACCTCACATGCAGGACAGTCATTTTTTCAGACCTAAAGCTTTGTAAGATCCTGGACATCAATCTAACAGCCTGTGCTTACATGTCCTTCTCCCTCAACAATCAAATACTGGGTAAATGATGATAAAAGATCACACTGAGGCATCATCAATCAGTGTTATCAGCTTTTCAGTTCCTTTGCTGTTCTCCAGCTCAAGAATTACAGTATAAAAAGATGGTTTCAAGAGGGGAGTTACTACACACTTGGGGCTGAAATGTTAAAATAGGTATCTTACAAGAGAGACAAGAATGCAAGTGGCACATATAAACATGGAGGCTAGAAGAGATAAATTAGCCTTCTGTTCTTTTTTGTAAGAAAAAAGAGGACATTCAGCTTCAGAGAGCAGGGGTGTAATTAAACCACCAAACTACACACTACTGGAGTCAGTCATGGAGGCTGAGAACATGGAGTTCATGCCTATTTAACAATTCACACATGTTACTAATATTCCTGTTACTTGACCCAAGCATTTGTAAGGGGATATTTAACTCCATGTTTTAGGACCTGTGCCATTCCCTACCAGATCCGTCTGAAAACCAGGGCAGGGACAGACTACCTACCCTTACCTGTCCTGTCCTACCTTTCCTCTTTCATCTCCACAGACTGCTGTGTCAGCTCCTCAGCAAGTTGGACCTCAGACAGAGCTCAGCCACAAGGACTCCCTCTGGTGCTGACAGATAAGGCAGGGGTTACCCCTCCCATGCACTGTTCTCCCACCTCTGTCCCAGTGTCCGGTCACTCCAGTCAGTCCTGCTCTCCAGGGGTTCACCCTACCCTGGTGCTGTGAGGTCTGTTCACAGCTCTTGTTTTAATTATCTACTCAAGGCATTGAGAAATATCCAGCTGCTGAGGGACTAAGGGCTTCACCTGTTTTATTCTTCTACTTTCCTTCTCTTGTTTCTATTTCTCATCCTTGGATTTCAGGAAAATCCAGTATTGCTTCCACAACAACACTGGTCCCTCAGTGATCAAGAGCCGTATGGGAACACAGAATGATGTCACAGTTTGGTTGGAAGGGACATTATCCACCAACCAGTTCCAACCCTCTGCCATGGCAGGGACACCTTCCACTAGCCCAGGGTGCTCCAAGCCCCGTCCAACCTGGCCTTGGACACTTCCAGGGATCCAGGGGCAGCCACAGCTGCTCTGGGCACCCTGTGCCAGGGCCTGCCCACCCTCCCAGGGAACAATTCCTTCCCAATATCCCATCTATCCCTGCCCTCTGGCAGTGGGAAGCCATTCCCTGTGTCCTGTCCCTCCAGCCCTTGTCCCCAGTCCCTGCCCAGCTCTCCTGGAGCCCCTTTAGGCCCTGGAAGGGGCTCTGAGCTCTCCCTGGAGCCTTCTCTTGTCCAGGTGAGCACCCTCAGCTCTCCCAGCCTGGCTCCAGAGCAGAGGGGCTCCAGCCCTTGGAGCATCTTCATGGCTTCCTCTGAACCTGTTCTAACATATCCACGTCCTTCTTGTGCCAGGAACTCTGTATGACAGAGCTACAGGTGGGGTCTCAAGTGCAGAGTAATGGTGAAAATGGTCAGTTATGACGGACAATGACTGAAATCAAACTATTCCAGCAAAGAGCAGGATGGTGTTTGTGCTACTTGATTGACAGAAAGGAATCTGCTTTGCCAGAGTAACTTTCTGATAGGAACAGCCAGCAAGTCCCACCACACACCCAGGGATGGTCCACGCTCTCCACAGCCCTCCCAGCATCCCCCCAGCCCTGTGTCCCTGCTCACCCTGCCTGAGCTCCCAGGGTTTGGGTTAGAAAGGCTCAGAAACACTCACCAGAGTTCCAGCTTAACCCTTCTGCCATCCAGCAAGATAGTAGTGGTCTTGTAGTCAATTCCTGAAAGAAAAGCAATGAAAAGCTGAGCAAACCCTGAGAACGTCTTCAGAGACGCAGAAGAACCTTGCTCTGCTCACACAGAGCTCTCATTTCACGTTTACTGAAGGGATGTTTTCTCCTCCTTGCTCTGCTGCCTGTTTGAGCAGGGCTACAGAGACCTGACAGACACAGACCTCTGCTCCATGGCAAAGACTGCTCTTGTGGGGCTCTATCCCTCCCCCCTGAAAACACCACTAACCCCTGCATTGCTTCTGACCTCTCCATTGTGGGATTACACCTCTTAAAATTTGAGCTGTAGGAGAGGTTAGATGGGGCTTGGAGCAACCTAGGAAGGAGTCCCTGACCACAGCAGGGGGAGGTGAACAAGTTGAGCTTTACAGCTCCTTCTAACCCAAATCACTCCATGATTCTCTGAGATTCAGTGATTTGTGGCATTATCCCATATTGCAGTGATAAATTAGACTTTTGAGGGGTGAGCCACAGACAGAAACAATTTAGAAGCATCTCTGCTACATCAGCCTGCAGTCCCAGCATCTCTCAAACACCACTGCCTGCAGCCACAGGACATTTTGGGATATAAGTGCTACAGAAAGGCTGTCCAAAGACTGCTGTCTCTATTTCTGAGCAGCTCTGGGGTGTGGATCACAGAGGGCTAGGTAAGGCAGGACACACTCCCCCCTTGTGAAGGGCTGAGAAGCAGCACAGACATCAGTTCTTGCTTTTCATGGAGCCACAGCACGGGAGCAGTAGAAACCCCCCAAAGCACAACACCCAGCTGTGCTGGCACACAACTCATTCACACAAGGGGTGTCCACTACCTTCAGATACACAAGGAATTTGTTAAAACTGGGAGCCTGCCTCACAGTCAGACCGAGAGGTTTAAAAAACAACTCCCCTTGCAAGCACCAGGCCCAAACCACGCTGAACACATCATTCCCTGCAGGCCCAGGGGAAGAGGCACAACTGCACCTCTCACCTCCTTCCCAAAGCCAAGGGGCACCAGGTGCCCAGGAAAAGCAGCTTCTCTGCAAGCTCTTGTTAATAAGCTTCAAGTGTAGTGAAGCTGCATAAACAAAGCACAGAGCACCATTACTGCACACCCACTGAAGCATCAACTAATTTACAACCTTTTAATAAAGCAGAGCCACTTCACTCTGATTACATCAACTTTAGTTTTTCTTCTTGCCAACAGATATCAAACTTTGAATCTCTATTAAAACCCCACCATTGTGTTATGACCTGCATTTCCCTTTTCCTGCAAGGAGAACACTGCCCTGACAACCAAACAGACAAGTTTGTCAATAAAGCAAATGGATTTTTCTGAGTCATCCACAGGAGTTCCCTGTTGGTGAAAAACAAATTAGATTTCAGCCTTCGTAGGGTGCTATAAAAAGCAATAAAGATAATTATCTTAAATTCCAACTATTTCCAGTGCTTTATCACAGAAAATAGGCAGTTTACATTTTATCTTCCTCCAGAGACAAGTGAATGATCTGTATTCATTTTCAGGCAGATATAAATCTCCCTCATCTCCAGGGATGGCGAAGAGTAGTGGGAGTAAGGCTGCTCTGCTACCAGAAGGGAGCATCCAGACATCTTCCCCTGCCAGTTCCTGAACCAGGATCTGATGGGCTCTTAGGGAAGGGGCTAATTAAGCCCATTGCTCTGTTTCAGATGCAAAATCCCCAGAGACTCTGCCCCCTCCCAAGGCACGAGCTCCCTGTGAGCAGTGAGTTTTAATCACCCTCAGTGCCAGCAGTGCACGGGTGGAGCAGACACATGAAAGCACCACGGAGAGGGTACAGGGACAGAGGCCACATACTTCCAAAAATGCCACTGCTGAGGTGAAACAAATTCCTTGACTACAGCTTTTAAAAGTGAGAGAGGTTCAGCTGAACTGGGAAGAGAAGGAAACTTGCTAATGGAAATGTCAAATACACAGATGTCTTCATTATGCTCCTCACCCACTTACTGCCCAGCCTACATCCCCAGAGGAACATGGGTTCCCTGTCCTCAAAACTCATGACTTGGTCACCAGAGAAATGCTTTAAATAATCCATGTTCATCTGAAACTACACCACGAACTTTAATACAGAGGGACACCAGTCTTTGGGCGTTACATACACTGGCCCAAGGAGGTCACACACGCTCCAGTTAAAAGCTCTGGGCTGAGGAAAGTGCTGCACTTTTTAACTTGCAAACACCCAAACTGAGACTAGGACTAAATTTAGAAAATGTTTTGGAGCAAACTCTGCTTACAAGCTCATTAATGAAGAACAAAAACCTACACAACTGCAATGTTTTGGAGAAAATTTCAGCCTCCCTTTTCCAAAAACAGTGCATCAGGACAGCTCAAAGGCAATCCCTGGTTTTGGTCTGGTTTTTTAGCTGGTTAGCACTGAGTAGGCTGGAGCTCACAAGCACAGCTCTCCCATGGCTCACTGGTGCCACAAAATCTGCACCAGTTAGAAGTGCCCTCAAAATCATGGGACTTGCCATGGTGGTGAACACCAGTACTGGCTCCTTATATTTCAGTCCCAGTAACACACAACCGTGTCCCGAGCTGCAGCCCAAGACACTCCCCCATTTACAGCTCACAAGGAAGCTGAGCAGCTGAGCTCTCTTTCCTAGGCCCAGCCTACAGCTCAAGCTCAGCTTTGGCTCTTCCCCCCTTGTCCCAGGGATCTGGGGACAGAGGGTCACAGCAGCCACCAGATGCCACCTCTGCACTGAGGCTGCTGGCAGTGTGACAGAGCATGGCCATGGCCATGCCAGGGCTACTCCTCTCCCTCTACATTTCAGGCAGCTCAGACACAAGTTAAGGGAAGTTTTTAGAACTTCCTTTCTGCAGGTGACAGGGGTTCCCCCACCTCAGCATCACCTCTGTTTACAGCCAAGCGTGGCTTATTTCGGGACGGACACTCTGCTCTGCCGGAGCGGCTCCGATCCCGCTCCCCTGGCAGGGAGGTGCAATCCAGCTCCGATCCCACTCCCCTGGCAGGGAGGTGCAATCCAGCTTCAATCCCACTCCCCTGGCAGGGAGGTGCAATCCAGCTTCAATCCCGCTCTCCTGGCAGGGAGGTGCAATCCAGCTTCAATCCCGCTCTCCTGGCAGGGAGGTGCAATCCAGCTTCAATCCCACTCCCCTGGCAGGGAGGTGCCAACCCCATCACTGGGATGCTCCTGCAGCACACACAGCGCAGAGAACCAGCCCTGCCCGGCCCCGGGGCAGCGGCGCTGGGGAAAAGGAAAGCACTCCTGTTTAAAGCCTATTTTATATCAACTGATCTCTTTCTGGACCAATTTTACCATGATGCAACAAAGAGAATGAGGCTCAGAGAACAAGTCTGGGCTGTTCTCTCGGATTTAGCATTCAGGCCGACTCCTGTGTTATTTTTCCAGCCCTGCTTTAGACTCCTGCTTACACTGATGGCATCCCAGCCCCATTCCTGGAGCAGAGAGCCGACCTGGCACAGGGCACTGTGAAGAGGGATCTAACCACGCCTGATGTCAGACACCCAATTCTCCTCCATGGAGCTGGGTTTCATGCTCCCAGGCAAGGCTCCAGAGAATCCCAAACCTTTCTTTCTTTCTTTCACCAGTTGCTATAAGGAAAACCTAAGAAAGCAAGTAATTTTCCCATGGGAATCCACAGGATGTGTTATAGGAAACTCTGATCTCTTCCAAATTACTCATGCAGAGCACAACACACTTTGCATCAATACCACCTGAAAACCTCACACCCAACCTGAGCTTACTTAAAGCTTTTACCCAAAAGCTGACACTTGATGCGAACAGGAACAGTAAAACCCCTGCAAGAGAAATGGTAACTTTCTAACAGCACTTGATACTACTTTGTATCAGGCTGTTCCCTTTCCCCTTGGGAATTCATGGCTCGGACACAGCTGTAGGTCCACTCTGCCAAGCCCCTGCCCTGCACCTGCATGAGCAGCAGAAACACAAGGGAGGAGGCAGCAGCTAAAGCAGGTACATGGATCTGAAGTCACACTGGAAAAGGGAGAAACACAAGGGAGATGTGCATTTCATGTTCTCCTTTTAAAGAGGTTGATCTCTCAGGAAAATTGCTTTAAATAGCTCAAGTGAACAAGGCTCTATAAATATTTACTACTGAAACACGGTGGCCTCTGGGCTTTGTGTGGGTCTTTGTTTCAGAGAAAAGGAGACGAGCTTGCAGTTGCAGACTCACCAGGTGACTCTGCCCTAACGCCTGGGTGGGGGCCAGAAGGGCACCTCCCCTGAAAAGGCAGGTTTGAGCAAAACCTAAGAGCAGCACGTGCCTTTCTAGAACCTCCTTCAGCTTTCCAAGGTGATCCCCACTTAGAACTGGGGTGAAGGGGACTCCAGCTCCCGGGGTAGTGCCAGAGCCAGCACTGCATTTTAGGTTATTGGTCCAAATCAAGTGTCCTCCTCCAGGGATGCTCTAATGATCCAAGCCCCAACTAACAATTCCTGCACCTACACAAACATCACAAAGGTATAGCCAGGACTTGCCCCATGACAGGGATGAAGGGACTCATCCCACATTAACCAAGCCGTCAGCAGGTTTTTCTGAGACCTTCCCCAAAAGCTGCCAGCACCACCCCCAGTTTGCATCTGCAGTGTCTTTAAGAAGAACATAATTTATTCACAAATCTGGGGCAGAAGACATATCAGGTGATGCTCAAAAATCTCTTTCCAAAGGAAAAAACTAAAAAGTAGTAAAAATAAATCAATGTACTCAAGTGAAACATTGATATAGTTTTAAGACAAGCTTGCTTTACTTCCGAGAGAGACTCTCCTTGTCACTTGAAGTCATTTCCAGTCTGCATGAGTCAGATTGGCCAAAGATGCTTTTGCCACCTCATTTCTTACATGAACGTTTCTGCTTGTGGGAGCTCGGAATCCACCTCACTCTGTTAGTCCACCCACAAAAAAAACCCAGTGCACATTATTTTAACTTCATTAAAACTCAGTTCCCCCACCTTACAGACAGGTGCTGTATAATGCAACCTCAGCTTTTTTCCTCCTTTTTAAAATTAAATATTGTTTCATTTATTTATAGTTCAAAAGAAGATAATCAACCTGCTTGCAAAGTGATACATAAGGTCAACAGGCAAAATTGGAGGTGTACATTGATGATGAACCAAGGCCAAGCCTTTACTCAATGCATGATATAAATAAGAAATAAGATAAACTGAGTGGACTTTTGTTACCTGACTAATGCTGCAATTCAGTGGATTGTTCTTTTATCTACAGACATAATTAAGTCAGAGTTGCTGCACTCTGCAACTCTGATGGCATCTGAGCACTCAGAAGAGGGTTGAGGGTGAGATGTGCCTGGGCTGTTGCAGCCCTACAGAAATGCTCTGCTCAACTGGGAAATTTTAAAATTGGCTCAGAAGCCACCAGAAAGACTCACCGTGCCACCACAGTGCGTCACCCAGCCAGCCTGGTGATGGACTTTGATTTGTGATTGTCATTAGTGCAGCTGAAGCTGTACCACACCACAAATGTCTAACTGAAAATGTTGGATTTTCCCCCAAACACCTGCAGCCTCCTCTGTTTGCTTACAGGTCATCAGCTCTGCCGAGTGCAGAAGGTCTCGGGCTCTTAAAGGTCTCCCTAAAGGTCTGCAGGTTCAGTGCCACACTGACCACTGGCTGCTGGGAAGAGGGGAGAGTACAGGGCTGGAATGAAAACACAGAGAATACACATCAAATATTTAACTTGCTGAGATTTCACAGTGAACTTGAGTAACCAGCTGTGAAGGGCTGGCTGTGCTGCGTGGCACCAGAGAGGAGCCTTGGGAGAAAGGGATGCAGGGCTCTGAGAGCAAGGAGCTGACAGATTTAAAGACATGCCATGATTATAAAACAGGCAAACACCAGAGCATCCAGCCAGGAATTTGTAACCTGTGTTGTGACAATCCTTCCTTACTACCCAGGGAAGGATCAAAGCCACAATCACCCAGTGTGCAGCTGGTCTTAAATGCATGTTCACACTGCCACAAAGGTAGAAAAGCACCTAGGAACGCTTTAGAGGGGGTCAGTGGACTGCAAATCCTTTACTGCGTGTTTGCAAAAGGAAAGCATTATGGATGAATCTGTGGTGAAGCTTCTCAGCAGCAAGGACTCCAGGAGCTGTGACTAAGCAGAGACGGGTAAATTTGGTTTTAAACCCTATCAACAGTTCAGACAACGCTGTGGATGCCAAGAACACCACAGCAATTGTGAGTTTTTGTGAGAACATAAACTATGCAGAGAGCCCTGTCCCTTCTGGCCAGGCTCTCCAGGAGGGGTCCAGTTAGGGTGTCCCCTCCTCTGAGCCCTCCTGCAGGACTGGCAGAGCCTGGCTGGGTGTCACTCAGGCTCCCCCTGCCACACCTTTGGGGACATACCAGCATGTTTTCTGTCACATAAACTAGCTGTCATCTTACTGGCGTGTGTGCGAGACACGAGCTGCTGAAAGGTCCCTCCCTCTCCCTCCAAAGGGCCTGTGCCAACCTTCCAGCTGGATTAAATAAGGAAAAAACAATCAATCTGTGCAGAACACAGTGCAGAGGCTGCCCCTTTGCCTGTCTGTGGAACTGGAGCCCTTCTGTGCTCTGCTAAGCCCAGCCTAAGGCCATTAGTGCAGAAATTCATTTATTCCAAATGCCAGCAATACCCGAGCAGTGTCCAAAGGGGACTTGTTTATTCTCCCAAGTCCCTGGATGTCACAGATGTTACTAGTCCTTTTCCAAGATGGTCCATGCCTTTCCGAGTCATGACTGACACAGCTGGGGCGTAGAAAGCCTTGCCCCTGTGTGTGCAGGCACCACCTGGGGCTGCCCAGATCCTCCTGAAAGCTGGAACCACTGTGGGGGGAGAGCAGCCAGTGGCCAGACACCCCCATCCCTGCTGAGTATGAAGAAAAGGCAGAAGCAGCAACATGCAGCTAAGTCCCATCCTCAACAAGCCCAAGACAATAAGGGAGGGAAGAGAAGTGCTGGGAGGTCACAAAATTGAGGCCAAAAGGTGGACATAATAGTTCCAGGGCTGCTGGCAGATCAGCTCCAGAATAAGAACATCATTCCCACTTCCAGTCCTTAGCATGCAAAAACCTCACCCCAAAACCAAGGCAAAGCCCACCAGACCTCCACAAGCAAACCACAGTCACACATGGGGCTCACAGCAGGAGTTTGGGCAGCACAGACATTGGCAGAGGAGCTCGGAGCAGCCCTGAACCGACACCCTCCTGGTGAGGTTATCTCAGGGTGAAATAGCCCCCCACCCACAGGTGTTACCCACAGGCAGAGTTCCCAGCAGAGCCTCTCCAGTGCCCAGCTTTGGGGGTGTACTGGGAGCATCATACAAGGTGAGGCCCAGAGAGACAGAGCTACTCCGGAGCAGCTCCACAGCACGATCCTGCCACACAGCCAGGGCCAGACAAACTCACCAGCTTCTCCACAGGCTCTGCCTCACACCAAAGTGGGCACTGACCTCCTGGGACCCATTTCCTGGCAGAACCATATTTCACAAGACAACAGTGACTACACCCCCAACACCAGGTTCACTGCTCCCTCTCATCACACCCCACATCCTGCACCTTTTTGTTTAAGAACCGCTTATGGTGGGGATGGTCGTGAAACATCACCTACAGCGACTGAGGCCAGGGACCAAGTTGCTCCAAGAGCAGAATACAAAGCCAGGACACATTGTAAATGTGGTTTGAAATGTCTTATTTGGGGTTTTGTTGTTTTGGGCTTTTTTCCAAGCCCTCACCAGCCTGTGAGTAAAAGGGCAGAATTCACCTATCGGAATTGTTTGCGGGCAAAAGCTGATAGAGGAAGACTTGTTGCTTCACTTCTAGTCAGTCAAGGGAGACGGGCATGGAAATCACAGGTGGTCAGGAGCTGCTGAAAGCATGTTCAGAGCAAACAGGTTTAACCAAATGTACTAATCCAACACCAAACCCACTCCCAGGCAGAAGGCAGCTGCTGGGGCCAGCACCCAGGTTATGCAGGTTTGAGATCGTCTCATTCCATGAGTACTTAAAAAACAGGCAGCAGTATCTGTAAGAAGATACCACAGGTGCATTATCTTCCACCCCAGCTCCTACTATGCACTTACAGAAGTAGTTACTGTCTCTGTCATCTGTAAGTGATACTAAATTGTTCAGAAAAAATGTGGTATGAGGGCATCAAAATAACAGATGAAAAAAGGGAATTCAAGCTATTCAAATAACAACTGATGAAGTCACCCAACCTTAAAAAGTGTGTACAGCAGCACATTAACAGCAGCAATTTAACTAGTCAGCTCAGAGCTGTGAGCCACGGGAAAAATCCCTTCCAAACAACACATGAGCTCATCAGTTTGAGTCATGCATTCAATTACCTACTCTTTAGAGAGAGAAACAAATTATCATCACCAACAACAGAGGTCAACCAAACACAGGAGGATTCACCCCAGGTCTGTGCCTTTCAGTGTCACATTTACCTCACAGTATTATTACTTTGTTTTAAGCAGGGTGATAGAAGTTCTGTAACAGCATCATTGCAAAACAGCCCAGTTCCTGCCTGCAGAGCTGGGACTGAAGGTCAGCAAGCACGTGATTTCACCTCTGTGATCCTGTCCTGCACTACAGCTGAGCTTTGGGAACAGGATCAAGAGGTCTCGGCTGTCACTGGGCACGCAGGAGACCAGCACCGCTCCCGCCCCCTGCTCCTGCCTTCATCACTTCCTGCTCACGGCAGCTCACACACAATCCACCCTCGCGGCACCGCTCCCTGGGAGGCAACAAGAGCTTCCCATCATGTCGGTGTGCAGCAGATGAGCGGGAGCCGGTTTGGGCAGGAGCTGAGCCCCACGCAGAGCCCAGGGCCCCGCACACGGCTCGGCTCCGCGAGCTCTGCCAGCCCCGGGGAGCTGCCGCGGCGCTTGGCAGCCCTGTGAGACACCCAACGAGCTGCCAAGCACCTCGTACTGACACACATGTAGAAACACAGAGAGAACAAACGCCTTGCAATTATCTGTAGTTACCCAGATTTGTAGATTTTCTCCTGAAAAACACACTCCATCTTCCATTCATAGACGCCTCATTTCAACTGAGAGGGATTTCCATTTAGCCTGGAAGCCTTTCACAGGAAATCTGCTCACATCAGTTCCCAGGCATCTTCATCTCCAGCTGAGAGGGCTTGTAGGTGGGGATCTCCGGCAAATAATTGCTTGTTTGGTTTTGTAACCAGCCAAAAGCAAAACACTGATTTGGAAACCTCGGAGAATCCCGCATTTGCAGATTTCACTTGTCCACTGCCTGCTCCAAACCCAGCAACGTTTGAGCAGCTACGTGGTCCTCACACAGAGGAACTCTGTTCTGGGCACGCTTAAGGGGGACAATTGCATCAGGAAACGGCATTTGAAGCCAGGAGCAAATCTGTTCCTAAAGCTCCAACAATTTCAGCAGACACCCGGGAAATCCCAGAAACAGTCCAAAGTCAGTCCAGAATCAGGAATGTGAAGTGGATTTGTGCTTCAGAAGAAAATCAAGAATGATTTTATGCACAGAAGCGACAACAAACAAAAGAGTTTCTTCATGCCTTGCAGTTCAGATCTCCATAAAAACTACACAGCTGCACACAGAAACAAAGGCAGCCTGTGAGGGAAATCAGAGGGCACCATAACAGTCTGCATTGTTGCTGGATGACAGTACAAACATCAAGATATGCTTGGAGACAAAAAAAAATTCCCAACACTCAAAAAAATCCAAGTATTTGTCCAAAATACTTTCAATATCCTATCCCTCTATAGCTTAATTTCTGTGGATATTGTGCAGGGAAATGCTGCTCTGCAGCATCCCCACACCATGCACGGGCAGCTCGCACGGTGCATGCCTCTGATCCCTGGGATCCCCATCCACACCCCAGCTGGCATCTCCAGGTTTTGCCAGCAATAAAACAGCATCTCCAGACCGACACTCCACACCCAAACACCCAGAGAGAGCTGCAGCCCTTCAGCTGGGTGTAGACAGGTTAAGCAGACACTTGCAGAGTTCCCGGAACAGCTACAGAGATTCCACTCCCCAGGAATTTCTCTGGCTCCCGTGTTTGGTCTCGCTGCACCAATCACAAGCCCTGTGCCAGGAAAGGGCTGCTCCATGCTGGAAGCACCAGAGTGGCAGCTAACATCGGTTTCACCTTTCCATGGGCTGTTTCCAACAACAGACTTCCAGGGACCTGACTTACAGTGCATGGCAGGTGTGCTCAGCGCTCCCTCCTTGTCCTTAAAGGATGCACTGGCCCTGTCGGCACAGCAAGCACCTCACTACACACCTGTACAAACTCTGCTGCCTTGCAGCAGCTCTCACCAGCCTGAAACCAGGTCTTCAAAGCCCAAATTGGAGCCTCCCAGGTCCCCTCCTGACCTACAGGACAAAGATCTCACTCCAGCTACCCTGGCAGCCTCTCTGGAGCACAACTTTTGCTGCCACCAGGAAAAAGCCAGCATTTGACATTTTTAAAACAGAAGAAAGTATTGAATTTCAGCCTTCTAATACAGATGAGCCCTACAAGAACACAAGTGTGTCTCAACCCACAGAGGTGCTCCACAGCAAACACATTTGCTGGCAGGGTGAGCAGCACAGGTAAGGCCCTCAGGTAAGATCTACCCTGCAGAGTTTCATCTCCTGTGCCACAGCACAGGCCTGCAGTTTCCCGGACAGATTTTACCACCAAGTTACTCAGGCAGTTTGACAATGTAAGAAAAATAACAACTCTTGGGACAAGAGAGGATCTAAGATTAAGTAAATGACGGGCAAAATGATGGGGGGTGGGTGTTGTTGCATTTTCTTTTTGTTCATTTTTTGTTTGGGTTTTTTTCCATCTAGTTCTGTCTCCAGTGCACTCAGCCTCCACTCCAGAACCACGGGCAGAAGGCCTGTTACAGGTGCTGTTACAGCTGTACTAAAGGAAACGAGGCAGGGTAATTTCTGTGTCCAGGACTGAGCAAGGAACAGGGGCAATCACGTGCACAGAGAGGCAAGCGGTACAATAAAACCCTCAAATGGGCCCAGGAACTCAGAAGCTGGGCTGGAAGTGAGTTAAAATCCCTAAAAAAAGATATTTTTTGTTTTAACTCTGCATTTTATTTAAAAGGTTACCCCAAAGATGCTCAGAACCTTCTGTTAAACTGTCATTTAAGTACAGCCTTTCTGTGTCCCCTTTCTGCCTGTCTCCTCCTTAACCATTGATGGTTTAAGCAGCAAATACTATGTTTGAATTGCACGAGGATTTTTGTCCCAATTCAATGTCCAATACTGCACAGAGCATACAGGACATTAAGAATTTCAGGTGTTATATTTATAGGAGAACAGGTGTTAAAAGTTTTAAAATTATCTAGCAATGTCCAGAATGGTCTGATGGAAATGAAAAAAGAGGAGGTATAAAAGAGGAAGAAAATCTAAAAAGCTGTGGCTACGTAAAAATACTTTCAGCAAATAGAAGCTCTATAGGAACAAACAATCTCTGAGGAACAAACAATCTCTGAGCTATGTTGCAACCTCACTATTTACTACAACTTTTGCAGAAGCAAACAGACTCTTTGATGGAGGTTTCTTGCCTTGAGCCACCACCCTCTGTGCCCCAGGGTAATTTTCTTTCAGGTGAGTCTCACCTTACAGCAAAGCCTTCAGCAAAACAAAGCTGAAGGTTTTCATATTGGAGCTTCCTTCCTCCTCCAGTGCCTGCAATCACACAGGAATTGATGACATAATGCTCCTGTAGAGCTCGAGCTGGAGTGCCAGAGGACAGCAAGGGGCAAAGGGAAAGAAAACCAGATTTGAACCAGCAAGGTTATAAAGCCACAGCTCAAACCTCAGCTCAGAGTGTAGCTATTCTCAAGTGCAACGGAAAGATGCTCTGCTGCTCCCAGAGAGCAAGGCTGCAGAGGAAAACATGCCAAGGAACAGCTGGAAACAAAAGCTGAAGGAGGAGGAGGAGACCATTTTCCATGGTCTTTCCTATGCAGCTTAAATACCAAACCAACCGAAACCCCCACACCAGGAGAGGTGTGGACAATGTTGGTGTGGAATCTGGAGAGAACAAAACCTGTCTGCTTTTTACAAACAAAAAACACAGAGAAACTTTTAATCCCAGTTATTAGAAGAACATTCCACCCATTTCAGCTTTGTACTGCTCGGCTCACATCACCTTTGTGCACTCAGCACTCTGGAACACGTTAACAGTCATAAAAACACAGCTTTTATAGAGGGATTAGGGGTGGTGAGAACTCTGCAGTGCAACCCAGAACTTTGCAGAGTAGGTCCTCAGCTTTATAAAACCCCAACAAAACCACAACCCTCCTCAAAAGTTCTGCACACATAACAACCTACGCTGTTGTGCACCCCTAATCCTGACTAGGGAGAGTCACCAAACCTGCCAGGCACTCGGTTTGCGGGTTGGGTTTTGGCTTGATGGGGATTTTTTTGTTTGTTGGCTTTGTTTTGGGATTTAGGTTTAAACTGCAGCTGGGTAGTCCCACAACAAGCAGAGCTGGAGGTTCAGCATTGTATCTTTGGAACTACATTTCTCACAAAGGTTATGTAGTAAACAATGGAGAAATAAAGAGATGCTGGAGCTGTTTCTGAGTTGCCTGCTCTGATGAGATCAGCTTTGCATCTCTGATGACAGGGAAGTGAACATCCCTGAAGGACACTGATGCAAGTGCTGGCAGACAGCGGGAATTGCTGCAACAACCACTCTGCAAGCCATCTGAAGAGGTTTCCAGCAGCACAACCAGCACAGTCCAGCTCAAACATTTCCTGCACATCAGTTGTGCAGCCACTACAGGAACTGGCTGGACTGCACTTGGAACACTTTGCCTCAATCCTCCTTGCATCAGAGTGCTAAAGCCTCAAACTAAAACATTATTCCAAAGAATAATCCTGCCAGAAAACAAAGAGCAGTTTCCACTGGTGTGCAGCAGCTGAAGCAGTGGGGCAGCCCGGCCAGCTCCTGTCTATGAACAACAGGGACAGCGCTGCTCCAGCACAGCAGGACATGCCTGGAGGGACCGGGCCAGGTGAGGAGGAGGAGGCAGCAAAGCAGCCCCAGAATCAAGGCTTCCCTCCCTGCTGATGTCAAAGAGAACCCTGGCAGTGCAGCAACACCAGGATGAGCACTCAGCTGCCATCTGAACACTGGGCTCAACACCTGTAGCTCTCATGCCTATTCCCAGAAGGTGCCACTACATCGGTGCTGGCCCTGTCTGAGGTTTTACTGCACATGGGGTCACCCAGCAATTCTTGTCTGCTCAGGAGGGTGAGCCAGTATCAAGAGACATCCTGTGCTCACACGAGTTCAAGTTTAGAGCAGAGCTGCTCAGCCACACACTTTTCAAGGCTGTGAAAAGTGAACCAGTGCAGCAGCACCTCCAGCCAAACACGGTAGCAACACAGTGGCCGCGGATCAGAAGCAAGAGACCATCTCCATGGTCAGTCTTGGAAACTCAGCAGGCAAGGAGCAGAAGCACTGGGGAACATCTCTTCACATGCCCTCCATGGCAGCGAGGAGGATGAGACAAAGTGTCTCTTCACTCCCTCCCTGTGCACGATGCTGTGGGACAGGTGATCTCCTGGTTGGCATGGAACTGCCAGGGGAGTTTCTGGTTCCACACTGGTGCCTGAGGGGGTCACAGGGAGAAGAGTTGCTGTAAAGGAAGACTTGAAAGGGACATCTTAGGGATCTCCAGATTCAGACAGCTGCAGAAAAACAACCAGAGGGAAAAGACATCCAAAGCTGTGGATCACTTAAATAAACAACCTGGTAATTAACAGCAGTCCCCAGGCAAACAGTGGCAGCTGGAGGGAACCAACCACCTCCAAGGGCTGGGCAGTGCCTTCAGCTGCCTCTACTGTTCCTCCCGGCCAGGGAAAAGGCAGGAAGCTGCACTGCCCCAGCCCTTACTCCTGCATGGAACCCCAGCCCTGGTGGGCTTGCTGCTCCTGCTGCCCAGGAGCTGAATTCCTGCACTTCTGCTATGGGGGAACAGCTCTCAGGAAAGATCCAGTTTTCACCTGAACCACAAAACCTGTCGGTAGCTATTGCATTGAGCACTTTTCCCTAACATTGCCTTGCGTCTGGGTAGCAGTGGGGTACCAGAGCACCTAAGGATGGTGCTCAAATAAAGGTAGCAAAACCCAGCCAAGGGACAGGGTTGAAAGAAGGTGGTGGGGCTCAGTGCATTAGGGCTGGTGTCAGCACCAACCCTGTGTAGGGCAGGGCTCTCATTTCAGCTTTTGTGTGCTCACTGATTAGATTAGAGTGAGGACATTGGCTGCATCCTCATCACTTTCTTAATACAAGCTGAGGACAGGGAAAATAAAAATAAAAATCCACCCCCTTTCCAGTCAAAGCCATCTGCTCCAAAACACGCTCTACTCTCTCCCTAACACACATTTCTGCTTTCCTGTGGGAACAGCAGCAGGTGAGGGGGAAGGCAGCCACAGAAAAAGCCCTCCATCATGTGAGGAGGGAGCACATCACCCTTCTGTCTGCGTGGTGAGCCCAGGCCTGGCCCTTTCCTGGGGCACCGTCACTGTCTCATACGGCAGCGCTGGCCCTTGTGCCTGCCGAGCACAGAGCACTGCCCTGACTCACCTGGGGCTCAGGGCTGGCTGCTCCAGCAAGCCAACAAACCAGCTGGGTGAGATCCTTTCAGCACATGAGTAACCAGCTATTCGAGAGTGGATGTGTGACACGGTGGTGACAAAGCCATAGGTCCCTCAGGTGAGGAGCAGCCTCGTGCCCCTCATGCTGGGCACACACACCGCCCCTACTTACACGTGCAGCTCCACCACATCTCATGTCCCAAAGCACCCTGTGACCACAGACATTTCTGTCCTGCCTCAGTACTTGGGCATGGATGAGGACAGACTCCAAGTGAGCTGTTTAAAGACCAAAGTGATCTGTGTAGTGGACTCATATCCACAAGTAAAGCACAGTTTCACTCCGAGTCTGGTGTAACCCGGTGGCTCACGGCACAGGGGCCAGAGCAGCCCCTCCCTGCACCTGGGGAGAAGGAGCCAGTGCTGGCAGCAGAGGGCATTCAGGGGAAATGCAGGATTTTTGGTTCCCAGGTGAGATCCTTCAGCCGTCCAGAGCAGCAGTGAGGCTCGAAAAACAGCATCCTGCCTCCACAACTACAGATTTGGGAAATGGAGGGTGAAAGCTGGGAAGAGGGACGACACTGGAAGCCCAGAAGAGCATTAATATTCTCCCTGTCAAAACACTAGTAGGAAGGCTTAATTCAGGGTCTTCTGTGGATGGCCAAAAAAAAGCAAAAACTAAGTCCACATCAGTTACAATATCCAGCCACAGGACAAAAACAACACTCCCTGTTCTTCACAGGGAGCATGCTTGGCTGATGCTCCTGGAGACTGATACAATCCATAGCTCCAGCATGAACTTAGTAAGAAACACACAAGTGACAACTGGACCTCCAATTCCTCCTTAAAATGCCACCTTTATGTCACTAAAAGTTCCATACTCAGTGCCCTCACAGCTTGGTGCAGCAATGGTCAGGGCATCGCTCACACCTCCTCCTGCAACAGGAGTAACAACCACCTCTGCTCCCACAGAGCAGGTTTGTTTTGCCAGCAATTTAAAGAAAGGACATTGCTGAGGCCTTGCTATGCACCACAGGAACTGCAGGGGCTAATTTAAGATGTGCCCGATTTAGAATGAGGTGCCAAGCTCCAAGGCTGTGCTGAGAAGTGACACTTCTGTTCAGGGATCCTGAAAAAGGATGGACAGAAGCACCTATGGTGCTGTATGACAGACACAACTCCTGCTGCATCCAAGGCCCTTGGATACCAGACACAGGCAGGCAGAGGCTGCTTACAGCACCTAAAAGCCAACAGAAAAAGGGCTTTTCATCTCTCAGTTGTGTGCTGATCCAACGCCCAGATGCCCACAGAGAAGAGAGGAATCCCTCAATCCCTTTTCTACAGGCTGGGTAAGAGCAGCAAAAATACAGAGCTACATTTACAGAGCTTCCCTTCTAAGGGTGTGCCTTCCCCGAGCTGGAAGGACAATCCATTCCACGCTGCATCACAAAACCTGGCTGCTTACAACTGTTTCCACACAACAGAGTAAAACCAGCAGACCCCAACCAGACAGAGAAGGCAAATGGCTCCCTCCCCTCCCTGCCAAGGTCAGGGACCTGAACTCCACACGAGATGTCCCCACCAAAAGAGCAGCCGAAAGCACACACCAGCACAGGCAAGTTGTGCTTTCTGGACTGACCAAAATAGTGGTAGATGATACAACACTCATTTTAAATTGGGATGTGTGATCTGGGAGGGGCTGAGGAAGAGGACAACGTGCTTACAAGCAGATTTACAAACAGAAGCTCCACATAACATTCTAGCATTGCTGTTCTGGGATGGCATTAGGTACGTGTCAAAGAGGATGCCAGGCTCAAGCTGTTCCCAAATCCAAGAGCCTTTGCTCAGGGGATGGTCTCCGTCAGGGCAGGGGAGCAGCATGCCCTGTCAGCACGTCCCAGCTGCGCCAGAGACACAGGGAGTTCCACTGCCAAGGCTGTCAGCAGCATCAGCAGGATCAAATTCACTTGGATATCAAAGCCACTCCAGCTGATTATCCTAAAGGTGCGTCGCTTCCCAGAATCAACAGAAGCAGAGACTATCAGAGCATATATTACTGTGAAACAACAGTATGTGACCTAATTCTTTAATTAGGAATGGGCTCAATTGCCCACAGAGGACAAGGGAAGGTTCTGAAATTATTCACTGAGATTTCTTTTTCCAACAAAAAGATGCTGGTATTTAGTTGCTACAAAACAGTGGGTTCTGAGACAAAGGGTCTATAGCCATAGCCAAAATCCCTGTTCTTTGGGTTTCACGCCTATACCAAAGACCCCACTTCAATCGCTGCTTACTCCTACCCTGTCTGCTTCAAACCCACTTCAGTCAGGAGACAATTCCAACTGTAACACTCGCTTAAAACAACCATGCCATTACACTCTGCACAGTAAACACCAACCCCACGGAGCAGTTCCACAGCTCCCGGGTGAGGCAGGCTCTCCAGAAACACAAACTCTCTTCAGGGAAGCTCTAAAGCGCCCAGTACCTCCTCGAAGGCAAACCACACCAGCTCAGCCAGACACCCGAGGAGATGAACGATACCAAAGGCTTCTCCTTCCCGAAGTGCTGCTCCCATTTCAGAGGCAGCTCCACTTCTGAGTCACCACCGCCCCGTAAATCTCTGTGGAGCAGGTGTGCACTTGCATCAGCTCCTGGAGAGCTGCTGGTGGCTCCAAGGACCGAGTGTGGTCGCGGCCACGCCGCTCTGCACACTCCGAATTTGGCCAGCACGGAGCACCAAGGAGGTCTCGATTCCTTCGGTTCCTGATACAGGCAAAGCTCAGCACCACCTGCTCCTGCCCTGGGCTGCAGCGATGATGCAGGGAGGGTCTGAGCCCTTGGGGAGGTTATTGTGCACGGAGGAGGGGGAAGGATGACAGATTGAAATCCACAGCAGGACCCGCACCCCGCCAGGCCGTGCTACACTGTAACTGCAGGAAATGCATCGCGCCACTCCTTGGCTCTTAATTACGGTCTTGTGATACCGTAGTTAATGGTCTGTCAGGGGCTCCATTAGGAACCTCGACGCTGGCAGGAGGTGGATCAGCCAACCCGGCCGCTCCCGGTACAGCCACCGAGCCAGAGCGGCTCCGGGCTGGGAATCAGGCTCCAGTTCTTTTGTTACAGCCCCTGCTTCCTCTGGGAACGGCTCGGTCCTTGTGGCAGCCGGGGAGAGGGAGGGCAGCCCTGCTCTGAGAGCGGCACCGCTTGGGAAGGGTCCGGCTGCGCATCCAGGGATTACATCAGACACCAGCCCCTCTACCCACATTCTCCTCTAGATTTGGGGCATTTCAAGGAGCTGAGGAGGCCTCTGAGCTGCCTGCCACGCGCTGCGCTCCCAGTTAAGGAAAAAAAAAAAACAAAAAAACAAAGGAAAAAGCAAAACAACCCCTCCCTGCCTGCCAGCTCGGCGCTGGGGTACGGCTCTCGGGGGTCCCCGCGGGATGCGGGTGACAGCAATGGCGGGGGAAGGTGACAGCGACAGGGGTGTGACAGCGATGGGGGTCCTGCGGCCCGGCTCCCCCCAGCCCCCCTTACCGTTGCTGTAGGCGTAGGGGGACTCGGAGGCGCCGTCCTGCAGGCTCTCCAGGATCTCCCCCTTCCCCACGTCGCTGTCGCCCACCAGCAGGAACTTGAGCAGGTAGTCGTAGCTCTTCACCGGGCTGCCCTGGGTGCCCATCCTGCCTCTCATCG
>VZRS01008196.1:0-32376 GCA_013398055.1 Ifrita kowaldi
GGGCTGGCTGGGCGCTGCCCCTGCCCACCCCGGACCCTCTGCGGGGCGCGGCGCGGATCCCCCTGCCCGGGGCCGTGCCCCGTGCCCTGCCCGGCGCCTCCGGGGCGGGCAGCCGGACGGATGGCGGGGCCCGGACTCTTCCTCCTCCTCCTCTCCATCTCAGGGGGAAGTGGGTGCGTGTCCCGGCGGGGTGACCCGGCCGGAGGGAAAACCCTGCCCGCTCCCCGGCCGAGGCAGGGAGGAAAGCTCTAACCTACTTTCTGGCCCGATAACCAGGCGGGCGGGTGGTTTTTGTTTGTATTTGCTGGTTTTCCCCCTCCGCAGGTGAGCGGGGCGGGCAGCGCCCTTCAGGAGCGGCAGCGCCTCGACCCCGCAGGTGGGCAGCGGAGGGGGCCGGGTCCCTGACCCCGAGCATCCTCCTGCCCTCCCGCCCGCCGGGGCTTTGTTGTTGTAGCTGGTTTGAGGTTTGGTTAAGGGCTCTGGGACGCTCGCACGTGCTGCCTGGAGTGGCGAGTCCTGCCACCAGCCCTCGGCAGGCGAACAAAACCCTTGCAGAGCAGGGGGCTGGGTCATCCTCCGTCTCTGTGTACATCCCGCCGGGAGCAGAGGGATGCTATGCGTGGATGTTTTAGTCAGTTGGATTTTTGCTGTTGGTCCTCCAGGTTTGGGACTGAGGGGTGAGGCTGAGCTCTACCCCGTCCTGTCCTGCCTTGCTGCCAGGCCAGCAAGACTGGGCAGAGGCCGTCCCTCCAGGCTTCCTGCAGCCAGGTTGTGGTGCCCGCGGTGATGTGAGACCCTGGAGCTCTCACCCAGCTCCCCATGCCCACGTTCTGCAGGGGAAAGGGGACGTGAGAGGCTGCACTGTCACCGCTGGGTCCGTGTGGTAAGAGGAAATGTCGGCCTTCTTCGCCAGCGTGGCGTCATCCTTCTTGCCACGAGGAGCCAGGACATTCTCCTGCTTGCACATTCCCAGTCCCTGGGTGGTTGCTCCTGGGGATTTCCAGGGTGAACTCATCATATTGCTGCTGTCCTGGGCGCACAGCCTCCAACTCAGCTGGGGAATTGGGGAGCACACCCCACCACAGTGCCATGGCTGTCCTGGGCAGGGAAATGCTGCCCACTCAGCTCATTCTATTGTGCCCTCTGAAGCAGCATCCTTTGCCTCCTGCCTTTTTCCCAAGTGGGAAATAACCAGCTTGGAATTGTCCCACCTCCAAAATGAGCTGGAGGTTTCAACTGCAGCTGAGCCTAGCAGAAACCAGAGCTGCCTCTGCCTGTGCTACCCTGGTCAGCACTGGCTTCACATGTGGCTCCCTGAGCTCCCAGCTGCTGCACCTGGGCTCTGCCCTTCCCAGCTCCTTTGCAATTAACGGGCTGATCAGCACCTTTTGCTGCTTGCTCGTGTGGAGGGCGGCTTCTGCCGGCCCTGCTCCCATTTGCTATACAGCAGGTGACGGTGACCGTCTACCACTTCCCTGTCCTGGGGGTTCTCTGGCACCGCCGCAGCTGCGCTGGGACACCTGGAGGTGCTGCAAGCCCCGGAGTGAGAAAGGGCAAACCACAGAGTGGGGTTTGACACCACAGCAGAGCCCTGATGTAAATTCTGCGAGACGGGGCCGAGCCCGGTGCTGCTCTCAGATGCACGTGTGAGTGCTCAGTGTGAGAGCGGCGCTGCCGGAGCGGGGCGGCAGGAACAATAGATGCCTGTGGATGCTGGGAAAGCAGCTCCGAGCTGGGGATGCAGAGCGTGGGGGCGTGAATCCGGTGGGGAAGGGACTGCCTGGGTCGCCTCTGGGGGAATGCACTCACTGCGGTGCACTGGGGGAGCTGGGGAATGTGAGCTGTGTTTGTCTGGGCTGGGATGCAAGAGGAGCATGTGGCTGTCCTCTGGGTCCGTGTTTTGTTCTTGGATGCTGCTCCTGTTTCCAGTGAAGCTGAGGGATCCCCCAAATGCATCCTTATTCCTTCCCTTAGGTTGTTCTTGAGCTGAAAACAGCCCTTGGGACAAGCCAGGAATCAGAACAGTGCTCATTACCAAAGAAAGTAGGAGACAGGTGATGGATGGAGAACCAGCTGGTGGGGGAGTTGCAGAGCTGTCCAGACCAACATGGGGCTCATGAGGCATTTCCACATTTCCCATGGGCATTGGGAGCCCTGCAGGAACCTGACCCAGAGGAGCAAGCGCAGGCTTGGTGCTGTCAGGGGCTCAGCACTGAAGGAGTCAATTAGTGAAGACTGAAAATTAATTACTTAAATCTCTATGAACCCACAAGTGATGGGATCATGAACTCTCCTCCTCTTAAGGGGCTTTTTATCTAACAACTTTTGGTTTCCGCTGTCCTGCCATGCTGTGAGATGTCTGATAACACAACAAGCTCCCAGTGGGGGTGGGCACAGTCCCTTTTAATTACAGGGATCCAGGAGTTGTGGTTGTTTGGGAGTGTGCGGTGCTTTGAGTTATGGTCATTTCCTGGCCTCCGAGTCAGCAAGGAAAGCTCTGTGTGTGCTGGTGGGCGTGGAGGAAACCCTTGGCACTAGTACCCCTTTTCCCCACTTAATCCCTGTTACTTAAAAAAAACCAACAAAAAAACAGTTGTTCGGTGGTTGCTCTCTTAATGAGGCATTTAGGGTGGAGAATGGACCCAGGGAGGACCCCAGACCAACCCTGCCCTCTGCTTGCCCACCACACAGGACCCCTGTGTGCCCCTTGTCCTTAGGGACTCACACCCCAAGGTCAAGCATTGTGGGGTGCTGGTCACGTTAGCTGAGCACGGGGCAGGGGCAACCCCCAAATAACTGCTCTGGGAGGGCAGGGCAGCAAATATTTATGGGATTTGCATGCGAGGGCTTCCCCCTCCACCCTTGTTCTCCAGGAACTCAATCTGGGAGAGCTGTGTGGACTTCCATGGAGAAGGAACCAGCGCCGTGCCTGCGGAGCAGCAGCAGGGTAGGGAGGCAGGAAGCCTTACTCTATTGTGGTGCCTCAGTTTCCCCACTTCTGAAACTCCACAAATGAGTCAGAAAGCACGGAGGTGTCCAGTGAAACCGCAGCTTGTCACCTCCAGGGCAGCTTGTGCAGCCACAAGAGCAGGATTGATGCTGTGGCTGTGCCCTGAGCAGGGGGCAGTGCAGGTGCAAACCAGCCCACTTGATGCTGTGCTGCTGGAGGCTGCAGCAGGGCACGGGACGGGAGGGAGCAGGACAGCGCCCAGGGATGCTCCTTGGCCTTTTCCCAAGCTGCTGACATTGGATGGGAAGAAGAAACCCGCCGGTGCGGAGGGCATATGGTCTCTGTGCTGGATGTCCAGCCCTATGGGAACCTGTTCAGGTGAGTGGTGTGTGGTCACTCCGTGGACGCTCCTGCCTTACAACCATCCCACAGGAGCATCCCTCCCATCTGCAGGCGCCCTTTTCGGCTGCTGCAGCTCCCAGGGCAATGGAGCCCTCCTTCGAGCAGCCTCTGTTGGCCTGTGTTTAATTGATTTATTGCTTAAAAGTAATATTTCCTGATGTATTCCTGATATAATTCCTCTGGTCTGACAGACCTGCTCAGGGCAGAAGAGATGTGGCCGGTGTCCCCCAAGATGCCCAGTGTGCCAGTGCCCCCTCCCACACCATGGGCTGGTTTCACTCCCTGTGTGTCAGGCTGCAACTTGTGCTGGGGGTCTGATGGAGTTTTTCCTGTAATTTGCCAGCCTGCAGGAACACCGGGGCAGGGCTGGGAGTTACGTGTGAGCCCAAAGGCTGCACTCTGTCCCCATGGGCAGCCGGGGTGAATCCCCAACGCTCAGTGTTGCCCTGTCCTGCCCAGCCTCAGCTCCTCCATGGAATGAGCAGGGAAGTGTCACCAGGAGTTGTTGTCATATATGGCTTTTCCAAGGGTGATCCCATAACCAGTCACCTGTATGTGGTGACTTAACCCAGTCCAAGCTCTCCTGGGGAGGACATGGAGGTGGCTCCTTAAAAAGCAGCATCTTCAGCCCCTGCGCTGAGCTGCGTGGCTTCCCCGTGGGTGCAGCATCCCAGGGATGGGATAGCAGGCAGGAGGAGGATGAAGATGGTTGGGGAGACCCCATCTCCAGCTCCTGGCAGCTGAGAGGCTGCAAAGTGCCTGGCTGGCACAGGTCCACGGAGATGCTGTGCTGGGAAGAGCACCGCATTCCATAGGTACCAGTGAGTGTAGGATTCCCTGTGCCGGGCTTGCGCCGTGTTGGATGGGGAGGAGCAGTTCCCAATCGGGCTTTCCTCCGCAGGGTGCGGGTCTGGGTGCTTCAGGCCTCCTGCAATCAGGAGTGAAAGGAAGGAAGCCGAGGAGTGGCCCACCCACGCTCGGCTGCTACTGGTTGGGAGGAGGGAGGGGTGGGCAGGAGCAGCTTCCCTCAGTTGTCCTGGGCCCAGGGGAGCACCGAGACTTAATGGGGTGTCTGGGGGACAGCCCCCAGCCCCCTGCCACTAGAGGTGTCACCACAAGGTCCTTTCCCCCTCTCCTCAGGGAGCTGCTGGCCGTGGAATGGGAAGGAGGCTGCTGGTGTCCACCCAGGGCTCCCCCTTTGCACAGGGGCTGTCAGGGCGAGCAACACTTTGTACAAGCCATGGAATGGCTGTGTTGGGATAAGGACTCTGTTCCCAGAGATAGGGAGCTGCAGCTGAGTGGGCTCATCCTGCTGCCATCCCAGGGCCCAGCTTGTCCCTGGGATGAGCTGAATTCCTCCTGGCTGAGCACCAGCTGCCACTGCTGTGTCTCACACAGCATAGGGATGGTCAGAGCTCAGGGCAAGGGAACCCTCTGTAAATATGGGGCATTTCTGCCAGGCCTGTGCTGCTCTGGGTGGCTCGGTGTGCTCTTAAACAGGCAGTGGGGGACTGGGGAAGTCTGCAAGCCCAGCCAGAGCCCTGGCGCCAAGAGCTGCTGGCAAAATGAGTGTTCAGGAGGAGAACCAGAGGGAGAATGTCCCCTCCAGCCCCACTGACCTTTCATACCAAGAATTTTGCTTCGAGGAGGGAAGTGAGAGTGAACTCAGTAATGACCTGCAGCACGGGGCTGGCAGGCACGTGGCCTGCAGGCAGGCTGCCCCCTTCCCTCAGGTAAATACTGAGCTGGGACCCCTCAGCCCCTTCCAGAAGGTGCAGCCAGGGCTGAAGCACTTGCATCATCATGTCTGTGTTTAAGCCAAACTAATAATCGGAGTAGATCTGAGTAATTAATCAGTTCTTAGATGAAACCAAGTTAAATCAATCCTGGTAGGCTGGGGAAAAAAGAAAAAGAGTTTTCCTTGTGTCTGGAGAGTGCTGTGACCCTGCGTGTGGAGTAGCCAACCGCTCTGCACGTTCACTGCTGCGCTTTCCTCGCTCCCAGTGGAGACTTTGGCCCTTTGCTCTTCCCGAAGCCCTTGGGGTGACTCAAAGTCTCCACACGCACGTTCCTCACTTGGCTTGGGCTCCAGCCTGAGGAAGGGACCCGTGAGCTGGGGGTCCCCTTGTGCAGCCACAGCCCCTCCAGCAGCTCCCACCACGCCGGTGTGCCTTTGCAGGCAGCAGAGAGTGGCTTTGTGCAGCGCTGCCTGCCTGGGGTTGTTGTGGCCCAGGGAAGTGGGGAGGTGTGGGGTGGGTGGCCAGCGGCACAGAGGGACCCCAGCCCACTGGGACTTGCCACCCCACCCCAGCAGGCTGGGAAGCCTTTGGGTTTTGCTCTGCTAGGGTGGGTGGGGGTTGTTGCGCCGGTAAAAATTAACGAGAGTGGGAAATGGGCAGTGGCTGGGATGTGGGAAATCCTCCACATGGCTCTTTCCACCCGCTCCCAGACATGGCAGGCAAATCCTTCCCTCTCCACGCCAGTAGGGATGGCGTCACCCAGGGCTGCCGGGGAGTCCAGGGCCGCATTCCCGGCACTCCAGCCCAGGCTGCCGTGCGCAGTGGTGCGAGCGGCCCCGCTGCCTCCGTGTCCCCGTGTCCCTCCCCGCGGGCAGGGCTCGCCTTTATCGGCGCGGCCAGCGCAGCCCCCCCCGCCCGCCGCGCTCTATCTCCCCGGCCGCTTTCCTTCCTCCTGGGGCGTGCCGTGTTCCCTGCTGCCATTGCCCAGTGGCCTTCCCGACGGAGGAAAATGGGAGAGGATGTTCTTAATGGTGGCGTGGGTGAGGCGTGTGCTGGCTGCCTGCGCACCCCGGGGACGGGACGGGATCCCAGCACTCATCCGTACCCCAACTTCCTACCCCGGCTGCCTCGGAGATGTGGATTTAAGGCCCTGTGGGTGCCATGCTCACCACGCTGTGGTGGGAAGAGCACCGCATTCCATAGGTACCAGTGAGTGTAGGATTCCCTGTGCCGGGCTTGCCATGTGGCTCAGTGATAAGAGAGAGGGCAGCTAACAAACCCTCTGGAGCACAGAGGGCCTCTCTCGAGACTCAGAGCGAAACCCTGCATCTTGCACTTTTGCCACCCAGTTCCGTTGTGCCAGGGCTGGGACACATGGGGGAAAAACAGAGTGGTTTTCCTTTTTTTCCCCAATAATATGTTTTTATTTCAAGAGCTGTTTGTGCTCGGCTGCTTCTTAGATTCCAGATCTGAAACTTGAGACTGGAAAATGGTAAAAAGCTTTTTGGAAGGGTGCAGAAGGGGGGAAGGTGCTGGGTCTCTGCTCGGGTGTGTGAGCCTGCAGGAGCTCGAAGCTCAGAGCAGTTGCACCAATTGAGTTTCCTATCCGGAGCTCTTAATAACTGGGAGCACCTTTTAACGCAGCTCCAGTCTTGAGAGGTCTTTAACGTGCTCGTGAATCATTTATGGGCAGCAGCAGCAGCTCTGCCTGATGGGCTCTTGGGTGCCAGCGGAGGCTGCGGGGGTGTTTGGGGGCTCTGTGGCATTGCTGGGCCACTTTCTCACTGCCCTGTGGAGATGAAGAGCTGGGGCTCGTCGTGCTCAGGGTGATGAGGGTGATGGGTGTGATGGGTGCTCGTGGGGGTCCCACTCCCTGCCCCACACCCTTGGGTGGCTCAGAGCTGCTTTCTCCTCCAGCTGAGCTGTGCCAGCCTGAGACATTGTTATTCCAGTAATGTCCCTTCCCCCAGTGCCAACAAGCTCAGGGAGAGAGATCCCAATCCTTCTCCAAGCATCCGTGAACCCACTGCATGCACCCCCCGCCAACCAGGGCTGCTCTGCAGGGTTGTCTCTGCTGTCTCGTGCAATGGTTGTGCTTGGCTGTCCCAGTTCTGCTCACCTGGCCTTGCTGATGGTCCCTTTGTGTTGCTTGGACCACCCCAGAGTGTCCTGCAGTGATGCCTTGTATGAACCACATCACTTTTTCCATCACTTTCTTCCTTGGGTGTGCTTCCTCGGGTCAGTGCTTATTGTGATTCGCCCTGGAGCTGGGAGCCAGCCCTGGTCACCTTCCTGTGCCTTTTCTGGTTGAAGGCTCAAACCTTGTCCCTGTTGCTCCCCAGTGACCCCAACACATCTGCCCTCTTGGGAGAGGGTGGGGCCTTCACCCCCCTGCTGCTGTTGGACCACAGGCTGTGTCCCTCGCTGCTGGGTGGTGACCTTCAGTGGTCAAGAGCTTTGGGAGGGGAGATGGTGATAGTGGAGGATCTCTTCTTATCAACTGGAGCAGGGGATCCTCCCTCCACACCCTGCCCATATATCATTCCCTGTGGGTCTGCAATGGCAGCAGCCCCAGTGCATGGAGATCTTTTCCAGCCTGAAGTGACACCATGCTGCCCTCAGGACCCTTCTTCCAGCCCGAAGCACAGCTCCTGCCAAGCTCAGGACATGCTTGTGGCTGCCAAGTCCCATGCCTGTCACCCCCCGCTGCTGTCACCCGCCTTGTCCCCACACCAGGGCATGCACTCAGCCATCCCCTCGCATCAGCTCCACACGTTGCCTCTCACTTCCCTTTTCTGCCCCCAGGACAAAGCCACCACGTCCACCCTGAGTGTCCAAGGACTGAGCTGAGGCTCCCTGGGGGCCCGCAGCCGAGCTGTGTCCTGTGATGGGGCGGCTGATGCCAGGGCTGCCGAGCAGGGAGCCGTGCTCCTGGTGGCAGAGCCCTCCATGCCGGAGCTGGAGGGTGACAGGGACCTGGGACTGTGCGGATCTAGAGGGCCAGGCTTGTGGCAGGCTGTGTCTGGATGGAGGCGCCGTCTGGTTCTCACACTGAGCACTCCAGAGGGCTTGGGCGCCAGCACCAAGCACGTGGTGAGCTGGAAAACACCTCCCCAGCACCGTCCGCTGGGGATTTCTCCGCCTGGCACAGGATAAGGCTCCTGGCGGCTCAGGATCTGTGCTCGGGGGGTGGCTGCTGCCTCCAGCCTGTGTGGCAAAGGAGCCTTGAGCCCTCGGGGGCCGCTGCCCTCCTCCCCCTCCCGCTCAGTGCCAAATGTGCCGATGCACAGGGCCGTGACAAGCGCTCTGGCCATGCCACGTGACCATGACTGGACAGCAGGTGCCCGCCGGGCTGTGCCAGCTCTCCCGGGACTGAGTCACCTCGGGGGAGGCCAGTCCAGCCTTCCACCCCTCTGCGTGGGGAGCTGGTGGGAAGCAAGACCAGAATTTTAAATGTGCTGCAAACCTGCTTTGCTGGGAAGCACAGAGATCTCAGGCTGTCCGGGGTGTGATGGGGGCAGGTGAGGATGGGATTTTGGGATGGGAGTGTAGGAGTGGGGCTGTGTAAGAGTTTGGCTCCAGTTTCTGTGCTTATGGCTCTCACCATTCAGAGCCATTCCCCAGAGCTGGAGAAGGCTGAGGGTGCCCCAGGGATTGCTCTGACCCCAGCGTGTTCCCATTCCCAGCTCTCCAGAGCAGCTGGCATCTCAGGCTCGTTGCTGGCTGCCCTGGGAGGAAAACAAACAGAGTCTCCAGCTCCCCAGTGGGACGGAAAGTTTTGCTTGCTGGGGCTGGCACTCTCCCAGTTTAGCAGCTATGAAATACCCAGTGAGGCTCTTCCTGGGTCTCGCTTCCTGAGAGCTTTGTCTGGCAGCAGCAGGAGAAAACTCCCTGTCTGCCCCATACTGTTCCCTGCCACGGAGCATTGCTCTAAATGGGGGCTTTTCCTCTTCCTGCTGCCCTGTGCCAGCTGCTGATCCTTATCCCTGGTGTCTAGCCACCTGCAGCCCTGTCCCCAAGGTCTAGGGAGCGCTGAGCTCAGCTCTGCCTCTCCCGGGATGCTCCTGCAGCCCTCACCTGCTTTCCCATGCATGGTGTTTCATCGCAGCCTCTCCCCGCAGGAGGAATTCGGCTGTGTCCCGGGGCTCCCGTGCGTGAAGGACGGAGGCAGAGGAAGGCTGCCACGGGTGTTTGCCATCACTGCGCAGGATCCCTGTCACTCTTATGAGGTGAGGAGACCCTCGTGGGGACCAGCACTGGCTGAGCCCCCAGGGGAAATTTGGGAGTTGATTGCTCCCAGCTTTGGTGCTGGAGAGGGTGTTCCCATTTTAATGCAGGAGCAGAAGGCTATCACATGGCCCAGGAGCTGATGGAGGGCAGCAATTCCAGCCAGTGCTGCTGACTCCAAGCTTTCCCATCCCTGGGGAGCTGGTTCTGGACTCCTGCATTCCATGAAGCTGATCCCTTTGGGCACCCCATGCTCCTAAAGCCAGGCTTTGCTTGTGGTGTGGTCTGAGGGGAGGGTTGTGTTCAGGACTGCAAGTGCTGAGGGAGCTGCGAATGTCCCTGTCCCTGACTCTCGCTTTGGAAATGGGCTGCCAATGGGATCCTGTTGCAGAGGGGGCTGGTGGGACCTCAGTCACTCATCTGGTTGCTCAAGTGACATTGCCTAAGGAGAGCAGAGCTGTAGGAGTCTGGTCACTGGGATCTTGGGTAGGGAGAAGAGCCAGGCCGGTGGATCCGGCTGGCATTTTGCAGCCAGTGGCACTGTGCAAATGTGGCAGGTGACACCATTCTCATGGCCATGGCACTCCTGGGGGACAAGAAATGTTGGTGAGGCCTGTGTGGGTCCCCGGGGCATTGGCACATGGCCAAGGAGGATGGAAGAGGTCAGAGAGGGCTCTGCCTCCCTTTTGATTGCCCTCGTAGTCCCTAATAGGATCTGGGCCTTGTTCTCTTGCACTCAGATGGAATTACTTCTCCTCCAAAGCCCTGCCTGGTAGAGTCCTGTGGGGACCCTCGGGAGGGGATTTCTTGAGGAATTAACCATGTCTTGGCTGTTAAGCTTCCCCCTCCTTGCATGTGGTGCCAGGGAGGATTCAGTCTCCCAGCCTGGTGTGCACGTGCACGTGCCAGAGGGGAATGTCCTGCATCTCCCCTGCATGGGGCACCCCAACACATGGCAGGTCCATGTGGGAGCTGTGGTGCATGTGGGGATGTGGATCAGGTGTTCTCAGGCTTTGTGTGTCCCCTGCCTGGCTGTGTCCCCTCCCTACCCACCTTGCCCAGGCAAGAGGAGCTCTTTGCAGACACCTCCGGCAATCTGCCCCTGGCTCCCTTGCCAAACTTGGTGGGGCTGGTGTTCCTGTGTGCTGCAGCTGTGAGCCACAGGCCTGGCCAGGGCTTGCTGGGATCCCTCATATTTTCAGGGCACCTGCTCAGGCTCATCCTGGCAGAATGTGAAACCTGGGTGTCCCACAGGCACGTGCTGGGATGGTGGGGATGCTCTGACCTGGTCACTGTTGCCATTCCTGCCCTACTCCCAGCAGTGACAGGGTGGTGTTGGTGACTCCGAGGGACTGGCAGTGGTTAATGTAAGCCTTCCTGTCCACCCAAACTCGGGGATGGAATGTGGGTTTTGGGGATGCAGCAGCTGGGCTCACGATGGCAAGGTCTCACCAGCACAGCCAGGGACACAGGGGGCTCAGTCTGGTGATGTCTCACTAGTGAGGCCCCATCTCCTGCTGGGACTCAGCCTTTCCTCACACACAAGCTCCTAGGGGAATATTTCTGCCCCTCTGGCTGACTCCCTGCTCTCTGCCAGCCTGCCGACCACCACCGGCCCAAGATGTCAGCCGGGGACAAGAACGGGGGCAGCCGCTCCAGCAGCAGCCGCCTGCAGAGCAAGAAGCCCCCCAACCTCTCCATCATCATCCCGCCCCGGGAGGCGGAGGAGGATGGTGCCCGCAAGGAGGTGAGTGATGGAGCTGCATCAGTCCCACGCTGGGCTTGGGGGGCTGCCAGGTGCCATCCTGTCCCTAATTCTGTCCCTAATGCCCTGCTCTGCCTTCCAGCCCTCCAAGGTGCCCGTCTACCGCAAGAGCAAGAGCCTGCAGGAGCCCCACCCGGAGCGCCGGCCCGGCTTCCGCCGGCAGACTTCCCTGTCCCAGAGCATCCGCAAGTGAGGGCAGGGTGGGCTCCAACCATGGCTGGGTCGCTTGGAGGGGGCCGTGTCAGGACATTGTGGGTACTGGCAGGGGACTTGGGGTGGGGCTGGAGAGTTGTGTCTCAGAAGGGAGTGCAAGAATCACTTTCCTCCACTTCCCTTTGACCCGCAGCCAGGTCAAAACCGCCCTGCTGCAGGCTGGGCTGAGACACCCCAACCCCAACCGCCTGCCAGAGGGTGGAATGGTGGTACCTGGGGTGGGGGACCAGCTGTGTGACAAGTGTGCCCACCGCGTGTCCAGGGGCACAGCGCAGTGGTTCGGCGTCAGCAGCGACTGGGAGGGGAAGCGGCAGCAGTGGCAGCGCAAGAGCCTGCAGCACTGCAGCCTGAGGTACGGCAAGCTGAAGCCTGCCTATCGCGACATGGAGCTGCCCAGCCAGGAGGGGCTCTCCTTCCAAGCCACCGAGTCGCCCAAGCCCGCCAAGATGCCCAAGGTAAAGCTCGGGGTGAAGGGTCCCACTCCCAGCTCTGCCCTCCTGGCACTCACACCTTTTCCCTCCCGCAGATCGTAGACCCACTGGCCAGGGGCCGTCCCTTCCGCCATCCCGACGAGACCGACCGTCCCCACACGCCCCACCATGTCCTGCCCCCGCTCACCCCCGGCATTGTCTCCTTGGCGTCCTTCAACAGCATCCGCTCGGGCTACGGCCGCCTGCCGCGCAGGAAGAGGGAGTCTGTCGCTCACATGAGCTTCAAGGCGGCCGCAGCCCTTCTCCGTGTGAGTTTTGGGAGCATGGAGAAGGATCATCTTCTTCCTGAGCTGGGTTTCAGCTCTGTCCTTCACCCATCATCTTTGCTTTCTGGCTTTTTGCTTTGCATGGAGGCTGCTGTCTCTCCAGGGCGGGTTTGAGGGGGAAAATCGGTGTTTTTAACTTGAGCTCTACTTAAAAGTAGAAGTTTTGGTGAAAATTGGACAACCTGAGGAAAAACAACTTCTGGGTTCTATTGCTGAGGAGTGAGGAAGCCTCTCCAGCAATTTTCTTGCTCCTGAGGAACCCTGGGCAAACCTTGGGGATGGGTTTGTGGGTATGAGAGCAGACTAATTCAGAGGTCACTTGTCACGCTGACTAATGTGGCCATGGTCCAGTGTGGATTCTGAGGAGCTAAAGGCAGCATCTTCTGCCAGTTCCTCTCCACACAAGGGGCTATGTTGGCTGATTAGGATTGAATCCTTGCCACTTGGCTTTGAGGAGGGAAGCTCTGAGAAGCCCTCAGTGCTGCAAAAACTGAGGGGCTTCTGGTTGCTTACCTTCATTTGCTTGCGCTGCCAAAGGGACGCTCTGTCCTGGAGCCTCTGGCTCCCAAGCAAAGGAGCAAGAGGAGCTTCCTGTACCCCAGCTTCATGGATGAGGACATGGTGGATGCTGCCGATACCCTGGACTCGTCCTTCTTCAGTAAGGCAAGTGACATTCCATGCTGGCTGCTGGAGCCAGGGCCTGTCCCAGTGCCCTGCACAGGGGGCTGGGTGTGGAGCGGGGCTCTCACAAGGACCCCTGTGTTGGCACTTCACCCAGTAGTGACAGAGACATCAGTGGCTGCTGTGCCCCAGTCTCAGTGACGTGACAGGGAATGATGTTGCCATCGTGGGTACATTTCACACCCTGTGATGAGCCTTTAGTGGGATGTCATTGGGGATCTCCCTCTCCCTCTCCCCCTCCTCAGGGGAATGCTAGATCAGGGGGAGCCTTCTGACTCATCACACATATCCAAGGACATGTATCCATCCTCCTTCCAGATGGGCATGCACGATGAGACGTACTCCATGCCCGATGACGTCTTCGAGTCGCCGCCTCTGTCAGCCACGTACTTGCGCATGCACCAGGTGACGGAGGATGCCAGGGTGTCCCCCGAGGTGGAGCAGCCCACCCAGTGAGTACCAGCCCTCAGCAGGTGTTGCCCCTGAGGCTGCCCAGGAGCCCTGCTGCAGGCAGGACGATGTCCCCAGCCATCCCTGCCGCGGGAACCGGGCCCTTCCAGCAAGCTCCTGGGAGAATGGAGGCAGGAGGTGCTCAGAGCCTCATCTCGGGGCATCCTCAGGGCTGTGGCCATGGGGTGTTTCTCAGCTGGTCCTTTTTGGCAGGTGTGATGGGTTTCTCCTCTCTCCACAGGCAGGAGGGTGTCCGGCTCACTTCAGTGTCCGGCGGCACAGGCCGGGCCCCGCGGCGGGGCAGGCGCATCGCTTCCAAAGTGAAGCACTTCGCCTTCGACCGCAAGAAACGCTACTACGGGCTGGGGGTGGTGGGCAAGTGGCTGAACAGGACCTACCGGCGCAGCCTGAGCAGCATCGTGCAGTCCCAGCTGGAGATCACCGACAGCCACCGGTGAGGGGCACCGATGGCACAGGACACCCCGGCTCAGATGTGTTTCCCCCTCAATGCTTGGGGATCAGGGCTTGGGGGACTGCAGTGTCCCTTTGCCCAGCCATCTTTGAGCAGCTCCAATTTTGGGTCCTGTCCCCTCCAGGCCATATTTCACGTACTGGATCACCTTTGTCCACATCCTCATCACCCTGCTGGTCATCGGCACCTACGGCATCGCCCCCATCGGCTTTGCCCAGCACGTGACGACAGAGTTAGTAAGTTTAAGAGCCATCTTTCTGGGGGGACTGTGACCACCAGTGTCCCATGGGGTCATACTCCCTGCGAGGACCGGGAGCATCGTGGGGGGCTCCAGCGTTTGAGAGGCTCTGTGCAATAGCCAGGGCAGGGGGACGAGCAGCACCGTGTTGCAGCGGATTATGTGGTGGGAGCAGAGCTGTTCCCCTGTCCTGCCTTGCTGGTGGGACCCTGCAGCCCTTCCCCTTGGATGAAGGGGCTGCTCAGCCCCTCTTGAGTGGAGAGAGACAGGGTTGCACCCCCTCAGTGCCCGTTCCTTCAGTGGGAGCTGACCCTGGCCTCTCGGCAGGTGCTGAGGAACAAGGGTGTCTACGAGAGTGTCAAGTACATCCAGCAGGAAAACTTCTGGATCGGGCCCAGCTCGGTAAGGACCCTGCCAGACCCTTGGCCCCTGACCTCAGGCTCTGCCCTCTGCTCCCCCTGCCCTGAGCTGTGGGGGTTCTCTGAGGTGCTCCTCTCCTCAGGGGGGAGAGCTTAACCACCTCACTCCAGCCTGCTGTCCTGGGCCCCTATGCCCCCATCCCACTGGGATATGTGGCATCACAGTGGGATGGTCAGAAGAGACCCCATCCCCTTCCCGCCTGCCTTCCCTCCCCTGAGATAACAGAGACCTTTGTCTATTGCCTGTGGAGACCCCCTGCCCCTGCTGAGCTCTCCCTGGGGATGGCTGGAGGGAAGGGGGGGTGCACAGATAAAGCATCTCCCTGACTGGCACCTCCCTCCCAGATCGACCTGATCCACCTGGGAGCCAAGTTCTCCCCCTGCATCCGGAAGGATCAGCAGGTGGAGCGGCTCATCCAGCGCGAGCGGGACCGGGAGCGTGGCTCCGGCTGCTGCGTCCAGAACGACAACTCCGGCTGCATCCAGACCCTGCCTCAGGACTGCTCGGTGTGTGCCCCTGCCGTGGGCGCCGGGAGGGGCTGGGGATCCCTGGAGAAAGGGGGGAAACCATCTCGGCCCTGCGCTGCGCCGGGGCAGGACACGTGTGGGGTCAGAGCCGTGCATTCCCTGCCGCATCCTCAGTCTCTCCATGCTCCCTGCAGGAGACACTGGCAACGTTCATCAAGTGGCCGGGCAGCAACGCACCAGCCATGGGCTCAGGAGAGAAGCGGAGCTCGGGGGCTGTGTGTCACCAGGACCCCAGGTAGGAGTGGCAGCTGGGTGGAGGTGGCTGGGTCACCTGGCTGTGTGTGGGACACGGCAGAGGGGGTTGCATTTTCAGCTTGGATGCCTTGAATCCTCTTGTCTAAGGGAATAGGGGGCTTTGGGACACTGTAGGAGAGTGATAAAGAAGAGGGAATCAGTGGAGAAACTGAGGCAGGGCCTGTGCTAAACACAGGCAGCAGCAGGTGATGCTGTTATGTTGTGCTCATCCCTGTCCTGCTGGGATGGGAACATCCGTGGACATCGGTGGGGCTGTCCAGCAGCTCTGAGTTCTGCACAGTTCACCTGCAGAAGGAGCTGCTGGGGGGGTGTTGTGGGACACCACTGGTGGGCAGGGTCGGGGCAGGTCCCAGAGCTGTCTGTGCCTGAGAGGGTTACTGGTCTGTAGGGGGGATGTGTTGGAGGGACCCACCCGACTCACCCCCCTCCTCCCGCCAGGACATGTGAGGAGCCAGCATCCAACCCACCCCATGTGTGGCCGGACGACATCACCAAGTGGCCGGTAAGAGCCTGGTGCCACCATCAGCTGGTGACTCCATGGTGGCTGTGGCAATAAGCCGGGCAGGGGGCTGCAGGGACAGCCTGGGGCCAGACCCTGACCGGGGCTCCTCTCCCTCCTGCTTCTAGATCTGCACCTACGAGACCAAAACCAACCACACGGGCTTCGCCCACCTGGACTGCCAGATCAAGGGCAGGCCCTGCTGCATCGGCACCAAGGGCAGGTGGGTCGTGGCAGAGGGCGTGCCTGGCTTGGCTCCCCCCTCTGCCCTCCTGCCTCGTGTTGTCCTGTCAGTGTCCAGAGCTGTGCCTGGGGGGAGACGGAGGTTAGGGAGCCCTGAGGGGTGGGAAGCACGGTGGCAGCAGGCTTGGGAGCAGAGGGGGATGCTCAGGGGCGTCCTGAGTGTGCCCTGCCCCCAGCGAGCCCCCTCCTGCCCCCTGCCAGCTGCGAGATCACCACGCGGGAGTACTGCGACTTCATGCACGGCTACTTCCACGAGGAGGCAACGCTCTGCTCACAGGTGAGCAGGGCCAGGGAGACATGGCAGGGCGTGTGGGATGCAATGCTAGCAGCCATGTTGATGCCAAAGGGCTTTAGAGTATCCTGCCAGGAATGGGACGTGGTTGGGATGGACATGAGCAGGGGCGATGCCAAGTGCGGGACTTGCCCAGCTGTTGGTGGGGCTCCTGCTGCTGTGCCCACCTTGCTGGTGTGGGGCAGCAAGAAATGTCAGGCTTGAACTAGCCTCACCAGGGCAGCACTGGTGTCCTTGAGAAAGGCACATTCCAGGCAGGAAAAGAGCCCTTCAGCATCTCCTGGAGGACTGGAGGTGCTCAGCTGCTCCTTTTCCAGCACCAGTGCAATGTGCATGCCCCACACCATCCAGAATCCCCTCACAGCTGGCACATGGCATCGTTGGCAGCCTATCCCTGTGACCCATCCTTCGCTCCCTGTGCCTCTGGGGACAACCCTGCTGCCTTTGCAGGTGCACTGCCTGGACGAGGTCTGTGGGCTCCTACCCTTCCTCAACCCGGAGGTCCCTGACCAGTTCTACCGCCTGTGGCTGTCCCTGTTCCTGCACGCCGGGTGAGCCGCAGCCCCCACATCCCCAGGGATGGGGCAGCTGGGACTGGAGTGGCCATTGGGATGGGTTGGGAGAGGACAGGGAAGGGCACTCCCGGACTACAGTGGCACGTGCTTTCAGTGGAGGGTGTTTTGGGAGCTGCCTCGTGCCCCGGGGCAGTGGGTGGCAGGGCTGGGCAGGGGTCTCTAACACAGGGTCTCTCCCCCAGCATCATCCACTGCCTGGTGTCGGTGACGTTCCAGATGACGGTGCTGCGGGACCTGGAGAAGCTGGCAGGCTGGCATCGCATCTCCATCATCTTCATCCTCAGCGGCATCACGGGCAACCTGGCCAGTGCCATCTTCCTGCCCTACAGGGCAGAGGTGAGGGTTGGGGGGCTCTGTCCCAAATCCAGCCAGCTCCCCAGGGACCAAAGGACACCCCTCTCCATCCCCATCCTGGCAGAGGTTTGGGGAAGGGGCTGGAGCACAGACTGTCACCCCCTGGCAGGCTTTGCTGCAGGGAGAGGGAGAGGGGGTGTCCCTGCCCCACGTGTGATGTTGGCACATGCCGTGTGTATCACTTGTCACCACGTGTCCGTGAGCGTGCAGGGTCCCCGGGCAGGCAGATGGCTAATCTGCTGCCAGCCAAACCCCGTCGGGCTTTAAATGAGATCATGCCAAGGGCCCTAATCCCCCCAGGGGCATGCCAGGATGGGGCTGCGGTCTGGGAGGGGGTGATGCTGTCTGGCTGCTGAGTCACAGAAAGTAGCAGCTCTGCCAAAACAGCACCACCCTGCTCCCCTCCTCATCCTCTCATGCCAGGGCTCCCACCCCTGAGCCCCACACAGGATCCTGCACAGGGATGCAGGAGCCAGATGCACTTTGCTAGGGGAGGAGGTGATCCCTTGGGGACATGGGGTTTGTCTGGGGTGACACAGTGTCCAGCCCTGACTTCCCCCATCCCTGCAGGTGGGCCCTGCCGGGTCTCAGTTTGGCTTGCTGGCCTGCCTCTTCGTGGAGCTCTTCCAGAGCTGGCAAGTGCTGGAGAAACCCTGGAAAGCCTTCCTCAACCTCTTTGGCATCGTCCTCTTCCTCTTCATCTGCGGCCTCTTGCCCTGGATCGACAACATCGCTCACCTCTTCGGCTTCCTCAGCGGGCTCCTGCTGTCCTTCGCCTTCCTGCCCTACATCACCTTCGGCACGGTGGACAAGTACCGCAAGCGGGCCATGATCATCGTGTCCCTGCTGGTCTTCGTGGGGCTCTTTGCCTCGCTGGTGGTGTGGCTCTACGTGTACCCCGTGAACTGGCGCTGGGTGGAGTACCTCACCTGCCTGCCCTTCACCAGCAAGTTCTGCGAGAAGTACGAGCTGGAGCAGGTCCTGCACTGACCCCGCCGGCGGGGACGGGGCTGGGACAGGCGATGTTTTCCATGGGGTGGGTTCTCCCTGGCCTGTGGGAGATGGTGGTGGCTGCTCTGGGTTGGGCCAGACCCCGGGCATGGCTCCATCCTCAGGGATGGTGGGTTTGGGGTACCCCCTGCTCGATGCTGGGGATGGAGGGCCGAGCCAGCCCTGCCTTGAACCCCTTTGGGGCTCCCTCCTGGTGCTGGAAAGCCATAACTGGTTTGGGGACTGACTCTGGCTGCTGCCTCTGTGGGGAAAGGGCTGAGGGAAGTGGGATTTTGGTGTATCCATGACCAGGCTGGACTCCCAGTCCTGGGGTGAAGTTGCTGAAGTCTCCAGCCTGTGCCCCTGCCTGCCTGGGGCCCCATCCCACCTCGGTGCTCCGAGGCACTGCAGCTCATACTGTGAACACAACCCCCTTTTTGCAGGGGCACTTTTTTTTATCCACAGCTCTTTAGGCCCAGGGTTTCCCCACTTTGGGCTCCCCAGGGTCTCTGTCATGGCTCCAAGATGTTCAGAGCTGAGCTCCAAAGATATTTTTCAGTCCTGTTCTCCCTGAGGCCCCCAAGGAGGCTTGTGCCTTCCCTCCTGGCTCCTCACTGGATGGAGAGGCAGGACTTGGGACAGGGGGCTTTTCTTTCCCTTATTTCAGTGAAATTCTCTTTTCGGAAGGGGAGGAGTGACAAGGACCATGTTTGTAGTGTCATGGTGGGGGGCAGACATGGAGAAAAACCCCCTGGGGTGCTCATGTGGCTGCTTCTGGAACCCACAGACCTCTCAAGAAGCTGTCGGTGCTCCCACCTTCTGCCTTGAGTTCCTGCTGTTTCCCCTTTCCCTTTTTCAAAGCGTGGAGACCCAGGTAGCCCTCCCTTCCTCCACTGGTGCTGCTCAGATGGAGAAGTGCAGGATGGGGCAGTCACCTTCCCTCTTCCCTGCCCGAGGCTGCACATTCCCACCTGCCCCCAGCCCTGGGCTGCTCTCCCAGCATCTCCTCCTCCCTCCCACCAGCCATGGCACGAAGGCAGGTCCTTCCTGGGGTCCGGGTGACCCCTCTGAGCTGGTTTGGACCCAGGCTGGTGCCAGGCTGTCTCTCCCCCGAGATGTGTTGCTTTGGTGCTGGAGGTCTCAGCGCTTTTACGTGGGGGCAGGTGGGAATCCCCCATGTCCTGGGATGAATATTGAAGGGCTGAGAGCTTGGCTCCCTCTCCAGAACCACTTGCTGAATGAGCCCAGGAGCGTCTGCATCCGTCCCTGTATCCCTCCCTCCACCCTGGGCCAGTTTTCAGCCCCACTCTGTCCCTCCAGTTGCTGCTCCAGCCAAAGACAGACACTTCACCTCATTTGTCTCTTTTTGATACTTTTTTTAAAAGCTGTGGGTTTTTTTCCCCCCCTTAATAAATTTCTACCTGTATTTAATGAGATGCACGAGGGCTCTTCTCCCTTCTTGGGTATGGGGGTGTGGCACTTTTGGGGGGTTCTGGTTGTTTTGGTGATGGCTGGTGTGGCAGGGGGGGAGGACAAGCTGGGGCTGCTGCCCTGATGTGCCACTCAAACCCCTCCCTGGGAGGAGACAGGGTTTGGAGGGTCTCAAGCAGAAGGAGAAGCCAAACACTTGGATCCATGGAAGCTCCTGATCCTGCCTGAGGGCAGAGTCACCCCTGCCTTTATCCCACCCTTCACTGGATGACCTGAGGCTGGATTTGCCCCTTCTCCCTTGAGGCTGAGGTGCCCCAAGGGGTGCTGGGTTGCTCCCCTCATCCCAGCTGGTGCCCTCCCTCTGGCCATCGTGGTGGGGTCATGGTCAAAGCAGGACAGGAACACACATGGGCTGTGTAGAAAATCACCACCACATCTTTATTTGCTGCTTTCCAACAACCTGAGTTGTTTGCAGAAGGCTTGTCCTGGGCCGGTTGTGGGTCTGGGACAAGGAGGACCGAATGGTTTGGACTGGTTCCCTGGGGAGGCTCTGCAATGTGCAGCTGAGAGTGGCCGTGGGCTGGGAATGTGCTCCAAGGGCTCTGGAAAGATGTCTGTGGGCAGGAGGGTGGCTGCCAGGGCCCCTGCCTGCTCTGGGGGCTGCTCAGGGAGGGCTTGGCCATGGTGGTCTCTGCTCGTGGTGGTGATGGTGGAAGGGGGTGCCAGGCTGGGGCACATTGTTTGTGGGGGCTCTGCTGGGTGTCTCAGCAAACTGTGGTGGGTGGAGGTGCCCTCAAACCAGCAGAGCCCCCAGCCCTTCTCAGGGCAAAGCCTTCCCATCCCAGGGGGCTCGTGGCCCTGCAGCCCACCCAGACCTGCCAGCGCAGCCCTGGCTAAAGCAGAGCCCAGGGAGCTGATGCTTCCAGCAGGACCTGGCAGGAATTTCTGTCCCCAGTCCCGCAGGGATGGAGTGGGGCCAGGCCGATGTGGCTGGAAGGCAGGCGTGGCAGAGGGAGTAGCTGTGGCCGGGGCCAGGTGGGGTTAGGTGGATCACAGTGGTGGGGATGAAGAGGGGCTGCAGCCTCTTGTCCCCGCAGGCAGGCCAGAGCAGAGGGAGCTCAGCAGCCGCTGTTCCTGCGCATGAAGGCGTGTCCCCGCACGGGGTGCTGCATCTCCACGAAGGCCAGGTCCCCCACCATCACCTCGCAGGGCCCCAGCACCTCGAAGCCACACTTCTGGTAGAAGGGCACGAGGAAGTCCTCGCACATGAGCAGGGCGCGGCGGGCGAAGGGCAGGCAGCGCAGGTACTGCAGGTAGCGCCACATCAGGATGGAGCCCTTGCCCTGCTGGCGCACGGTGCGGTGCACGGCCAGCACGTGGATGTGCACGGCCGAGCCCTGCGGCTTGTGCAGGGTCAGCGCTGCCTGCGAGGGGAGGACAGGGGTTATCCCATCCTGCTTCTTATTCCCCACCCCGAAGAACCAGCGTCCACATCCTCCCCATCCCTGTTCGCCTCCCCCCATCGTCCTCGGAGGGTTTTTAATTTTAAAATGAATGTTGAGGGGAATTACTTGGGATATTTTTTAACAGCACCGTTTAAATTAATTAATGAGAAGGTTCATTTCCACCAGAGCAGCCCTGTAGCAGTTAGTCCTGGGAGAAGATTTTGGGATTAGCCTCAGGGCTCCTGGGAGCTTCTCCCAGGCTCTGGCAGTGCCTCTCCCAGTGCACAAGGTGGGAAGGACTGGGTCTCACCTGGCTGAGCCTCTCCTGGTCCCAGAGGGAGCCGATGATGAACGCCACGAGCCGCCCTTCCTCAAACCAGCCGAGGGACAGCTCCGGGCACAGGTTCAGAAAGTGGCTGATCTCGTCCAGGTGCAGGGGACAGTCCCCAGAGACCGATATAAAGGCTGGAGGGGGACAGTGGTGAGCGCAGTGAGAGAGACAAAGCACACCTGACCCAGAAAAACTCCCAGCGCTGATGTAGGGGAGGGAAAGTGGGATGTGATGGTGAGAGATGGAATGTGTCCTGCTACCTACTAGGACTAAAGGAGTTCTGAGGGACACGGATGGTTCCAGGGAGCAGTTCTGCTCCTCCAGAAGCAGTTCCCCATGGCCCAGTGACTGGCCCCTAACTCTGCTGATTCCAGAGCTACAGCAGCGGGTGCTGAATTGAACCCTCCCTCCTGGCATCTCCCCAGCTGCCCTGCCCTTGCAGAGGAGGGAGAAATGGGCTGGGTGAGGGAAGCTAGGGTGAAGGAAATGGGGGAAGGTTGCCAGGGTGGCATCTCAAAGTGCCCCTGTGCAGTAGGAGGCAGAGCATGGTGTCCTTCCTCCTGCTTCCCCTTTTCCTATCCTACTCACTGGCTCTCACAGGGCTGTTTTGGGAGAGCTGCTCCCCACTCACCTGGTCCTACTCAGCATCACCTCCCAGCATCCCCACCCCAGGGTGAGCTGGGGCCGTGGTTCTCCAGCTCATGAACCACTGTTCCCCCACCTCGTTAGGGAGCCCGTGGTGGCCTGGCCACAAGTCACGGCCACTGCATCCCTCCCACGAGGGCACACATGGGGGAATTTGCCATTACAAAGAGCACAAGAGACTGGTGATGGAAACAGATGTGAAGGGATCCGGCTGATGCCACCAGGCAGGACTCCCCCGGGGGCCCCTTACCTTCGCGCTCGATCTCGAACACGCTGACGGCGTCCTCGGGGCTGAGGCAGCGGAACTCGCTGGCGGGCAGCGTGTGCCGGCGCTGGCCCCCCCGCGAGCTGCGGGGCGAGCGCAGGTGGACCGGCTTCAGGAAGGGCAACGCGCTGAGCGCCGACATCCTCCTCCTCCTCCTCCGCCTCCTCCTGCCTGGCTTCCCACCGCTCCCTCTGTTCGGGGCAGCCTCTGCCGGCTCCCACGCCCTTAATTCCAGCCAAGCTCCTGCAGCACCCTGAGCCAGAGGAAGTATCTGTTGATGGCAGACAGGATTAGGCCGCTCATCCCCCTTTTCCCATAGATGTGTGTGTGTGTTTACAGCAAATACCCGCCCGCAGTGACCCCAGCCGCCCTCCCTGTGAGCTGGGGAACACAGGAGGCTGGCACCAGCTGTGAGCTGAGCAAACCTCGGGAGGACAAAAGCACAGTGATCCAGGTGGTGGGACAGAGCAGGGAGAAGGGCCAGGGCTGTTAGGGCCGGAGCAGGTGTGAGGCTGAGCATCCTGCCCAACATTGCCCAGCCCATGGCAGCATCCGGCAGTGGGATGGGCAGGAGAACCCTGGAGCAATCCAGCAGCTGCCCTGGGGACAGGCAGGTGGGATGTGGCTGCAGGAAGCCAAGAGCTGTAAAATAAGCATCTATCTGTGTGAAAGTTCCCTGTGATCTTCTGGCTGGAGTGAGAGGTCAGTGCCAGGGACACACATCGGGCAGCCAGAGCCACCTCCTCCAGACAGCACAAGCTGACAGGATTTACTCCCTTCTCTGATTCACTCAGCAGGTGAATGACACAGTTTAACCTCTGCTGGCTCTTAGGTCGTGTCCACACTCACAGAGGTGGGTCCCTGGCAGGACTGAGCAGGTGATCGAGGCTGAAAGCCTCAAGTGTCCTCCCTGGTGAAGTGCCCCAGGAGCTTTGGGTGGCATGATCCCCCCAGACATGCCCAGGCCAGGACACTCCACCTTCAACACGGGTTCCCCCAAGAGGGTCACCAGCACCCGAGGTCATCTGGCAGCACCCATCCTGCACAGCCCAGACAAATCCCTTGACCTGGATCCGAGCCTGTAGCTTCAATCTGCTTCTGCTTTCACGTGTGAGTGAACCAAGTTAATAAACCCAGAGAGAACCACGAACTGAGTGAAGAACTTCACTAAGCACACGCATCCTGCAGACAGAAATTGTGGGAATGGCTATCAAAGCCATCCATTCAACCATCCATCCAAACTCAGACCAATTTCAAGCAATTTCCAGCAAAGCCAGGGCAAAGCCGGGTCATTTTTGATTATTGTTTCAGAGGTGCCGGCTTTCCCTGCTAATTATAGGCTTGCCTCCAGCTAATAGGATTTATGAAAACAAAAGCATTACCAGCACAAACACTGCACAGGGCACCACTGGCGCAAGCTGGGAATTTTCCATCCTGAAACGCCGAGGGCTGGATGCTTGAAATGCCAGTCTTATCCCGTCTGAGGTGAGACAGGGTGGTCTCGGGATTTATTTTCAATGAATTGCTGGTTTGGCTGTGGGTGTGTGTCTAAGGGATCAGATCCATCAGGGAGAGGGGGTTTCCTTGGCAGGGGAATTATTCAGCATCCCCAGTGCTCGTTCTAGTCACCAGGGACTGACTGAACTGGTGCTGGGAATGGGTGGTTCATGCTTCTGCAGGAGGGAAGTAAAATGGGGTGAGCTGGGGGGGAGGGTGGGGTGCTGGGGGCGTGGGGGTGGGTATAGTGTTTGTAGAGCTTATTATGAAATCTTCTGGAACTCCTCGTCCTACTAATTGGATTAGGGACTCATCTGCATGAATAAATCCCAGAGTAGGCAAGAGGGTAAGCTCAGGGGTCCTTGAAATTGCAGTGGTGGTTTGATCCTGGGGGTTGCTGAGTGCCTGGGGCGAGTTCTGGGGATGCTGCTGGGGAGATGCTGCTGGGTCAGGCCTGGGGTTGGCTGTGCAGGGATGGCAGGGCAGAGAGGTCACTTGAATACGGCCTCAGGCAGGGCCAGCATTTCAGTTGCCATGGGAATTACGGAGCTGGATTGTGAAATCACAGAATGGTTTGGGTTGGAAAGGACTGCTGAAGGTCAGGTAGTCCACCCCCCTGCAGTGAGAAGGGACACCTTCCACCAGCCCAGGCTCCTCAGGGGTGTTTGCTCTCCAATAGCCACCATTCCGTGCTCACTGTCCACGAGCAAGTCTTTATCCCAGAGCACATGAAGGCTGGAAACAACTGAGCCATAGGAAGTCTCTACAGGGACATCCATGGAGCTGAAGGGTTCAAGTGGCTGCTCCATTCCCATTAGAGAAAACTGGGAAAGGGCAATCAGGTCCCTCCAGCTATTTTTAGAAGCTGCCTGAGACCCCAACCAGCAACACCCTGGAGCAGTAGTCAGGGAAGGGGGAAGGTTGCTCCTTGCTTGTTTTTCTTGTGTTTTTTCCCCTCCAGCACATTATTCCTGGCAACCCAGGTTATACAGCTGGAGGGCTGATATATTTATGTTTATTTTCTGGAAATGAACTTCTTGCTTTGCTTCTCAGCTCCCTGAAGAGGTGAAGGTCTTCTGGGAAGGGGGGATGCATAGAACCTGCAGAGCACAGAGGAACCAGCAGTGCTCCCTACCCCTGGAGGCAACCACGGGCCCTGCACAGCCATGGGGCTACCATGGGAAGCACCCAACCTTCAGAGGTGAAGGAAACTCTGCCCAAGTCCCAGAGTAAGTGAGAAACAGCGATGAGGAAAATTCTCTCTCCACGGCTCATCTGTCTTCTGATGCTCCAACAAAGCCTTTCAAGTATTTCACCTATTTTTTCAAGTCACTTATACCCCAGGCTGAATTTTTTGCTGTGACTCCTTGCCAGACCTGCCTGAGATGAGCCCACTACATTTTTGTGTCGTAGCAGTGAACCAAGAGCTTTCTCTGTAAGTTTTCCCTGCCCTGACTTGTGTTTGTGCACCAGAAATGAGAGCATCCCCATGGTCCAGAGAGATGCTCATATGTAAAGAAACAGTCAGGTGCACAGCACCCCCCGGCAGCATCTTTTACCAAGTTATTAATTGTCTGCCTGGGTTTAGAGCTGGAATTTTTAAATTAGTTGATATCACGGAGTTATTCACCCAGTTTTAAAGTCAAATACTCCATGCAAAAGAGCCTAAGTTCTTCCCACCCCCAGAACACTGAGGGTTTCAGTGAGAAGGGTCCCTACAGCTGGGTTTTGAGTGTTGGAAGTGTAGGGGTGAGACGGGCTGGGGTGAAAGTCACAGCCTTCCCTGTCCCAAAACCACTTCTCAGCAAGCTAAGCTCCCTATACCAACCTCCCACCCCTCTGGGGAAATCCCCCCTGTCCTGGGATACAGGAGCAAGTCACAGTGGCCAGGGGACCACCAGCTGTCCCCAAGGCTGTCAGTACCCCCAGGAGGTGACAGGAATGTGGGTGCTTACCAGCCGGGGACCCCGTGCCGCTCCCTGCCCGCCTGGCTCCAGGGGTGCCGTCTCAGCGCTGGCAGGAGAAGAGGATGTGGGGTTTTGCCTCCCCTCCTCTGTCTGCTGCATCCTCCACAGCCTCTGCTTATATAGATTTGTTATTTATGGGGCACGTGATGACATCCTAAGGAGTTTAGAACCCCGATGAAAGACAGGGAGAGGTGAGAGGCTTTAAGGTGACAGGCCAGCAAAGGGATCACTTCAGGGTTTGTCGGTCTTTTTTTTTTCCCTGGCGTGACTGGCTGCAGAGGGATAAAGCATTTAGCTGATTGCTCTGCTCTGCGGGCTGGGCAGGGAGAGCAGGGGACTCAGCTAGGAAAGGCAGCGCTGTCCCGCGCCTGATCCTGACCTCTCCAACAGCATCAGGAGGCCGTGGGAAGCCACGGGCAGCCCTGCCCAGAGTGGATGAGCTTTCTTTGGGGAAGGATGGGGAGGCTGCTGGTTGTGCCAGGCGTGATCATTGCTTGGGCTTGGGCGGGGGGAGTGTCTCTGGGGAACCATCTTGACTCCTTGTAGAGTCAGACCTAAGGTTTCTTGCCCAAGGAGCTTATTCCAAACCCCAAGCATCTCTCCCCCATGCAGCCCTCTGTCCCTGGGAGCTGTTACATAAGAAACTGGACAGGCAGAGCCAGCAATGTTTGTCCCCATCAGGACACGTGTAGTAAAACGGAGATTATCCCACGCGGGAGCATGATGTTGGCATCATCATTATCGTTTGGAACCAGATGCAGCCCTGAAAGAAGCCTGGAGCAGAGGGCAGAGCTGGTTTTGCTCCACTGGAGACATTTTTAGGGCGGCTCTGGACCTGCTTTAGCTTCCAGCCATGGGCAAAGTGACCTGGAGCTATGCCCTTATCTCTCTCTTTTAAGCTTTTTCATGAAATCAAAACAGAAATATGACCCAGCAGCTTTCTGCTCTTCAGAAATGGCTTTTTGGAGCAACTCCCAACCATTAAAGCAGCCCAGCAAAGCAGAGGTTGGCCCGTGGCTGGAATAGTCAAGCAGGGATGCTGCATTCCACAGTTTTAGCTGGGTCTGTCTCTTCCTGCTCCCACACAGCTGCAGAGGGTCAACAACTCCATTAAATTAGAGCCACAGCAGTGTGCCTGGATTTGCATATTTAGCAGCTCTCTCAGCATCTTCAAAGAGCCCCGAGCTGTCACTGCGGCCCTGCAGCCGGGCTGGTCCCTCTGTTGGAGTACCCACTCAGGAAGACAGCAATTATCTCCGGGTAGGATTTGCAGCGAGGGGCGACATGTGGGAGGCAGATGAAACACGACTCGGCCCCCCCTCTGCCAGGGCTTGGGAACGAAGCCATGCACACGCAGCTCAGGGGCTCCTCAGCTGCGCCGTGCCGTGTCTCCGGCCCCGCCGTGCCCCATTATCCCGGTGCTCAGCGGATTAAGCTGCTTGTGGTGTCTGCAGCCCCGGCTTTGAGGCAGGGTCTGCCATCACGGGATTCAGATGGCATCGGGATCCTGCCCTGGGTGACGCCATCGGAGCGGTTTCTCTCTCAGACTCACGTAATTGCATAATTCCCAAGCTGGACACTGTTTACATCCCTGTTTAGCACCTTCCTCTGGCTTAGCCATGGGCACCCACATTTCCAAGAGGGTGACGCTTTTCTCCTGGCAATGACCTAACAGCAGGGATCTGCAGTTTGGCATTGCTGCAAGGTCAGCTGTGGGCTCCGATTTCCTTCTCCCTCATCTCCTCCCTTTTCATCACTCGCGCTGGTGCCTGTTGTTGCTGTACCTTCCCAGCAGGATGCAGCTCTTTGGACATACTCGGTAACCTCAGCACTTGCCAGGCTGCCCACCTGCTGCCTCTGTCCCCCAGTGCTCCCTCTCATACTGCCAGGAATGGCTTTAATTCACCAGCAGCTCCTGGAAAGCCAGCGTGCTTGCTTCCAGCTTTTCCTCTAGAGCAGGACACAGTGGTTTAGGAACCTGCCAGCTGCTGCTCTTTCAAAATACCAAAGCAGGGCTCCTGTGGAGGGTGGTCAGTCTTCAGCCCCATGCTCCAAACAGGCCCTGGAGGGGCTTGTTCTGCTCTCTGCTCTGAAATGTTTATATATATGTTTATAAACATATACATATATAATATTAATAACATGCAAATATACATGTATTTGTCTTTCCCCTGGCATATTCCTTTTGGCCCATCAGTGGCAGGGCTGATTCTCTCCACAGACACTCTCAGGGAGCTGGAAAAGGGATGAAAGGATGAAAGGAGGCTACTTCACAGCTTGTTTGGCTTCTGGGTTAGAGGAAACAGACTTTGAACTCTGGCTTTGACCTGCAGTAGATAAACACGTGCCTTTGCAGGGCTGGTGTATCTTGCTACTCCTCTGCCTTTGAGAAAAGAAAACAAACAAGTTTGGCAGACAGTTTCAGCCACGTCTGCTTGGCCATGGCAACCTCAGCCAAAAGCAGGAGATTGGGTGCCAGGATCCAGCCAGGCCTCTTTTGTCCCCAGCCTGGAGCACAGCACTGCTGGTGATTAACCTCCTCTCCTCTCTGTGATCTGGGGTTTGTAACTAGGTCACGGCCACTCACGGCACAGTCCCCGGGAGGAAGGGGGTCAGTGGGGGCTGCAGGAGCTTCTCTGGGAGGAGAGGGCCGGGCAGGTGGGAAGGGGCTCAGCAGAGGCAGCCCCACCCTCCAGTCCCAGACCTCCAAGCAGTTAAGAGCCTGTCTGGTTTTGGGAAGAGGAGATTCCAGCAGTCTGGAAATTGTTGTTGGGGCATCCTGCTGCTTACAGGAGCTGTCCTGCCTTTGATCCAGCCCCAACCCTGGCGCAATGCTGCCGGGAGCCAGGGGGACCCCTGGAGATGGCTGGGGACCAGATGCCACCCACGGGGAAGAAGAATCCTGGAGGGCAAGGCTGAGCCTGGACCAACCCCATTGGGAGGGTTGTGAGGTCTTGGTCTCAGTGGAAAGGGTGGGAGGAGGGAGTGGAGGAGGATTGTCCTCACATCGAGTTGTTCATGTACAAGGTGATGCTGCTCAGTGTTTGCTCAGGGCAGCACAACCAGGAAGGGAAGGGCTGGGAAATCACGATTCCTGCAGGATCATAGCATGGCTTGAGTTGGAAGGGCTCTCACAGACCATCTCGTTCCCTGCCCACCCAGCCTCCGGAGGCTCTCTGGCCTCACAGAGACAGGATGAAGGATTGCCATATGCTGCATCACTTGCTCGTATTTCTGTTCCCTGATGTTAATGGGGACACAGGGATTCCTGCTGAGCTCTTTGCCTGATGATGAAGATAAACCCCCTAGCTGTCCCCGTGGGAGGGTCTGGAGGCATTCCCTGTGACACGAGCTGCTCTGAAAAGACCTTTCCGGAAGGCACCAGCTCTTCCCAGCAGGGAACGTGCAGGGACTCTGTGCCTCTGCGAAGCAGCAGAAGAGGGAAATACTGGGAAGACTGGCCAAGGAGGGGTTGCAGAGAGGAGCGACGGGGGGTGGAGGGTTCACCTGCACCCGAGCGCGGAGCCCCCAGCCCGGCTGCAGCCCCGGGGCTCCGAGCGCAGCTGCTGCCCCTGGGGAGCCACGGGCCCGTGCCGCCCGCTCCCCCCGCCAGACCGGAGCCGCCGGGAGGCCACAGCCCACGAGGTGGCACCAGAGCCCCGCCGCAGCCCGGCACCGGCACCGGCACCGAGCGGACACCGCGGTATCCTGTGAGCACCTACCACCCTCCGGGCATCGCGGTACCCTCGGGTACTGGCGCCCTCCGGGAATCCCCAGTGGACATCCCGGCACCCAGTGGTCATTCCAGTACCCTATGGACATCCCAGAGCCATCCCCAACACCCAGCAGACATCCTGGTACCCTGCTGGCATCCTCGGCACCTGCCATGCCGCCTGGTATCCTGTGGGTATCCCCAGTACCTGGCAGGCTCCCCAGCACCCTGTGGGCATCCCAGCACGGCCCCTTAAACCCAGCAAGGCCTGTGCAAAGATGCCCTTCCAAGGAGGAAGGACAGGGCTTACTTTTTACCAGTATCTCCACAGGGAGATAAAGGGTATCCTGGGTATCCCAGCACCTGCTGGGCATCTTGGCACCCTCTGGGCATTCTGACACGCCCTCTGGGCAGCAGTATCTCAGCAGGGAGACGCTGGTGATCTAACCTAAGTGCCATAAGGTGGTTAGATCACTGGGACAGCTTGATTCCAGGGAGGATGTTCTCCTGCAGAGTAAAGGCCATCGCTTCCCAAAACAGCCTTACCAGCAAGAATTGTCCCTAAACTGAGCAGGGAGGCTGCTCGACACGTGTCACTTTACCGAAGTCCTGCGTGTTTTGCTGGGTGGTGTGGACTTGCAGAGTCTCTCAGTGGAGATCTGAACAGTGATGTTAAATAGGAGATGCTCATTTTGGCACTGTAAAATCTGAAGGCCGTCAATATTGTGACAGCTCAGGCCCTGGGCTGTTGTGCCCTAAAAAAAGCAATCAGTCCTCCTTCAGTGCCACTTCCTGATGGAAGCACATCAGAGCTCCAGCTGGGATCAGAGTGCAAAAACACACCCGGCTCGGCTCCTGCTAACGAGCAAACAGCCCTGACTTCTCCCCATTATAATCCCCCTGCCGTGAGCCCGGTCAGGGGGATAATGTGATTGTTTTCACGGCTATTTGTGGCTACCTGAAACCCCACCGCTGCTCTTCAGCACGTAATTGCCCTGAAGAGGGACAGTTTCCATCTCCACACATGATTGTGCCCATTACTGTATCTATATTTTATTAGTGGCTGTTGCAACATACATTAAGGAGAGGATGAGGAGCATCACTGTGCTGGATAAAGCTCTGCTTTGAAACCTCGAGAAGACATGGCATCAGTTTAAATGGAGTCAAAGGGCGCCTTCTGCCCTTCTCAAAGGCCTGATTCTGCTTCCGCAAAGGCACAATTCTCCCTGACTACAGAGGGAGAGGGGTTGGTACCTTGTTCACAGCTCCAGGTGTGCTGGATGAATGCCCTGGGGAGATGTGTCATACTCCCCCCTCCAGCACAGTGATGGTTAGAGGGTGAAATCCTCATGCCAGAGGCACTCATGTGCCCTAGAAGGTCTGAATGCTGCCTATGAACCCTACACCTTGTCCACTTCACAGAGGTCAGGGCATGTGGACACAGATCTGTATTCCCAGGAGCACATCCCTAGAAACAGCTGTAAACCCACAGTGGCACTAACTGGATATTGAAACTGCCTTTCCCTAGGGCTATGCTGCTATTTAGCCACCCAATGGTCCCTTTTAGCTCTATTCTATTTCTTATCCCTGGGGTTGAAGCCAAGAAATGCTCCAGCAAGGAATCACATCAACAGGCTGCCTTTCTGATTAACATGATGCTGTAGGGAGCGATTAAATGCTGGGGTGGAGGCTGGGTTGGCCTGGGAAAAGACAGGGGCTAGAGGGCTTCACTGCCTGCAGCTCCCTGATTTGGAGGCAGGACAGGGGTGGTTTGTACTTCTCCATCCCTTCGAGCATCCTGCTGCCCTGCCACTCACACCGTGGGTGCAGTGAGGAGCTGGGCAGAGCTCCCAGTGCACCCATCACCCACACACTGCCTGCCCCAGCCTCGTCTCAGCTGCTTCCCAGGGCTTTAGGGCCATTTGTAAGATCGGAAAATCCCAGCAGGCCTGAGGAGAGGGTTCCGGAATTCAGGAGGCAAGCACGGGCAGACCTTTATCCTGGTTGCTTTTCCTAAAAGGAGAAACCTTGGAAGGTGGACTGCTAGCCAGCTGGTTGATCCAGCCAAGGCAGAGCAGTCTGGGAGGGAGAGGGCAAGAGGGAAAACACTGCTCTGCTGCTCCTGGGGTCTTTTCTGTAAGAGAACAAATTAGGCTGAGGATTTCAGGCGTTTTCTTGCTATTCAAGCCAGCGCTGCACAGGCAGTGAGATCTAGGGAGAGAAGAGGCAGGATACGTTGTGGTAAAAGACGGGCAGTGAAGGCTATTTTGGATTCCTTTACTCCTTTGCCTGCCAGAGCAGCAGGACCTGCTCAAAAAAAACTTTTCTATTTACAAAATCTCTGCAGACAGAGGGGGAAAATCCTTAGAGTCAATGAAGCCAAATATTCGGCTCATTTGCACACCCTAATGAGGGCTTCTAGGAGCCATGAAAAGCAAGACCAGGCTTTGATGTCAGCTGGAGAGCAGCTCCCAGCATCGAGCAGTGCCCAGTGCCAGGATGGACCCCTACCTGTGCCCAGGGAGAGGGATCTGTAAACAGCACAGCCCCCATCACTGGGGAGTGGGAGATGATGCAGGGCAGCCCGCAGTGACTGAGAACTGGGGGATGATGCACAGCAGTGTCCCCCCATCACTGCGGCTCAGAGACGATGCAGTGCAGCCCCCCCATCTCCGGGGACCGGGGAATGATGCAGTGCAGGCTCCTCCATCCCTGGGGACGGCGTAATGCAGCCTCCCCCCCATCCCTGGGGATCAGAGGACGATGCAGCCCCCCATTCCTGGGGCCGATGATACAATCCCCCTATCCCTGGAGATTAGAGGACGATGGAGCCCTCCCATCCCTGGGGATTAGAGGACGATGCAGCCCCCCATCCCTGGGGATCAGCAGACGATGCAGCCCCCCCATCCCTGGGGCCAATGACGCAGCGCAGCCCCCCATCCCTGGGGATGAGAGGACGATGCAGTCCGCCATCCCTGGGGCCGATGATGCAATCCCCCCGTTCCCGGGGCCCAGCAGACGATGCAGCCCCCCC
>VZRS01008196.1:32509-103162 GCA_013398055.1 Ifrita kowaldi
GGCGGGGCTACGTGCGGGTGCAGTGGTACCCGGAGGGCATCAAGCAGCACGTCAAGGAGACCAAGGTAACCGGGGCGGGGGGCGGCCCGCCGCCTGCACGGGCCCGGGTCCCTCCCCGAGGGGCTGGCGCCGGTTGCAAGACCGGGGCGCCGCCTTGGAGGCCTCCCGGGGCAGGGCCTGCACGGCCTGCGGGGCTGCGGGGTCGGGTGCGCCGGAGGCTCCCGAGCAGGAGGTTGCTGCCCCTTTTCCCCCGTGACGCCCGTCCTTGCCCGCCCGTGCAGCGAGCAGCCGGAGCGGGGAAGGGGGACGGTGTCCTCCAGAGGGTGAAATCCCGTTCCCTCCTTTCATCACGCTCCCGCTGGCAGCCCAGCATGGATGCTGCTGCTGCCTTGCAGAGCACGGCTGCTCTGCTGAGGCACTGGGGCTTGGTGGCATAAGGAACAGCGTGCCTGTGAAGGTGATTTGAGCGAACTTCCAGACATCTCTTACTTGCTGGAGTTGTAGGGCAGTGTCCCAGCCTTTATTGCCCGGTGTCGTCATCGCCTGTTCTAGGAGAGTCAGCAGCTGAGCAGGGAAACCTCCCCTGGATAAAGATTTCAGCAGGAAGCAACCACGGTTTGGATCTGCCCTTGTTTACGTGAGCATTTACCCCTTGCTAATGAGGCACGCGTAAATCTGTGGCATCTTAATTATATCTGACAAGCCACAAGGTGTAGGTCTGCACTGGAATATTCCCACTTCCCAAAGTTGGTCTGGCCTGGGGTTTTAGCCCAGGCTGACTGACAGTTCAGAGACAAAAGCGGGCGAGGGGGGCACTGTAATAGAGCACAAAGGGGCTGCCAGGGATGGGCGTTGCACTGAGCAGAACGGGCTCCTGCACTGTCCCTGCAGGGTCCCCCTGCTCCTCTGGGCTGGGAGTGGAAAGCAGGAGGCTTCTGGAGAGCCGCCTGCTTTGCTGTCTCAGAAATGGCCCTGCACGCCGCAGGAGACAGGGGAGACTGAGAGGAAGAAAGGTGTGTTGCAGTCCTAAAGGCATCGCTAGGATTGCCAGTGCTACAGAATGAGCTAAATTTAGGTGGTAGTGTCATTAGACACGTGACCGCTTGGAGATAAGGAAAATGAAAACAGGTATTCTGTAAAGATACTGCCATGTGATAGATTTCTACCTTAAAAAAAAAAGAGCCTCTTTTCTCTAAAAAACCTCCATGATTCAATCACTGCAGCCTTCCAGTAAAATCTTTGTGTGCTGTTGCAGCAAAAATTTGTCCCAAGTTGAGTTTGGTTTTCAGTATCTAAACAAAGCCACCTTCGTTTGGGTGAGTAAACACAGATTTAGTTGTTGCTGTTGGGTTCCCAAATCCAGAAGTATTAGCTCTGACTTCAGTCACTTGGTAACTGCACCCATTGCAGTGTTAGAAAAAGCTGGCCTGGGGAGGATCAGAAATCAAAGACAGTTATGTAAATAAACAGTCTGTCTGTCTTTCCTTTTAGTGCTGCTGCTCTGGTGTAGGTGCCTTTACCACTCAGGTAATGGACCCTGGGGAGAAGCTTCCTGAGTGCTTGAAAAATTTAGGTGTGCTTCTATTGATTTTTTTTTTTTAATTTGAAAAGCTGCCCACTAACCAAATCGAGAGGCATTGTGTACAGTCTGCACTGCAGCTCGGGATTGCTGAAAACAAACCTGATGCCACTGGAAACATGCAGTGGGACTGATCATGGTTTTGTGGTTATAATTGAGTTTTTTAGCTGTCTGCTGACCCAGCCCCTTTTGGGTTCCATTGATGTGTGAGAACCAGCCAGGTAAGCCTGACATGCTTGTCATTGTCCGTGCTGGGAGGGCTACAAACCATAGGCATTATATGGTTATCCTGGGTCTAAAGTTTGTTGGGGTTTTGGTGCTGTAACCTACAGGTACCTCTTTGGGCTGTGCCTGACTCTCTGCCATCTTTGGTTGTGAGAGTCTTGTTTGATGTCCTTAAGACATTGACCTGTCCTGGTCACAGCTAAACCGTGGGCTCCAGAGGGTGCTTGTTGCTCTCTTCTATTTCCTTTTATTTCCCTTAACACTGAAACAGGCAGAGGGTAAAGATGCTCTTGGGGCTAGGACTTTTGTGTGCCTATTTTGAGTGTCAGATCCTGATTCCACGCAGAAGGCTGGTTGCCTGTCTACCTCCTGTTTGTCAGGTGCTTCGGGATCTGGGAATCCTGGTGTGTGTATTGGATAGAGTGAGTGTTGGAACTGAGGGAGAAATAAAGTTGTTGGAAATAGTGAGTCCAGTGAAACAGCACCTTTGGCTTCCAGTGCAAAGGTCAAAAGCAACTTTCTGCACCCAGTTATGATCCTTGAGCTTTCCCATCTATTCTTGGACAGTTTGTGCTTTTTTTCATGTGGGTTGTCCAGTCATTTTTGCTGTTGCCTCTGGAAGTTCAACACTTGCTGTTGCTCTGTCCTGTTGGGAATGGTAGGCAGAATGGCACTTAAACCCAGGCACACAATTACTGATGTTAATCAGTAATAGAAGCTTTCTCTTAAGACAGAGCTTAGCAGTTGGTGCAAAGCCCCACCAACTCCTCCAATAATTGTATATGTGAGCACATTCCTGCCTTTGGTTCCCCTGTTGATAGTCATTAGCAGCCTGACAACAATGATGTGAATAAAAGAAGAGCCAGGATTTCTTACCCTCTGGCTTCAAGTGCTTCTTTCCTTCTTTCCCTGGCCATATCACCCATTTAAGACACTGGGAAATCACTGTTGCTGAGTATTGTAAAACCCAAGCAGACCTGGAAGGAGAAAGCTTCCCTTTCCAAATATGTTTACCATCCATGTCTTTCCTGACCCAACAAATCCGCAGAGCAGTTCCTCTGGCTGGCTAAAGCCAAATCTCTGGATGTAATTTGGAAGGCAGGTTTGGAAGTACTATGGACCGCTGTGAACACCTGATGCTTTTTCTAAACTATCAGGAGTACCTGGGATCCAGCTGAATTTCATTTTCAGGGTCTCTCAGCTGTAGTTCAGCATTCCCGCTGCACACTTGAGCTGCCTTTGGGAACTTTATGGAAACGCTTGAACGTATTAGGTATTAGTCAGGCTCTGGGGACTTTAAAATGCTGCTGCCCTTCCTCCTGCCTCTCCCCTGAAAGCCTCAGAGCTCTCTGCTACCTTTCATTTTCACAAAGCATGGGCAAGGCAGATAGGCTGCTTGTGCAGCTGGGGGAAACGGAAAGTGCAGGTGTTGTGTTTCAGCACCTTATCTGAAGGCCTTCAGCCAGCCAGGCCTCCCGAGTTCCCTGTGCCTGCCTCTGGGATCACCAAGCCTCTGGGGCTTGGTGTGATGCTGTGATGCACAGGTGGTGCTGGTTGATGTATGTGTAGGGACCATTGCAGGACCCCAGGTTTGCCCCAAGAGTCAAGGTGCAATTTTTAAAAAGTTTTTAGCAGGTTTTTTTGTAAGGACCAGAATACGACTTAGTTTGGATGAATCTCTTACCTCATTCAGCTTTGTTTTGGAAACGGATTCAAACTCTCAGGACTCCTCAGACATAAACCGGTGGCTGATAAACTCATTACCTGGAAATTATCTGATGTTATCTCCAAAAGGCTCTATGTGAATTCAGCTCTGCTTCATCCCACACAGACCTTCTGTTCTTCTCCACCCTTTGCTCCTGTAATTTCCTGACCTCAGATATTGGGTCATGGATCTAATACAAGGCCACAGGAGAAGTTTCTGAAGATCCTCAAGGTCTGTGTTTTCCCTGTGTCCATTCACAGCCACTCTCAGCCCTCACTGCTGGGATCCCAGCCCATCAGCATGTGCCCTTCAGATGTTAATCCTAGCTAGTGACTCTGCAACCTATTTACAACTGAGGCATGAAAACAGCCTTTAAAATCTTCCATCTTCAAACCTGGCGAGGTGTTGGCCATCTGGAAGTGCGGTGATGCAGTGTGGGTACATTGGGGCAGGTGAAGAGGGATTGCAGGATCCTTTTCAAGGGGCCGTGAGGAAATGCTGGCCACAGTGCCAAACTCCGGTTGTGTCGCAGCACACAAATTCCATGCCCATAAACTATTAATAGTGGGTTTCACTGTGTGAGGAAGCTGTATCTAACCCTCTTCTTGCATCTGACATTTCAGTTAGTCTCCCAGGGGGGTTCTTTGAAACCACCTGATGTTTGTAGCTGTTAGAGACAGAAGAGAAAAGGCTTACTGGAATTTTTGCAGTTCGGCATAATATAGAACCAATTAATGTGTGACCTTTCCATCCTGTGAGTATCCATTGCAAGGTTAGGTACCCTTGGGTCAATTCCCCATTTTACTTTGATTTGTTTGGCTCTTGTGATACAGACTTGGGGATCATCATTAATATTTTACTGCAAAAGTGGAATCTGGCACAATTCACAGTGCGGAAGTCTCAGGAGTACTAAATATTGTACACTGTTACTGCTTTGTGTACTGTGTGCAGAGTGAATTGGTAATTCAGGAGTTGAAAGTGGCCATCTGGGCTAAGCCATTTATTATAATTATTCCAAATGTAGACAGGAGTGTTATTTTTAAAATGGACGAAGCCTGTCCTCAAGCAAGCAGTGTTTGTGATGTGCTCTCTTCCACCATGTGCTCCCTTCCAGTGTGCTGCTATAGCTTAAAAAAACCCCAAACTAAATTAGTAATGCTTTTAGGACTAGTAAACAAACTAATGTGCACTAAAAGCTTTAGGAGGAATCAATCAATGCCTGTGACAGGCTCTGAAATACCTGTGTGGGTGAGATATTTTGCTGCAGCTTTCTCATACAAGTTTTTTATTTGCTGATATGCTACAGCTCCCGTGCAGACTTCAGCAAAAAAGGGACTTCAGGCAATTTTATAAAGTTTCTTTTTTGGCTGAAGATTCTTTATTCAAGTTAAATAGAAGCAGCTTTGACAGATGCTTTTTGGGACAAGGTCTTGCTTGCCTATGGCAGCTGTCCTCAGCTCCTCTCCTCTCTTCAGAGGAAAGACATTATTTTTAATGCTCAACATCTGTGTTGGTGTGGGAAATAATTGGTGTTTGGAAAGCTAAAAGCCACTTCTCCTTTGACTGTTTAATTACTTGGGGGATTTCAAAGGCTCAGAAGGTGATGACACCTTCCTAAATGCTACTTAGGAAAACCCTGCCTCATTTTTTCCATTCTGCTGTTACCTCCCACCATGTGCAGGGTCTTTGCCCAAAGGGACCTGTGTTTAGGTCATCCTAAGTACAGGAGCTGATCATTTGAGCTGAAATCTTTGCGCTTGCTTTTGAGGCTGGCAGTCCTGACTTTCCTGGAACTGAGAGATGCGAGATGATGGCTCGGCTTCTGCGTTTTACGTAGTGCTCCAGAGTACTTGACCTGTAACTCAGCTCAGGCTCTACCTTGTGTAGCTGGTGTGTCCCACTCCTGAGACCTTTAGACCTGTGGCAAGGTATGCGAATGCTATCTCCTAGGAAAAAAACCCAAAAACCTGAAGGGAGACTCCATGGTAATGTTTGGGCTTTCTTCCATTTGCTTTTAGGCTGCTAAATAGAAGTATGCATGTTTATGTCTGAATCAAAAATATTCTGTTAACTTGAATTTGTGAAGTTAAATAAAAGTGAGTTTCTCTTAATGATGATATCCCAGGACTGGGGGAGTTTCCATTTGACAGATATGGATGAGGTTTTTTTCTTTCTGAATGTTAAATGTTTCTGTGAAGGGAGCAGGAAACTTTGAGGGGTAATGATTGTTAGGGGTGATGAAAAACATCAGATAGTATGAACGGCATGTGGTTTTGACAGTAAAGATGGTAGGGATTGCTGATTACTGTAATAGCTGCAGCACTTTCAGATGTGCCTGAGTTTCAAGACAGGTGTCTTTTTAGCTTTAATGTTGTTTCTGGTCTGTGCTGGCTGAATTTCAGAGGATCCTGTGCCTGTGGTGGTAGAGAGCACACACAGCCCAGCTTGGTGCAGTTGGTGAGTTACACACTTGGATGCGTTTCTGGATAGAAAACATCTTTTACTGTGCATTTCAGGGTTATTCTTACCTCCCTTGTGTATTTGACTGCTTATCTGGCCTAAAGAAAGGTATGGAGTCGTGTGTCTGCTGTGCTTTCTGCCCCAGCCTTTGGGAGCACTTGGACCAGGCCATGGAAGAGACAGAAGAGGAAATTGTGAACATTCACTGGGCTCAAATCTTCAGCATGTGGTGTAGATGGAAACAAACATCATGGTGGTGGTGGATGTGGACTTGATAAGTGTATGTTGGATATGTGCATGTGCAGGAGAGGTAAGGGGCAGCACAGGTGATGTTATCTTTGTTTTCTGCCCTTAATTGTATTAGGATTTAAAGCAACTTAATGGAGAGACAGATCCAATAAGCACCTGCAGATGGAATTTCTTCCTCTCACAGAATGACCAAGGCCAAAACCATGGGTTGAGAGATTTGAAGACGAAGAAATCTGTACCTCTGTACATGTTTTGGATTGCTTTTTAAAGAAATGACATCACTTTTATGCTTAGTTCTGCCTTCTCCATCAGTCAGGTGCAGGTTGCACCAGAGAAGCTCTGACTGCAGGGAGCTGCAGTTCAGTTCAGGTTACTGGGAAGACTTAAGCTAAATAGCATTGATGCTTCTATGCTGTGAGATTAGAATGTGCAGTGTGGACCTGCTGGTCTAAAATTTAACAAATTAATAGCTAATGTGTGGAAGTGGTGTCTTAGACCAGTATCTCAATGAGCCTCTGTAGTTTTGGTGGGTTTTTGGATTTGCTTGCTGTGTTAGCTGCTGGCATGGTGTATGAGGTTGCTTGGATATACAAGGTGGAAACCAAGATACAAAATGCTTTTTATGCACATATGCTGAGATCTTGAAAGTGGGACACATCAAGCTACACCATAAATAATCTGTCCAGTTTTTCAAAGGGTTTGAACAACCAGCTCCCTGCTGATGTATGTTGGATGCTCTAGGTAGGTAGGCTTCTTTGGGATTGCAAAGCTGGGTTTTTTCCATGCTTTTGCTATTGTCTTTAAAATCATGACCTTTGTTTCTCTCCTCAACAGCTGGTGCTGCTGCTCTCTGTATGAAAGAGTGGGTAGTGTGAAGGCTGTTGGCAGGAGGTGAGACCGAGGACTGGCAGCAGAGCAGGCCAGGAGAGAGCAGGAGCCCTTGGTATCTTACTGTAGCTTCCAGGGCAGGAAAAATTAAATTCACAGGAGTACATTAGGAACAAGGAAACGGTGCTCAGCTTGCATTTGCAGTGGTATCACTTCGCAGCCTCTGGTTACAGCCTCTTGAGTTGAAGAGAAACTGCATAGCAGTACCCTTGGTCCATTAAGCAGGATTGGTTTTGTACAATAAAACTGCAGCAGTGGTACCGTGTGGTTCTGTATTCAGCACACATCAGACACAGTCTCAGTGGTTTGCTCTTACTGCTGCCTGTAAAGCCTTTAGCTTTTCTCCTTGTGAGGGAGGGGTTTGGAGACAGACAAATGAAGAGGGCTATTTAATCACCAGCTGAAAAGATGAGGAGCTTAAGGCTTTTAACTATTTTTCTTAGCCCGGAGCTGAGAGTTCTGGTACCTCATTCCTGTGGAAGTGGCTGGGTACAGTTGTCATTTGTCAGTGGATGATGAATCTTCTGCTTAGTAAAATACACTAATACTGTGAGCTGGAATTAGTTCCATCATGACTGATTTATTTTTTACCTACTTTTGAAAGGCTATAACTTCTTTGAGAATAAAAGAACTTTTCGTATGAATCATTTGGGTGTAAGAAATGGTGCTGCTTTTCTGCTGATAAAGGATACTTAGCAAGTAAGTAGCACTTTTCATCTTCAAAGCATTTCCTGGGCTCTGATGTGGCAGTGCGTGTTGGAAAGGTGACAAAAAGTCTCCCCTCAGGTGACTCTGGGTAAGACAGCCAGCATTAGTGCTGCCAGGTGGTGTTTTCCTGATGTGTGCTCAGTGCCGTCTCTATTTGACCATTTTCAGGGCTGGAGAGCATGAGCTGGCTGCTCAGTGGAAAAACTTCTTGACATTCCTTAGTGCAGTCACAGCTAGAAATTTGTCTGGGAAAATTACCCTCAGGCAGAGCCACAGTACCTTGTTTATTTGGCATATGTGTGAAATGGGATGCTTGGGAACTCACCACTTGGTGTTGAGTAACTCAAGTTTGATTTGGTTTTACTTATATGAGAAACTAAACTGAGTAACCCAGTGTTTTAGAAGTTAGTTTAGGTGTAGATCTAGTGAGCTGGGGGTTTTGCAAGGCTGGGTTGGAAGTGTAGTCAGTGAAGAACAGCCTGAGTAACTCTTAGCTTAGTTCACAGTGGTGTTTCTAGAATCAAGTGAATGTTTCAGACCTCTTGGCTCAAGATCTGTTGTTAAAGAACTGGTCTTAGATCTCAGTCCTCAGTGAAATTGTTGGCAGCAGCTATACTGAAACAGCTGGAGCTTGACTAGCACCGATCACCAAGGAGCCTTTGCATTTTCCTTTACCCTCATGGCACTAAAATGGCCATTCTGCTTTACCTGCTGCTGGAGAGGGGTCAGAGGTCTCAGCAGCGTGAGGGGCTGCTGCCCATCTCAAGTGTCCAGTGCTGCCTCTGCTCTCTGCCCTCACATCTTTGCTTTTCAGTGTATGGAGTGAGTGTGCATGGAGCCCTGCTTAATATTTTTGTTGAGAGTTGATGGGATTTCCAGCATGGCCCTACTTGTACTTTGGTTTTGCCCTTCTGTCTGCTTTTGAAGATGAAAGTTGGGTTTTTTTCCTCTTGGAAGGTGGGTTATGTATCTAATCCAAGTGAATAATTCTCATGACTGTTGCAAGTAATATTTATGCTTCCGTTCAGCCTCAGAGTCCAAGTTCCTTGAAACAACATTAGTCTTGAGACAAAATAGCCACATTTTCTAAATTTAGAGTTACTACACAGTTGGATAACTGGCTGGAAATGATACATCATGAACCGCCTCTTCAGATTTGTTTTGTCCTTAGCACATGCAACTTCAGTCAGAAGTCTTTTCTCTGTCTTTGTGCTGCAGGTTGTTGAAGCTGTCCTGGTTTCCCATGCTGTTGTACAGCATTGTCTTAGTGAACTGTCCATGGGTTCAGTTTAAAGCAGAAAGTGGGAGCAGGGAAGAGGGAGGGATCTCCAGCCTTAGTTTAAAACTTGCTTTTGTATTTTTTGTTTCTTAAAGTCTGCAGGTGGATGATTCATTTGCTTCCTGTAAGGGATGGTCTGGCCAACGTTTCAAGTGTATTCCAAAGAGCTTGGGAAGCTCTTCCTAGTTGTAGTAGTACATAATCACAGAACTTCCTCGACTGTGCATCTCTGTACATTCCTGAAATACAAGAAAGAAGAGAGCACCCTGTGGAATGCCACAGCAGGGAAGGTGACACTGTACAGGAAACACCAGCATTCCTGGCTGCTTAGTTTAGTTTAGGAAGAAACTTCAGGATGGCTTTCTTAATTCATTAACTGATATTTTTATCTTCCTTATGTCAGCGTTGAAGGATCTCACTGTGTGTTAGAATTGGACAAGCAGATCCAGAGTGTGTCATTGGCTCAGTAACTACTTTTTGTCCCACCACATCTGACCTGCGTAGCTGATTTGGCTTATTGGCGCTTTTGACTCTGGGGCCAGAAACTTCCTCTGTTTAGTTTTGGGTGGTGGTGGGGATTGTGCTGGTACATGACAGAGAAAAGTGTCATTTGGTTCACGAATGAAATCTGCCCTGTAATGATAAAGCAAAATGCGGGGTGACTTTATTGAAACAAAATGTGTGCTGGACAGGAACTCCCTGTGAGCGCTCTAGGCTGGTGCTGCTGAGGGCATCACTGCAGGAGCAGCCTGCTCTGTCTCTCAGAGAAGTTCTATTAAAGAGTTAACTCTTTGCTTTGATTCCTTGAATTAGGAACCTGTCCCAGTCTGGATGAGAAAAGTTGTAATTTCTAGCATAAACATGCAAACAGCTTACACCCATCTCTTCTAGTAAAAAAGCAAATCTGGCCCCAAAATAGCTGCTTGTCTTTATAAATGTGCTATTATGTGGTGAAGCACAATTATTTTCTCCCTTTTCACCCTCAGACTGTTTATCACTAACTTGCTTCCTGGAGAGGCTCTTTCCCCACTATTCCTGCAGCCCTTGTCCACACTTCCTTCAGCTGACACTGTGCTTTCTTCATCAGAGTTGGCTCTGGCTGCCATGATCAGCCTCGAGTACCTCGTTGAATGCTATTAATGTTTCTTTCCTGAGCCCAAGTGTTAGATGAAAACTTAAAAATTCCCACATCAAGCACTCTTTGTATTCACAGGGGTATTATGTGATCTGCTCTCGTATTTCTTGTTCTGTTGTGGAGCTTAGAGGAAAATTAATTTATGGAAAATAGATATCACCAATATGGTAATTGCTCTGGTCACTTCAATGCGTGTGTAAATTCTTTATTTAGAGGAGTCTTTCTGGGTTTTTTTCAGTGTTGACACTTGGAACTTTGGAAGAAATCCAGGCTAAATTCCTGGATTCCTCTTAATTGTTCTGTCTGTATTCTTTTTTCTATTCTCAGTAACATAATTTGGTACCAAATTGCCATCCGTAGGTATTGATTACCATTTGAAATCTATCTGCTTGTGCACAATGGTTAAAATAATTGTGATTCGAATTTCCTCTTACTTTAGTGTAGTGAATGCAGCCCGAGTGTGTGTTACACTAATTCCGTGTATTCTGCTGCTTAATTGGCCCTGGGTGCAAACACACCACGTGTATTCACACCTAATGTCTCCCTCACGGGGATGCTTTGGTTTCTTTTGTTAGTGCCCCACGAAGTTGCTTTCTCTTCAGCTCCAGCAGTCTCTGATTAGCATATATACAGCCGTGCAGGGCAGCTCTGCGGAGGAAATGCTCTTATCTGAGAGCTCCCAAAGCTGCCATACTTGCTCTAAAGTGAGCACTACAGACAGGGAGCTGCAAAAGCGATTTTTTTCCCTTTAGTGGTTGTGCGAGATTGGAAACTGGCAGTGCTGGAAACCCAGCCTGTTGGTTTTGACAAACAGTGTTTGACTTTGGCCATGGTCAGTAGGGTAGAGAGGTTTCATCACCCACCTGACCTCTGATAGTAACCGCTGAGTGCACTTTACTGTCCTGGTGACTGACAAGAACCGTAGCTTTCTCTTGTGATAATCTCTTCTAATCTGGCAGTGATAAGTGCTTGCTGTCAGGATAGCTTTGGTGAGAAATGAAGGGATTGAAAAATCAGCTTTAAAGGTGGTGTTTGTAGGGCAGATTCCCATCTCTGTGGTCCTGTACCTGCGTCTCTGAATGAGCGTTGTGCTCTTGTGCTGCTGAGGGGGCAACAAACTCAGGATGGAGAGTTCTTTTCCAGAACTGTGATCTTTGTGACTGCTTGGTACTGCTTGGGCTAGCAAGCCATTCTATAAAAGCATTTATGAGCAATCTTAGAGCTCTGCTGCGTGACTCCTTTCTGCTTCTTCTTGGTGCTGAAAGAATTGGTGATGGTGGCAGCAAACTGAACACCCCAGGAGCTGGGGAGTCCATGATACTTGTTCTGGAAAGCAGCCTAAGGAATCTTTATGAAATGCCAGTTGCTCTTGTTAGTGCTGCTAACTTAGCCCAGCTTTAGCACAGTTCAGGTTGCCTGCCTCTGATCTGCAGTGCCGGCTACGCTTGAATAAAGCCTTAAAACAAAAGATCAAGGATTAGAGGCAAAGTGACATTCAGAGCATCATTGTCCAGCCTGTATATACAACTGAGCGTGGTAGAAAAGACACCAAATTGCAGTTCTTAAGGATTTCTAGCTGGGCTCTTGGCTCAGTTGGTTCCTGCTGTGCTGTAAGAGAATCAGGCACTGCTGCTGTACACAAAAGTTTGTTGTTGTAGCAGGTTGTTTTTTCATAGCTCTTTCTTTGATTTTGATACCATTTGGCTGCTTCGAGGCCCTGAAGTGTTCATGCCCTTTGATTAGGTTTAGTTTTCTCCCCACACCTCCAGAGACTCAAAGACCCTTTCTCTTCACATCTTTTATCTTTGCTATTTTCATTGTTCTCTGGGAATTAAGTTATTCAGGGCCAATAGCATGTTTATTGCTCTTGAGAGCAGTCCTTACCCTGCTCTGGGTGGCTGGCAGGGCATCCATTTGCCCTCCGAATTTTCCAGTTTTGTCAGAAAAAGATCCCTAGATATTCTCAAAATGCTTAACTGGGTAATTATGACCTTCTAGCCTGGGAGTGTTGCGTCTGAACTGAGGAGTGATGTTGAGCTGAGCTTTTAGGTTTTCCTGCTAGTGAGCAACGCTGGCACGTGAGCTAAAATGGCATTTTTTCCCCCGACTAAATTGTTTTAGGGTGTATAAAATAAAGCAGGATTATCTGTATTCTGAAGAAGGGTAAGGCAAAGGATGTTTCTTCTGTTCTCATGGAAATGAGGCTCAGGAAGGAACACTGCAAGGTTAGTACGTGCTTTGTGCATACCTAGTGCTGCTACTTAAGCTTACTCTCATCTTAACAGTGCCTTTGAGTTTATCTTGTGCTTTCAGGAAAACCAGGCACCTGCCACGTTCAGCTACAGTGTGATTTAGCAAAGTGGCAAATCTTCATTAGAGACCAGGAAGAGCTTTTAATCAGAAATGACAACAATGCAGTCTGTGATTTGCACCCAGGCCTTAAATGATGGGTGAAATCACCCTTCTCAACACCCACCTTGCTATAAATAGCTGTTTTCACTGGGGGCAGGTGCTACTGAAATGTCACTTGGGTGAAATCTGAGTGATGTGTTGAGTGTGTGTCTCAGAGCTGAGAGGCATTGTCTTCGTCGGATGTATTGAAACGTGCGTGTCTCTGCCAAGAGATGTTGTAATGGTGAGATAGATATCGATCAGAGCTGCTCTTGAAGTGTTTTGAAACTCTAATACTTCCTTGAATCATCTCAGCTCCATTCACAAAAGCTGCTGTTGTTAAAAAGTCACGTTGTTAGGTATGTCTTGTTTTTATCCCACCCTATTCCACCACCATAAGGGATTTTTTTTCAGGAAATTCTATATACTTTTTCAGTTCCCTACTTTTGTGCACATCACAAGCAGTTATTTTTTCCCCATTATTATGAACAGAAGTGTTGTTTGAGTCCCCAGACAGTTGGTAACATCTGGCAATCTGCTTTTTGGTGCAGCGTTAAGTATCTTCACAATTCTCTTTTTACAATTGTCCTCTGAAAGAGTGAGCCATGGTGACTTTCCCAATGGAATATTAATCCATCTCATGCTGTTTCTGCAGTGTTGTTGTGGGACTGTACTTCTGAGGGTTCCTGCAAGAGGAAAATTACTATTTGTCTTGATCCATCTATTCAGCTCTGGAGTGTTTCTTGAACTTTGTGGAAGGGTCTGAGATGGGTACATGTGGTAGAAGAAAAGTAGGATTCAATTGCAAATTGCCATTATTACAATCACTTTCTGCGATGATCTCTACCAGTCATCACTTGGTCTTGAGATGAGAGCAGCAGCTTCTTTTTAAACTTCATTGATGTCTTTTTTTTTAAAGCTACTGTATGAAAAACATCTTTCCTAGATGAAATAGATTTGGGAGTTTTGAATTACAGGCTTTGATTTTAAGCAGACTTCAGATCTTAGGGCTATTCCTGTTCAAAAGGTGCATGACACTTAAAAGCTTTAACTCTGAGGCTTCTGAGCACCTGGCTGGAGAACTTGGACACCCAAAGCCCTTGGAAGTTGTCCCTGTGTTGTCCTGTTTCTGACAGTCAAGGAGGATTTTAGTGCAGATGCCTGTGGGTGATGGCATTGTGGTGACAAGGTAATCCTGAAAGGATCTGGAGCACGGCTGTGGTGGCAGACTCAAGCACTGGTGGGCAAGTGTGTAGCACACCTCTGTATAAATGATTCTTAGTAATTCCCGTTTTTTTGTGTTATCATCTATCTCAGCCTGGCCTGCTGACCAGACTGAAAGCTAGGAAGAGCTCTAAATTTGGGGCTGAAGCAGCATGTATGTAGTCCAGAGGGAGGGTGCCTGCTTGCACACAGCTGAGTTTGGGAGCTTTGTTTCATTTCCCCAAGTTTGGCAAGTGGGATGGAGAAATTTGAGAGAAGATGCGATGCTGAGCAGCACCAGGAACCTGAGAAGTGCTGGTGCTGCAGTGAGGGGGTGGATGTAGTAGAAATGGTGTCTGTGGTGCTGGGTCCCGCTGCAAGGAGAGACTCAGGTCTGTCCTGCCTTAGGGAGCCTGGATTTGGATGTGATCTGGCTGCCAGACCTGCCTGACCACTGCTTTAGTGCAGAGTCCTTTTCACTGACACTTCCCAGCCAGTGTCTCAGAAGAGCTGCCTGAAAAAAGGAAGGAGTTTATACCTTGAAAAAGGAGAGAATGTGCTTGTTTCCTTCCAATTACAGGGAACTTTAAGCCTGATCTCTCCTTAGTTTGTTCTGCTTGGAGTGATAAGAACCAAAGGAAAAACCGTGGGATTTTCTTCATCTGTGATTTTCTTACCCCGCCCCTGGTGATCTCATATCTGTTTAAATCTGAGACCTATTTCTGTGCGACATAATCCTTGTTGTTTTGTGACATCTTATTGTATGCACATTCTCTGTGCATCTCCTGCTCTTAGCTGCTTAGTGTGTACCAAAGCAGGAGTTATTTTTACTGCTGTCTGTGGTGTTGAGCTTTGCAGCACTGGGCGTATCCTGTTCTGCATCCTGTCTCCACGAAGCAAGCAGCCTTCAGAAGGATCAGGGACCTGTACTGCTGCTGGTGATGGAGAGGGGAGAAAAATGATGAGGTTCAGTCTGTAAAAACTGTTAGGTTTTTTGAATGTCTAAAATTGCAATGGAATTGAAAAACATTAGATCTGAAACACGTCCCAATGGGGAGAATGCACTGCTCAGATGTGTTTTCTGAAGGCTGTTGCAGTGAGGTGTGTTGTTCTGTCAGTGCTTTTTCCACCTTTTCTCAGTCCCTGTTGCATTCCTGATGACCTCAGTGTGAGCTGCTGTCCCTGATGCCCTGCTGACAGACTGTGACCGTGTCCCTGGTGTGCCATGGAGAAGCTCTGAGCAGCTCAGGCTGCTACCCTGAGGGATGGGCCTGGCTCCTTGGATACACTGCCTCAGAGCAGCTTTACACAAATTCCATCTCTTTTGAACTTTCTGTGGTTCATTTTTGGTTTCTTGGGGACTTTCTTAGGGTGGGTTAGGAGTGTGTGTTTTGAGGGGTTGGTTTTTGCTAGCTCTGCATTAGTAGAGTAGAGGCCGTATCTTGAAAGCAGTTTGAATTTCCCAGAACTTTTGGGACTCAAGGGTTAGTTGTAATCCTTACATGTGAGTTGCTGCTCTTTTTTTTTTTTTGTATTTTAATGCAGCCCATGAGTCTGCTTATCTCTGTTCTCTTCACTAATGGCTCACAGGCTCCTTTCCTGTGGAGACAAGAGTTGAGGTTGCTGAGTGCCCCAAAGCAGCCTCCTGCATTTGTCTTCCTCCTCAAATCTGATCTTGACTGCGGTTTCTCCAGGAGACAAGCCCTTGTCCAGAAAGGTAGAGCAGCTGGCCAGGCTCACTGGGAGTGTGTGGAGGCTTTGGTGTCCATCAACCCCTCCTGGAGGCGTCTCTGGAGCAAAGGGTGTCCATCAAATCAGGTTGCAGGTACTGCCTGCCATTATTTGAACCTGGTGGCTTTTTTACCACTCACTCCTGGAGCATCTGTGAGCTGTGTTACCTGAAGAGACATAAGGCCACTCCATCCATGCCTGAACCCTGAAAAAATGCTGGAGCTGATTAAAGAGGCACATTCCCTCTGGAGATGGGACTTCTTTGAGCAAAGGAATGTAGGTTGTGGTTAAGTATATGAAATGAAAAAAGACTCCATTGTAGTGGCAGCATTTCACCACAATAATCCAGTGAGGTCCTTGCATGAATAGAAAACCTATTCTTATAGATATGCTATTTAATAGGACTCATTAAGCAAGCCTAATGAAACAGCAACTTGAGCCTTACTAAATGCCATGGCACATACAATCCTTAAGGCTCTGGTGTTGGCGTCCTGACCGGTTCATCCTCCTGTGTGCCATGTTTTGCCTGTGCCAATCATAATTCTGTGGTGTCAGAGCCCAAGGCCAGGGTAAAGGAGAGCAGGGAGGTTTGAGGCCCCATTAAGCACCTGATAGAATAAAGGTAGCATTGCATCCATGGCAGTCTGAGCCAGGCACGGAGCTCCGGGGTAATGAGAAATGAATCCAAATGGAGGAATTAAGTGGGATGGAAGCTGGCTGTGTGTGGAGAAGGAGGTACTCTGTGGTCACTGCTTGACTCTGCTGCAAAGGTGTGTGTTGTAAAGTGCAGGGGACCACCCAGTGCACAGCTGGTAAGGGCTGTATCCCCCAAAAATTCTGACAGGAAGCTGAGGCATGCCTGTCAGCAGCAAGCCTCAGGCTGGTGGTTGTTACACAGATGTTCATGGTTGAGGACTTTTCACTAAAGATTCTACTGCATCAGGTGCTTTCTGGATTTTGCATGAGGAACACAGTGGGTCATTTCATATTCCTAGCAAAAGTGTCCCTTTTGTGGCTTTTTCTGTATACTCAACATACTTTTTAATCTTGACAGTATCTTGAGTACATGAGTAGATACTTTAGTATAGGCAGTGTTCACCTTTGCATGGAGAAGTGCCATTTTCTTGGTGTATTACTGTCCCCAGTTCAACAGTGCACCTGGTTTTTCATAGGTGCCACGTTCAACCCCAGTGCTGCTGCATTTCAGTGGCTGATGGCACAGTACCTTGCATATGCCTGCAAAGCTGAGCAACCTTTTTCAAGTAAAAATCACTGCTGTAAGCATAGGAGTGTCCTGGCAGTGCCTTGTGTGACTTGGTTGGAGTTGCTGCTGGGGGTTACATCTCTTGTTCAGGAGCCTGCCACATCTGAGTAGTGTACAGTGGCAATTAATGGGCAGGGGCAGTTTTAAGGAGGAACTTACTTTGTGTGTTTAATTAGGAATGACAGGCCATATAATGCAGCCTAAGGCTTATCAACCTCTGGATCCTTCCCAGAACATGGCTGGGGCTCAGCACCTCGGAGCAGTTCTGCTTACGGTTGTGCTAATGCTGTTCAGTTCATGCCATGTGACTTTTCAGCAACTCTGAAATCTGCTGTCCAATCATTCCTTTCCTCAGTTACAGGCCTGCAGCTTTGTCCCTGTTTCAAGGCTTTTCAGGACAGTCCTCACTGTGGCATTTTCGCAGTGCTGAGTAAAGGCAGAGTCCAGTTAACCTCCATTTTTCAGAAGAGGAAGAGGAGGCAGAGCACTGTTCCAGCTGTCAGGGCAGCAGAGCCCTCTCAATCATCTTGCAAGGGTGTTTTTATGGTGTTTGCAAATCTGCTCCACCTGTGTTTATGGCTCAATGTTTCACTGGGATTGTGATGAGCTGAAACCCCTCTGTTATAGCTGAAGTTATTAAAGCGAAGAACATGTTATGTATATGGCACATAACAGAGTCTGGTGTTAAAGCAAAATACCCACTTACCTGCTGTATATGTGCATAGCAATATATCCTCAAAAAAGGTAATTTTAGGAAGTAGGCATCAAGTGAATTACAGTTCCAGGAAATATGGGGCTCGCTGTCAAGGATAACAGACTTGGCTTAAAAGGTAAATTTATTTTGCAGAGGAAACTATTGATTAGTTGTTCACCAGCCTGTTTTTATTGTTTAGTGTGTAGATGTAAAGGTATCCAGATGTACAAAGCGTGCACTTGGAGTCAAGCCACTGCAGGGACAGGGATCAGTGGCTTTGTAATGGATTAGCTTTATCATTTGTCCTTGGTATTTTTTCTTCTTGGTTAAGATATTTGCTGTTAGCGCAGGTACAGTGCAAGACTCCGTATGGCATCTGTGCTAGGACCTGGTACCTTTCTGCTCTGAAAGGTGCTCTGGATGCTTTTTTTAGAGGGGAGAAAACAGCCTCTCACTGCCTGGCCATTTGGAGGCAGAGCTGCTGACTTTGGACAAACAGACTTTTACCGCTTTTTGCTTGCGCTGTCTGGAGTGAGCACTTACTCCTCTAAGGGCATCCTCAGTAGAGCTGCTTACATCCAGTCCAATTACACCTGAGAGTCTGCAGAGGCAGTGAAGGTGCTTTAGGTGAAAAACCTTGGCTCATCTCAGGTCTTAGGCTGAGCTGGCTCATCTGAAGGAGGGGTGGGAAGGACAGGAGGGGAACAAATGCACTTCGTAAGTGTGAAACATATGGCAAAGTTTCCAAGTCAAACATGACATCCTCCAATGCTATTTTAGCACCTTCTCTAACCAGCTCTGCATTGAAATACCTTACAGGTGATGTTACTGTGTGATGTTTGTGACACTGGGCCAAGAAGACACTAAAGACATTTTCCTGCTAGGAGCAGCTTCCTGATCTATATGCAAGGTGAAGGATGCAGCAGAGCATCCCTTAAAAGAGTTTTAAACCCCGGTTTGGAAAATTCTGAGGCTTTAGTCTTTGACATTTATGGGGAAATAGTCAGCTCTGAGGTGAGTTCTGCTAACAGTCAATCTCCCCTTGCTTGCCTGTAAGAGGTGACCTTTCAGAAATGTTTTTAGCGAAGGGGCAGTTCCAGGTCTCTCGGAAACACTCCTCTTGTTAAAAATGGAATATTTCAAAGCTTCCTGGTTGGTCTAGAAGTATGTTACTCCCCTGGGGACTCTTCGGATGCTGGGTCTCCTAAACACAGAAGCCTTCCTTGAAAACTGGATTTGCATATCCTGGGAAATAGTTTTTCCCAGTAATTTGTGATTGCTCTATAGGTGTTGGGCTGTAGAGCCTGTGCAGAGCAGAGGAGCATAAAGATGTATTCCTACAGGAAGTTTGTAGCAGTCTGTATGTTACGCTGGCAAGGATTAATGCAGGTAGAAAGGATTTTGCCTTTGAGAGCTGTGTGGAGGAGAGCTTAATAATCTACCTTCAAGCAGGTTTAGAATGGGAACTGTGTATACATTGTACAAAACCAGGGAACATCTGGCTTGATTGCTCCTGTGGTTCCTGTGCCACTGCTGTAAGTGTTTACTTACACCAGGGGCTCGGTGAGTTCTGTGAGCCATCTCTAGATGTGCTGTTTGGTTGCCTAGTTCCCAAGGAAGAGATGGGGAGAAAGGAAGATTCCCCAAGCTATAACCTTGAATTATTGTCACTTCAGATATGCTGCTGAATAACTGAACCTGTGGAGTAATGTGGAGAGGAGAGTGGTGTTTCCATGCAGTTGTTGGATGTTCTGCTGGGCAAATGCTGTGTTGTCTCAGGCTGCTGGCAGAAATCTGGAGAGCTTACAGTAAATGGTTTAGAAGTCAGCCAAGAGAACACCTGGAGGCAAAATGATACGGGAGTGTTGTATGATGACATTGATGAGTTTTAAATATGGTGTTGAAAGCTTTGGGCTCTGGCTGAGATGGGAAGGAAGAAAAAGTCAGTCCAGTAGACTTATCTGTGCAAGGGGGGAGAAACAAGGCTTTGCTCCAGGGGTATTAAGTCAGACTCTGCAGGGCTTTTATATTTCTGTCCCTATTGTATCATAACTGTCACCAGTTCTTGTTGAGATTTTTCTCAGATTTATTGAAAGGAGTTGAAGGTTGGTTGCTTTTGTGTTACAGAGTGCACAAGCAGGAGGCAGTGAATTAAACCTGCTGTGGCTGGGAGATGTTTTAGTCTTCCCCCAGCCATTCCGCAGGTGGTGGATCCACCCCTCACGGAAAGGGATGTCACAGTGCAGAGGTTGCAGAAATCCAGTCGTTAAATGACTGGGCTTCTGTAGCTTGGTGTATGGATTCAGTAAGGGCTGTTCCTCCTTTTTGTAATGGCCAATACAGCATTTATGTATGGGGGGGATAACTGAAACTCTTTCAGTGAATAGAAAATGCAGCTGAGGTTTTTTGGGCAATGATGCAATTGTGCTGCATTGTCCCAGTAGCATTCACACACTCTTCTGCAGTGTGAGCTGGGGGAGTGGCTTTGCTGTTTATCAGAAATAAATGCATGCACGGGGTACCCACACTGTCACCGAATTTTGGGTGGATTCTCTCTAGCATTCCAGAAGTTGCTTCAGCTGAATGTAGAGGCTTTGATTTTTTTTTANATGTCTGACTTAACTGTGGATACAGCTGGCTCAGAAGGCGTGTTATTTAACAGGAAGCCTTTGCAGAAAGCTTGCTCTGCCTTGGAGCAAGCATTGGCCATTGTACCTCTTAAAGCAGTGTTTGCCTTCGCTCTGTGCCAGGAGGGAACGAGGTGACCCCAGACCTCTGCCCTGGCTGTGTCCCCACGAGGAGGCAGTGCCACTTGTTTCCTTGTCAGCTAAATTTGAGTGTCCCCAGAGTGCTCTTAATCACTGGCTGTGGAAACTGCCCCCAAGGCCAGCCTGAGCATCCTGTATTTCTCAGCTGAGCTAGCCAGGTCCTGATCCGCCTCTGGAATCCACTGCCCTCCCTCTTCTCCTCGGGCTGCAGGCAGCCTGTCTGTCCATGCAGCGTTCCTCCTATGTAACAGAGCACTAAGGCACTGCAGTGTGTTTGGGGAGTGTGTTCTGCATGTGAGATCAACCAGGAATATTTCTCCAGGGGGATGCTCTGATTCCAGAGCAGGCATGAAACTCAAAGAAGGTACAAGGGAGGCTGGGCAGCTTCATGTGCTCGCTGCCTGGGATTGACTTGGAAATGTTGCATGACACAGCATTTGCTGTGCTTTCAGCTACAGCTATTTATACATTGCTTTTCAGGGTTATTTTGTCTCCTCTAGGAGATTCTGTACTTGATAAAATAATCTTGCTCAAGTTTATGAAATTTGCTGAAGTTCCTAGACCTATTTGAGTATTTTGGCTCTGTGGCAGTGCTCTGCCTCTGGATCCTAACAGGGCTGAATGTGAGGGAATTTTTTCTTTAAGATATGTCTGGATTCAGTCCCCTAAAGTAATTTGACCTGCAGACTGGACTTGCACTGGGTCTCATATGTGAACTGAAACAGGCACACTAGGGATTTAAGGATAACACATTAATATCTTCCCTCTTTCCTAAGAGAGAAAATTGCAGCAATTGTGAAACATTGCTGTCTATGGGGGAAGGGACTCTTATGAGGGTGGTAGTGGAGGCTCTGGGTGAAAGAAAGGGAAAGGAGAGTGGGCTGTATTACACTAACCATCCTGTGTCAACCTCCTACGTTCGGGTGTCGCATGGCTGACATCCTATCAAAGAGCTCTGGCTGTGTCCAGAATTTTAAGCAGCTTTATAAATAGTGTTGCTCGAACTGCCTGTGTGTGCAGAGACTGTGAACGACTGGGATAGACCAAAATATTATTGGTTTAATTTTTGAACCAGTCCAAAAATGGGAGCAAGAAAGATTAGAAACCTCAAGTGTAGAAACACCCGTGGATTATCTCCTTCCTCTGCAATGCCAAGCGTACATCTGGGGGGTCTGTGAGAGAGGCAGCGTTGCTGGAGATGGCAGGCTGTGAGACTTGCAAGGCATGAATATGTGAATCTTTTTAAGGCATCTGAAACCATTCTTTCTCTCCTACTTGCCTGACGTCTTCCTGCTTGCAGGTTATGCTGTGTCTGAATAATTGTGAACAATTAGAAGCTAATTTAAATGGCTGGTTTGTATTCACAGCAGCAGCAAATGAGCTAACCAGCTGGAAAGCAGACACGGTGATTTTCTGTTGGTATGTCTCCCTCTTGTTCCCTGGCAGGTTTTGCGAGGTGGATTTTTTGCTGTGGGCTAATAAAGGGTTTCTCCTGCACGCTGCTAACCTGATTGCGAGGGGGGGGAGGATGCTTTGTGCCCTAGCACAGAGTTGCCACCAACCCAGCAGAGTCCAGTTTGGCTCAGCAAAAGAGCCCACCCTGGTTTGCTTCAGGAATGTGGAGCAAAGGAATATTTTTCGTGGATACACTCTTTATTCCTACTCTCAAATACATAGAAAGGTGAGGTACACCTGTTGTGCCTTGGGAGTGAATTGGCCAGCAACAGTCACACAGATTTCCTCACAGCATCCTTTTTGTCCTCTGGAATGGCAGATGGAGGTCTGAGCAGCCCCACTCTTTCCTCCAGACCTGGCAGTAGGCCCCAAATGCAGCTCAGAGTGGCCAGTGACTAATTTCTGTGCCACTGATGCTGTCCAGATGGCACCCCCATCCATCCAGGTCCAGCAAGAACCTGGAAAACCTGTTGCATAATAATTGCCATCTCCCTCCCAAGGCAACAATTTGAGGAATTCTTTTGCTTCAGGTAGATAAAAGAGCTACTGGACAGACTATTTTTGCACACAGGGAGGAACACAGCTTAATTGGCAAGTTAAAACAGTGGGCTGTTGGGAATCCTGGGAATCCAGACTGGAGGCTGAAATGGGATTCTCTCCTTCCTGTCACACTGGATGGTGTCAGCATCCGTGTGAGCTTCTCCTCGGGGGAGTTTCTTCTAGCAGTCAAATGCCTCTCCCTTAGACCTTATTGGATGCTGCCAAAAGAGCAGCACAGCCATTGCTTTCACCCTCATGGTCAGGTGTTCACCAGGGTCTCTGCAGCCATTCCTTAAGTCCTGTTGGAGCCAGGTGTCTCCTGACACGCTGAGCTTGGGGCTCTGTGGAGCTGCTGGGCTCCTCACAGCAGTTTTCTTCCTGGGCATTGCTGGCTCTGATCTGTACTTTGGGTGAGGCTTTACTGCTGGAGTGTTGAGGCAGCCTCTGTGAGCAGTGCTGACTGATATATGGGCATAATGTTGTCCGCGTTCCTGCTGACTGCTCCCAAGCAGCTTCTCCCGTGCCTGTAACTCCGGTCTCCTGCGGTTTTCCTCAGGTAACAGTGCCATCTGGTGCTGGAGCACTGCTCTTGGTCAAGCTTTCCTCAAATGCTTAGGCAGAGGTGGTAGGAGAGTATTGCTTTTGATCAGCCATCTCACAGTAAGAAGGTGGGAGGGGGCGTCCTGTAATAATGTGTGCTTTTGGGACATTGCACCTGGAGATGATCCTTTTGTCTTTTCTGTTTAACAGTTGATGTTCCCAGAACTGCTATACCCAGAAGACTGAGTACATGAGGCAAGAACTGTAAACACTGAGAAGACAGATAATTTTTTACTATAAACTGCTGCTAAGAACTAAAATCCAACATTTAAATTAAATCCTGTAACTGGGGGCATCTTTGAAAGATTCCCCATAGGACTCTAAGTGACTTCCTAGTCACTAGATCCTCTCTTGAAAGATGTTTACATATTTTCTAGTCACAGCCATATACTTCTAAACTTTACTCTTCTATATCTTTATGCTGAGCATCATTATGTTCATGCTTTCTGAATTATTTTTACTTCATTTTTTTTATTTTATTATTTTTATTTCCTCTAAAGTTTTGTAAGCCTTTTTGCACACACAGGGTTTGATTGTGTTCCCAGATGAAAATCCTGGTTATTGGTTGATGGGAATGAGTATATGGAATGTACTGTTTGAACAAACAGCACTTGATGACAAGGTTGGCTAAAGTCAAACTCTTTTGTAATTTTTTTTCTTAATGTACCAGGTTGTCTTTGCTGCTTTACCCCTTTTTCAGGCATTTAACCCAGGCTGACACATGTGGGTGTGTGGTGGTGTTCAGCATTTACACACCAGATAGAAAAGTGAGACTGAGGATACTGAAAAGCTGAGAGTGGCTGTTGTTTATGCAGCTTTGCTTGTCTACTTCCAGGATCCTCCTCTCTCCCAACCACATTCTCTCTTCTGGGAGATGCTCCCAAACCTACTTTTCCTTTAAATAATAACAACCCAGTAACCTTCCTGTTGTCTTATCTTCCTTCCCTTGAATTACTGCCTTGTACTTTGTTTCCAGAGTGGTGTGTTCACCAGGCCAGGGAATCTGTGTTGTAGTGTTTTCCAAAATGTCATGTAAATATGCAGAGCCACAGAAGTGATTTGTTGCCAGTAAAATAAATAATACTTCTTGGGCAAGGGAAATCCAAATAGAAGATTTACTTCTGCTTAGCAAAAGATTTCTGTTAAAGCCAGATTCTTCTGCTCCAAAGCACAGTATTTGCCCACCTTATAATTACAGTGAAATTTTGTTTCATCCAATGATTTGTTCAGACTTTTAAACTGAATTCTACCTCTTGGAAAAGGAAAGTAGAATCTTTTAGTGTCTTTCTGCCAGAAGGCTCAAAGGTGGTATTTGTTGGGAGGAGGGGAAGATCCTGCATTATTTGGTTGTGACCGAAGGACCGGAGCTTTGCTGTGGACAGAGTTTTGTACTTCATTACCCAAAAATAATGTGGAGGGTAAAAATAAAAAACAATAGGTTGTATGGTCAGAAATATGGACAGGAGCAAAAATAGCTATAAGTCCATTGCAGGTAGATGTGAAAATAGGAGAGACTCAGGAAGCTTCAGCCTGAAGTTGGAAGGGACTCAACTGAGTGACTTCAGGTTTCTGTGTCTCCATAATATGTCATAAAGACAAATTACAGAGCTGTCACTTTGTCTTACGAGAGCTGCAGGTCCCCAGGGAGGCTCCACAGCGTTGGGAGATTATCAGAACTAATGACACAGCTGGGTTTTGAAGCTGCTGTGTTACAAGCCTCCCTGCACCTCTGTCAGAAGGGAATAGTGATATAGAGGCAATGATCTGGTTCTCATTTTTCAGATTGCCTGGTCTCCTGTGGGTGTTGCAGAGACTTCTCTGCTGCCTGCCATGAACTTGCTTGGTGTTTACTCAGTGACTCTACATGATGGCAGGTGCTGCCTGGCTCTGGCAGCCCTGGATACAATTTGTGTGTAATTAGATAAAAAAATCATGTTCCCTTTGTACAGGGGGTTTAGAGTTTTGTAGACGTTCAGCTGGTGACAGGCAAGTGTGTTTTAGAGCAGTGTGTGCTGGCCTGGGGCTGGAAACTGCTGTGTTCATCCCTACCACTGATGGAATCTTCATGAGCTAATTAGGAAATTCTGCTTTAGGCCATGCCTTTTTCTTGTGTTCTGAAAAAAAAATATTATGTTCAAACTGTAGAATCAATCCACAGTAGTTTGCAGGTAACAGGCACTACTTTGGGGTTGGCTTAGTGGTGAATCTTAGTTTGTGCTGCTGTGGATGTGCTAAGTGTTGGATGATTGGCAGATTCAGAGCTGCTGGTTGCATGAACAAAAGAATTGTAATCTGTGATCAGGTGACTGCCTGCAGGTAGAGCTGCTGCGATGCAAAGCTGTCTTGGTTTCATCTTAGCCTCTGTGAAGTGTTTGAAAGCATGTATTTCAGATCAGGGGAGCATTTTAGCACCCCTCCTGCCCACCCCTGTTCTGTCCTTCCTGTACCTGAAGTTAATCATCAACCTGACCTCTCACAGAGGGGTGTTTTGCACTGCCCAAAGCAGCCTCATGAACAAGCTTTTGGACTCTTGCACAGAATACAGGAAACAAAGATCCTGCTCACTGTCCTTCCCCTGCTTTGACCAAACCAAATGGAACTGTGTTCCTGAGTCACTCAAGGCTTTTGAGAGTTAGTTCAGCTGTTCATATTAAACAATTTTTGTGATCTCCTGATGCAATTCCTAAGTAACTCTTAAATATTTTCTCCTTTTGTGATTCCCTGAGTGCTTTCAGATGACAAGCAGTATCACGATATTATGAAAATACAGAATGATGCTAAAGTAAAATGGGTAAAAATCTCCCTGTGTCTACAGGTTGCCCAGAGCAGCTGTGGCTGCCCCATCCCTGGACGTGCTTAAGGCCAGGTTGGACAGGGCTTGGAGCAACCTGGGATAGTGGAAGGTGTCCCTGCCCATGGCAGGGGGTTGGAACAAGATGGTCTTTGAGGTCCCTTCCAGCCCAAACCCTTCTATAAATTAAAGCTATGAATCATGTGGCAGAGCAGTGACCAGCTCTGTTCTGTGATGGTGTTGGAAGCCACTTACCACTCTGACATTTAATACTTGTACAGGCAAAAGTTTAGCCCTTGCCCCAGAAGGGTGTAGTTCTTCTGTAAGTAATGCAGGAATCTCCACAGCCTCCTGTCTCCAGCAGATTTTGAATTTTTTGTCTGGAAGAGCCACAGACTACTTGTGCTTGCCATGTAGGAGTAGCCAGGAGGTGTCATAGGCAGAACTTCTGTACCAATCAGTGCAGAAGATTTATTTTAATATTTTTGCAGCTGCATCCCTCAAGGGTTGTTTTTAAAACCCTCTGTATTGTGTGGATCATTGTTCAGCTCTTCTGGGTAGTAGAATTTTAGTTCTCAGGAGTCTTAAGTTTCTAGTAGTCTGTCTTCTGTCCCATTCTCCCATCTTTCTTTCCCATAAAAACCCAGCATGGTTGGAAACCTCCAGTTAGAAGTGAAGCAACATGTGCCACTTCAAATGTCACAGTGTGAACCAAATCTGAGCTTCCAGGGGATTCTCTGCTGTTCCTTTATCTTCTCTCCTCTTGCTTTTTGCAACTGCTCATGTGCCATGCAAGCTGATCAATGTAACAGAAGTCTTTCACAGGAAGTGAACTTTGGATATGGAACATATTTTTCCAAGATGTGATGCCATTGGTGATGTGTTGATACTGAAAAGATATTAAAATATCTTTGCTTCAGATCTTCTGGGTCATTGAATTTCTGAACCTTTGTCATCTAACTTGGTGTATCCATGCTATATTTGGACAGCTGACTTGCCATTTTAGACACCTCATGTAGATTTAAAATAAAAACAGCTTGTGTTGAAGTTGATTGCTACACTGCTGTTTCAGCTGAAGTGAATTTGGGTGTGTAATCAGACCTTAGAGTTAAAAAAAATAAGAACTGGGGGGTGCTGAGTTGGGTTGGCTGCTGCCAGTTGTGCTCCCTCCTGCCCACTTTCATGAGCGCCCATCCCACAGCCATTCCAGTGCCAAGGCAGCTCTGGAGCTGCTTTGTTTTCTCCTGGTGCCTGAGGCTGGAGCTGGTGGTGGCCAGGAGCTGCTTCATGCAGTAAGGAGGTTTCCTCTTAACCTCCAGTAAGAGCCTGGCAGTAGTCCCAGTCACAAACCAGTGCATCTGGTGGAGGTTTCACAGTCACAGCTTCAGGACTGGAGAAAAGGATGTACTTGCTTTCAGGTTTAGAAACCAGGCATGGGAACTATGGTACATCATGTCCTGTTTCAGGTGCTGAGAGGCTGTCCAGGTCTTTCAAAATCCCTCCAAGGAGCCTGTCTGTCAGCACAACAAAGCAAGGTTTTACCTTTCCCAGCACCAGACATTTGGATTTAGCTTTAACTGGTTGTGGAGTGTGGTACTGAGGTTTGGAGAGCTCTGTGGTGCCTTGTTACCTGTTGCTGCAGTAGTTGTTTTCCCTGTGGTTTGCTCTTAACCTGTGGGTTTTCTTCATTCTCTGAGCATTGATGTTACAAGTTCCCATGGCAACTTCCAAGCTCTCAAGTAGGTACTGTCTGTCAAAACAAAAATGCTTATGTGGGGTTTGTAGGACACTGACAGTCCTGGTGACCCTGGAGGAACGTCCCAGGCAGGGGATTAATTTTTAACTCTAGAACAGATTCAGATATTGACTTGCCAGAACTCTCCAGTTCAGTTTAAAAAAAAAATCCTCCATTTCTGTGAGTCTAAAGTTCTAACTGTTGATGTTGGACAGAAATCAGGTACCTAGCTCATGTCTCCTCCATCACAATGTTTGTCCATTGTCACAAAAAGACAAGTGTGACATGTTTTCTATGGATAAAACCTTGGCTTGACTCAAAAGGAGCCCATAAAATGGTAATACATCTGAAAGGCATTATTATTTTTCCCCTCACACTTTCTCTTAGTCCTGTTGAGAGAATTCAAAATAGGCTTCACGAAATTGCAAGTAATTTCTTCTTTTTTGCTTTTTTTGTTTACAGTTGTAGGCACAGAGCCTGGGAGCAGTGCTTTAAATGAGATCAGTTACACAAGATGTACAAGGGGAGGGTTGGGACCTGTGAGATGGACAAGTAGCCCAGGCTGAATAGAAGTGACAGGTCTGTGCAGGTCACAGCCTGGCCTCCCTGCCCTTGTGGTGGCCACTGCTGTCCAAGTCTTTGTTTAACTCAAGAGGCAGAAGCAGCTTTCATAGTAAATAATTCACTTCTGACTCAGTTGGATAAAGATCTCAACCATCATACAGCAGTTCAGGTCAATGTACAGAGTTTCATCTCCAGCACTGTGCTTTCCTCCATTTTTTTTGTGATGCCTTGTATTCTCATTTTTATGAGCAGTTACCACTGTGTGTGTGCTGCTTTTTCTCCTCCATCTGTACAAGTTTATTTCTAGAGCTCTTGTTTTGGAGGATGGAATTCGGAATGTGTCTGGAATAGAAAGTGATGTTGTCACCACAGTGATTGCGTTGGAGGTAGAGGCTGTGGGATCACATTATCACCTTTGAGCAAGTTTTATTCCTCATTGGTCAGACATTGCAGTTCTTTAGGTTGGAAAAGATCTTTGAGTTCAACCCAGCACTGTCAAGCCCACCACTAAATGATGTCCCCAAGTGCTACAGCTGCACACCTTTTAAATCCCTCCAGGGATGGTAACTCTGCCACTGCCCTGGGCAGGCTGTGCCAGTGCTTGACAGCCCTTTTGATGAAGAAATTTTTCCTAATATCCAGTCTAAAGCTCTCCTGGCACAATGTGAGGCTGCTTCCTCTTGCCTGGTTACTTGAGAGAAGAACCTGACACTCACCTGGCTACAACTTCTACCAGGGAGTTGTGGAGAAGGAAAAGGTCTCCCCTGAGCATTCTTTTCTCAAGGCTGAGCCCCCCCAGCTCCCTCAGCTGCTCCTTAAAGACTTGTGCTCCAGAATCTGAGACAGCACTGGCCGAGCGTGAACTTTAACACTGTGAGTTGGCATTGGCAGCCTTTATACTGGATCAGGTGCCCTCTCCCACAGCCAGAGTCCTCTCTGTTGCTGGCCAGCTGAGCAGAAATACAGCTGTAAAACCAGGACTGATCCAGGTGAAAGGTGTGCTCCCAAATCTGTGCGTAGCTCAGCGTTGAGTCACAATGCTGAGGTCTCCTGTCCTTCCTGGTGTCCCAGTGTGGTTTGGACCTGCAACGTAGAGCAGTCAGCCCCTCTGAAGGAAGGTGTGTCCTGATATATTTGAGACTGACCAACCAAGGACTGCAGTTTGATGCATTCAGGTTCCCTTTTGTGTTTGAGCTTGCTCTCAGCTTCTGTTTTTGGGATGTTTGGAGCAGGGGACAGTTTGTCCATCCCTACCTCCTGTGACAACATTGCCTACCTGGAGTGCCGTGTGGCAGTAGCAAACCAAAATGCTGTTTGCAGGCAGAATTACCACCTTCTGTTTCTCCTAAAGTGGAATACCAAGATTCCTGCCCCATGCAGAAAAGAAACTGTGTGGGAATAGGAAAGGAAGGGATGTGCTGGCAGTAAGCATGAATGTGTTGTCCTTTCTCTTTTGTTGGATAAAGCATTCTGGGGGATGGTGACACCAATGACTGGAGCCTGTGTGGAAGTGGTTTTGTCTGCTGTTGGGTACCAATGATGTTTCAAGCAAACCTGAATTGCTAATTAGTGAATTTAAACTCTTGCTTTAGGTATGCAGAGAGTGACCAGGGATTTATGCCACTACTGAGTATCTCCAGTACTGTTTGGATACACACCAACCAGGACTAGTTGTCCCTGTATCAGTCTTAGCAACTCCTATATTTGCCACTGAACTTCAGCAGTGATTGTTGCTTATTTACCTGCCTGGTGGCTAGTCCAGATCATCAAAGTAAATTGCTCTGGTTTTGAGCCCTTGTCAGAAGGGAGTTGTTGGAGAGGCAAATTGGCACCAGATCTTGCATATGTTCAATGGAGTTCAGAGGTTAAACCCAGGGAGTTGCAGTGGGAGTTCAGGCCACCCCTGCCCAGGGAGGGATGGTTACACCTCACTGCCAAATTGTTGGCTAAAGTGAGGATCCAGTTTTCTGTCACAGACATCTCTCTCAACCTCTTTTGTTAATTTAAACAAACAAAACCCAAACCACAAAGATTTTGTTTCAAATGACAATTTTGTAATAAAAAATTAGGCAAGTGGATGAAAGCAGAAAGCTCCTGAGGCTTAATGAGTTCATGCTCAGTGGAAATGTCTGTCCTCTCCCAGTCTGCCCAGTTCCAGGTGTGAGCCCTGATGGCTCCCTTATTTCGTTTGAGGTGAGATGACTCCGCTGAGAAGGGGAACATGGTCTTGTTGATTCTTGTTCTCTATGCAGAAAATCAGAATTTGTGTACCCCTCCTGCTGTGTGTGGTTTGAGAGCATCATCAACCCTGCTGAAGTATCAGGTGTTCTCCAGATTGCAGCTGGTGCCTTTTGATGAGTAAATTTGCTGTGGAGCTCAGGCACTGACTCAGTGCTGAGCACCAAGAAAGCATCTGAATAGCAAAGGAAATAAAAGGGGGCCAGAGCTATTGTGCCACTTCTTTTTGCTGTCAAGGCCCTAAGGAACAATACTGACCCCAGGCTGGGTGTGTCATCCCTCTTCACCAGGCTAAAATGTGTGTGCAGTGAGGAGTGTCTTTGGTTTGCCTTATTTAACCTTTGTAATAGTGAATTTATTTTTTAAAAAGGCAACACAAAACACATCTTGCATTTGAGGAGGGAGCCCAGCTTGGCATACAGGAGCATGGGACTCCTCAGAGCATCTCTGGGAAACTGCTGTTTCTCATTCTTGGGGCTCTTACTGAGGCACATGGTTAGAACGTAAACCCAGCCATGTTAATACTGACTTTCATAGAGGTAAATATAGCAGCTGAGCAGTGAGGACCTATTTTAAAAGTGCTTCTGCAACAGAATTCCCTCAGTGCTGGGGTGGGGGGGGGCTGTCCATCGGCTGATGATCGTGTCGCTCTGGGTGTAACAGAGGACAGGAGGAATGACTGAACTGTTGTGTTCATCGACAGCAATTCCAGTTTACTCTGGTTGTGTTTCTTGTGGGTTTTGACAGTCTTTTATGACAGGACCGACCTGTGAAGTATTTATTGTTGATGCTGGCATTCTGCCTACTCCTTGGCTTGCTTTTCCTTGCGCCTGAGACAGGTGGGTCTGGCACAGGAAGCTGAAAATAGTTGTGCTGCCTTTAAAAGCCAAGAGACCTGAAAATAGGTTAAATATAGTCTCCCTGTAGAGAAAGCTTTATACTTTGCTTTGGGAAGAATTTGTATGATTGTATTATTGAGGAAGGATCACAAAATGGGAATGCTGCTTATTTACAGCTTCTGTGATTTACCAGCATTGACTAAGCCAGAGATATTGCTGCTGCTGCTGGGTAACATCGAATCATCTTGCTGGTCTGGGTTCTTCAGAGGCTGCATCATAGGGAACAGTGTGGCTCCGTGATATGTTGAAACATAATGCATCAATTTAAGCCCTAATGCATTTTGAAATGAAAGTCTCATCATACACTTGGAGCTGTGCAGTGAGAAAACTTCAGTTACAATACCCAAACTGCTGCTCATGCTTGAGTACTTACTGGAATGTGAATGTTGCAGCCTGATTCTGGATTTTAAAAGGCTGCCTATAGAGTACTTACTTTAACAAATAATTTTAGAAAGCTGTATAAAAATAGATGTCTATCTATATACCACAGTGGGATGTGGGAGGAAGTGAAAACACTTCTACAATCTGGAAATGGACTGCGGGCTTCAGGTTTCCCACTCCAGTGTGGTTCTGACTCCAGAAGTTGGGTCTAAAAGCCTGGCTGGCTGGGTCTCTTCCTCTCTTACTGAAAAATGCAATCCAGAAGATGATAAATACTCAGGTCCTATGGTTTGATTCCGCATCCTGTTCTTGGAGTATAGATTTGTCTAATTTAGTAAAGCAGGCTGTAAGCCAGGGAGTGGGTTAGGATGAAATGCTGACAAAGCACAGTGAAGTTCAGGCTGGGGATGAACAAGGAAAAGCCAGGAATGCAGCAGTAGCGACACAGTGAGCTCTGAAAGTGAGATGTGAGAGAGGCTCTGTCCCTGGTGGTGCATTCATGTGGCACTTCCCAGAGCACGGGGTGTGTAATTAGTGTGTTTGCAGGGCTCAGAGTGATGTACCAATGCAAGTAACTTCTGGACCACTGACATGCAGATGAGGCTTCTCCCTGTTCAGCAGAGGGAGATTTTAGCTGAGTTACTGGGAGGCTGAGCAAGCCTGAAATTGGAGTTCAATCTTGTGGCCTCCCTTAGGACATCATCCCTCATGTAGCATTCCAGTGTATTCAGTGGCAGCTGCACTTTGTAGTTTTAAGCTTGTTGAAAGCACTTAATGAAATAGCCTGCAAGTAGTCTTGAGGCCACTGAAACAGCTGGATGAAGGACCACTTCTGGAAGGGCATTGCTTGGTTAATCACTGGAGAGTCATCAAGTGATACATTCCCTTTCTGGTAACACTCCTGGTGCCCACAGGTCTATGTGAGCTGCTCTAGGGTAAGTAAGGATGGTCCAACCACATCCTTTGTTGCCAGAACAAGCTCTTTGCCAGCAAGTGCTTTAGCAGGAGCTGGAATAAGCAGTGCTTTGACTTTAGCCGTGGTCTTATTGATGTTTTGTTACCTGCGTGGACCTGAGAGCTTTTAAATGCAGAAACAGCCATTTCTTTTCATTTTTTTTTCCAAGGCAAGTGCTTGCTGCAGTGGATTTGTCACCTATTCCCCTGCCAGCCAAGACTTCTTACTGTACAGGACCTTGCTTACGTGTCCCAGGCCAAACAGGCTTTCCACAGATATCTGGGAGTATCTTGGGTGAAAAGCGTGCAGGATGAGGCACACAACTGTGGTGTGATGTGTCTTCTGTACTACATAGACTGGATGTGGGTAGGAAATGATGCGTGGTGCAGGCAGAGGAAGAGAAGAGGGAGACTTGAGGGGTTGAATGAGTCAATGTCTGCACCCTTTTTGATGTGTCTGCTGACTTAGAGCACAGTCGTGGATGGATCCCCTGGTTGCTGATATCAGATCTGTCAACTGGATTTTGCAAATGTGCCAAGGGGATTAACTCTGTGTTTGGAAGCGCCTCAGAATCCTCCGCTGCAATCCTCCTCAGTCTGGAGGGTTGGGATACTGTGCATTTGTATTTGTCATGTTATTTCTGACTGAGTATCATCTGGGGTCACTAAAGCCAATCTCTCTTTCTCTCCTTAGCTGAAGCTTGAAGATCGCTCAGTGGTCCCTCGAGATGTGGTCAGACACATGAGCTCCAGCGTAAGTGCTTTTTTTTTTTGTCCCTTTTTGATTGTGATACTGCTGCATGGATTTCTAGGACTTGCCAAATTGCCTGGATGGAGCTGGACGGTAATGCTTTGAGCATGTTCTATTTTTAGTGTGTTGGATAGACTTAGCTGCATCCAGTGAAAATGGAATTCTGCTAAGGCTGCCTCTCTACAGTTGGATGTCTGCAAAGGTCTCCTGAGCAAGCAATCCCAGTCATGGTCAGGGAAGGAGACAAGAAGCCTGTCTACCCTGGCATTCTAAAAGTTTCACATTAATCCATTCTGAGATGTGGGGACTGTGGACCTGCTCTCCCAGACCTAACAGGGGGTTGGAGTGGGGGCAGATCCCAGTTCTGCTGCTTGCCTTTGCCTCTTTGTGTGCTCTGGTAGAGAGCTGGAAGGGAATCTTTTCAGACACACCTCTCAGTCTACAGTAAGCAGCATCTTTTCCAGCTTCTCCCAGAAATACAGCAAACCCAACACTGCTGGAGCATCCAACACAGCTAGGTTGACAGAAAGCGAGCTGGTTCTGAACAGCTGATAATTGTTCTCTTTGCTCTTTCTGGGTGCTGTTCTGTGTCCCAGCCACAGCTGTAGTTGTATGGCACTCGTGCCTATCAGAGATGTGTGGATTTGGAGTTTGTGTGGGGAATAGTGGGGAGGTGGTTGAGTATCGATGATCAGATGGGGATGTGTTCTCTTTAGGAGCTCAGCAGGGTTGGCAGTTTCTTGCTGTGGCTCAGAGCTAACCTCTAACCCTGAGCCATATGGCCGTGCCATGTGCTTGCCTCTATCTTCTCTTGACTTGCTTCCAGCAATGTGGCTACCAAGGCTGTGATGAAGGAAGCAGCTGGCCACTAACTGCTGCAGTTGCACCACATGGTGTGCAGCCTGGTGCAGGGATAGAGAAGGCTATTCTCTGACCTGGCTGCCTTGTTTGGGTTTTTGTGGGTTTTTTTTAAATGAAGCCTTTTTTTGTCAATTAATAAAAGTAAACCCACCCCTTTTTCACAGAATATTACCAAGAAAAAAAAGGAATGAAAAGCTTGAATGATAATTTGAAAATTGCTGAAGCAAAGTATTTCCTTAAGAAATTTAGTGGTTGTTTGAAATGGAAATTTGAAGTCAACATATCCTTCTAAAACTGCAGCTTTATGAAAGAGTTCCAATCCAAAACAATGAACAGGTAGAAAATGGATTTATCAGCTGTTCACAGTGTTGTACCTGGCACAGCTGGAGCTTTCAGTGAATTCTTCTCACTCAGGGGGATACTGTGAATCCTGTCTCTCAATTGTTTGTTATCCAGTGCTTAAAGTCATTTTAAGCTTTCAGGACAGCAGGTTGTTCTCCTCTTGGCAAACATGGATGTGCTGCTTTTGTTTGCAATTTCCATTCTCGTTTGAGCAGAAATTGGCTCCCCTGGCTAGCTGCACATGTTTTGGTAGATATGTACCCAGCAGTTGTCTTTCTGTCTGTTTCCATGTTTAAATAACGGTGTTTGCTTGACCCTTGTGACCAGTAACTTCATTTTTTAAATCAATGGAATGGTGAGATTGTAACTCAATTTCTTCTCTCTCTTAAAAAGCATAAAAAAATCTGAGGATGACTTACACTTCCTTACCCTCAAATGTTTTAAATGTTAGTGGTAAATTAAACAATAAACCTCTTTTATCCCAAAGAAAACCTTCACCTGCTAACAGATATATCCCAAAAATTACAGGAGCGTTTAAAATAGAAAACCTGCAAGTGTCAGCCTGCCAAATTCAGGATGTGGGATGGTTGCCCTGCGCCAGTTGGCCTGGCAAATGGAGAATGTGGAACTTATTCTGTATTCAACACACTCTCTTAGGGCTTGTTTTTAACCTTGAGCGGGAAGGACTTGAAATCCTCTGTTCCTCAAGAGAGGAGAGCTGACTCAAATCCATGTGCTTTTCATCGAGCACTGAGTGTGGGGAAAGACTGCTTCAGGGGGAAATGCATGAAATGAGATCATTTTCACTGAAGGCAGTTGGGCCTGAAAGTCTAATCCAGCTGGATGAGAAGCAGGAAAAGTGGCAGAGTTAATTTTTCCAGATGATATGCTAATTTGGGGAAAAGGTAAGAAGTAGGTCTGTAATCTGTCAGACACCTGGGTTTTGTTGCTTCAAAGGATGCTGGGCTGTGCTGTCTGTTTTAAACAAAGGAATAAGGGTGGTGTAAAGATCCTCTTAGAAAAGAGGGTGCTGAGGGAAAGAGTAGAAGGATGGGAGGTAGAAGATATAGGATTGAAGGCTGTGTTTCCAGAGCTGCTGCACTCTGGGATGGGATTTTGCTGCTCTGCCTTAAAGCTTTGTCTCTGATGGAGAAGGAATCCATTCACTGCTTAAATATTCAGTGTGGTGCATGATGTCAGGGTAGCAGAAGAAGCAGGAAGATCTAGGGAGTGCACTTAATTGTGGAGTGAGTGGGGCTTGAACCCATCAGCTCTCCTCACTCAGTTCAGTCACCTCCCTTTTCCAGTTCTGCTGTTGGGATTGATGGAAATGGATTTTTGTAACAGAGCTGTGAAATGTCAGCTGGTTTCATTTGGCCCTTCCCTTAGTGGGATCAGCTAATGAAAGGATGGCTGTGTTTGAGCTGTGCTTGGCTGAGGACCTGCCCTGGAAGATGAGACAAGTTGGCAGTGTCTGTTTTTGGGACTGCACTGCTGAGCAGTGCTATAAACTCAGAGTGATTCAGCAGAACCCTTCAGCCTGCAAATCTGCCTCCTCTGTCGCAGGCTAATGTCTCATGTTACAAGGAAATAAATAAACTCATAATAAAGGAAGGTTCAGTGGCACGTGAGGGTGGAGAACTGTGACTCCACAGCCCTGTAGGTCCTGGGGTTGCTCACAACATTGATCTCTGCTTTCCTAACCACAGACAGGGCTCTGCACTTGCTCGAGCATTTTATAACTGGAAGGAGAAGCGAGCTGAGCTAAGCCTGTTGCTCTAAGCCAACACCCAATTGTGTTAGGTGGGAAGCACCTTTAGGGTGGTGCAGGTACCTTCTCCATGGGGAAACTCACTTAGAGAACAGGCAGAGGGTGTTGGAGTACATCAGTGACTCCAGTCCTGGTTTTATTGCTTGCTATACTTTCACCATCCATTAAAGGGATTTTAGACCAAGAGACAGTATGATCCACAGGAATCACAGGTGTTGGACTGTATCATGTCTCAGAGCTGCTGTCATGTTGGCTGCTGATAAAGGAAAAATTGATTCTGAAATGCACAGTGCAGGGCAAGGAATTTACTTCTTGAGTGTTTTTTGGTTCTGACTAACAGTCTAAAACACAGGGCCTGAACTGCAAAGCACAGCCAGAGGATGGTGTGGGTATACTTATTTTAGCTTACTCTGGAGGAAAAGCAGGGCAGGTGGCTGTGCTGTAGCCTGCAGAAGCTGTGGGTTTGTTGAGCAGGTGCCACTTCTGAGCAGGCCTCACTCAGCCCACGGCTCAAATCGTGCTGGCAGCAGCTGTTGTGAAGCCAATGTAGTTCTGGCCAACCCTTTTCAGGTGAGAGTGATGGTACAGCTCTGCTGGGCTCTTTCCTGGCAGCCTGTGCAGGCAACAAGCTTAGCTGCAGTCTGTTGTGATGGAGCTGAAGCTGGGAAAGGCTCCCTTTGCTTCCCAGCCCTTCTGGAAAGGAATGGGAGTGATATGTGGAGCAGCTGGAGGGAATGAGCCCCTGTTGCTTTGGGGTCTGCCAGCCTGGCTCTCCCAGCCCTCCTGGCTGTGCTGGCACAGCTCAACCTGGGGCAGGTCCCACTCTCCTGGTCCCGTTGCCTTGGGAGCCTCGGGGCTGCAGAGCACTGGGCTGGTGTGGTGTGAGGAGAGAACCAGCAGCAGGCAGGTGGAAAGCAAGCCAGCCAAAAGGGCTGAGCAGTCTGTCCAGGAATTACCCTGGACTGTCTTTGCTCCAGCTGCCAGTCCTCAAGATGACACTGAATGAGTTGAGCACCAGCAAACTTCTGAACTCCCACAAGGGCTGCCCAGGGCTCTGAGTGAAAGCCTTGACTAAACATTTCCCGGGGTTTAAAGAACAGAACTGAGCAAACAAATCCACTTCTTGCAGGGTATAAGCCCTTTGAGTGTTGTGCTCAAGTCCTGCTGGAGCAGAGACCTTGATGTTTGAGATAAGGACAGCTCATACCAGGGCATTTGTCATGCTGGCCCTCAGTCAGCTTTGATAATGGACTTGTGGTCTTCAATAAAGAAGAATATCGATTGTCCCAGCTGTCAGGAGGCCAGGGCAGCTGCTGCCTTTGACAGTGTTTGGGTTAGCAGCCCTTCCTTGCAGGCCTCCACCATATGCGTGAGCAACGTGCACATTGTGTGCTCCCTGCCAAGCTGCCCCCAGAAGGCTCCTGACAGCATGCCTTCTTTTCTTCGGGACAAAAAAGATTAAGACTCCGTTAAAAAGTGAGGGAGATAATGGCAAACCATCTTATAATTAGACCAACTGTAAATTATCTGGCTGCAAACCTTGAAGTTTGACCAAAGGTGTGAGATTTTATTTTTCAGTATGGCACAAAATAAAGGCCATTTATACTGTCCTGCAAAATTATGTGAGTTAAAGTCACAACAGCTTTAAAGAATTTCTGTTTTGTTGCTGATCTACTGCTGCCTTTACTGACTTTGGGCAGTACCTGCACATTGGTCCTGTGGAGCTGCAGAGATTCACTCAGTTGAACAGAGCAGGGAGCCAGGCAGATTTTAAAGCAAGTAAATACTAATCACCTGATTTAGTAAGGTCTTATTTGACCAGGTGCAGGACTCTCTGCTTTAGCCGCCATTTCATATTCTAACTGAAAGACTTCTAACTGGGAAGAAAACAGTACAGGTCAGTAATAGTGACCTCACCTTCTGAGCTCTCACAGTGTTTTGTGAAATGCCCTTGCAGAACAAGGACCTGAAGGGTAAGAGGGGGTTTAGTTTTAAAGTTTATTTGTCTCTGCACTTATGACTTCTACACAAAACACATACATCTGTATGTAGGACCTTCCCTAGGTAACAAACCCTTCTTCCCTTTTGTGTTTCAGGACAGTCAGTGTGGAACTGTGATTGACGTCAACATCGAGTGTGCTGTGAAGCTGGTGGGAACCAACTGCATCCTTTACCCTGTCAACAGCAAAGACCTGCAGCATATCTGGGTGAGAACACAGCCAAAATACACATGGGAGCCAGGGCTTGGTGGTTTGGAGGGATGCTGCTGTACTTCAAATCTGTCTTGAAGGCGAAGCATCCATGTTGTGCAAGATGCATCTGCAGTTTGGTTTTATTTTAAACTTGCTGCAAGCAGCCTCCCTGGGAGAAGATGATGCAGCATCTCCTCATCTCCCCATCTGTTCTGTGTTTCTCATCACATTGCTGAGACCAAATTGTTTTGAAGGGCTAGACTGACATTAAATTGTGTGAGAACTCCTGCACTGAGTGGAAAGCTGGTGTAGCAACCTGACCGGGGCAGCCCATGGTCATGGCCCAGAGCTGCTGAGCTGCGACACCACTGCTGTCTAAACAGGCTATAAAAATGCTGAGATGAGTCAAGCAGATTTCTGTTAAGCTGGAGCAGTCTCAAACATATCTGGTTCTCTCTTTGAGTGAGTCGGTGATTTCCAGAGACCAGGTGGGGTAGGATTTCATCAGTCTTTTTCCTCCGAGATAAAGGAAATTTGGGAGTAAAGAGCAGGAATGTTGTAACTCATCCCAAGTCACAGCCTGCAGGAAGACAGTAGAGTATGAGCTCCTCTGGGATGAAAAATTAGTCTTAGTGATGAAAATTGGCTCCAGCTACAACAATTGATATTTATAAAGTTTTGTTTCCTGTTTTCATCACAGCCTTTCATGTATGGTGACTACATAGCCTATGACTGCTGGCTGGGCAAGGTCTATGATTTGAAGAACCAGGTCATCCTCAAGCTCTCCAATGGTGCCAGGTACTTCTCTCCTTCCTGTGGAAGACTGTCTCCCCTGGCTTTCACAATCCTGATCTGTTTTATGAGAACAAGAAACAGTTTGGGCTTCATTAACATAGTGATAAGTTAACTGCTTGCATAATCTTCAGATGTAGAGCAAGAGAGTACATCTTTCTCGTAAACCATTGAAATTCATTGACAACCCTCTGAAAAAGCTGTAGCCTGAAAGGTGACAATTTTTTTCAATCCCAGCAGTTCGTGCTCCAGAGCTAAAGCACATTGGTCTTTAAACTGTGCTTCTCCTCTGCAAAAGTAGCTGTTTAAGATGGGTGGTTGTTCCAGACTACTTCTCAGTAGCAGAGCATAACTTCACTGAGCTGCAGGGGGAATTCTTACCTTAAAAAAGGGTCTGTGAAATTGTGGAAACTTGCAGGCTAGTGGTTTTTATCAAAGATGAAAAAGCAGCCCAAGATAGAACAGCTTTGCTTTTTCACTGAATTTTTTATAAATGAAAACACCATCCAAAGCCTAGAGAAAGATTTAACCAGAGATATTGAAAGAAATACATGGTGAAATTTCTGCAAAGCCAGCAGAAGGATCTGAATTCTGTTCCTCTTGCATGTGAGACAGTGACTTGTGTGCTAACCCTTATGAATTTACTGCATCCACTCTGCTACTGTAGCCGGTCTTATCCAACAAACTCTTGATGCAAGGGAAGGAAGGAACCAGTGGAGGGCCAAGAGGCGTATGGGCCTGGCAGCTGGGGAATAACCCATCTGTCTTGTAAATTGAGTGTTGACATTGATGTTTAAAACACAACAATCAGATCCACAATCCTGCAGCCAGCTTTGAGTTTGTCTAAGAGAAGTGAGTAATGTGAGATGATTGGTGGATGCATCTGACAGTTTTGACTGTGGTACTGTGCAGTTAACCCAGGCTGGAAGGTTCTTAGGTGTATGTTAAACTAGGAGTGAAAAATAGCCTCACATCTCTATCTGTAATGCCTGCAGTTACTGGTGCAATTTGATGCTTGGAATCTTGTACCAGCTCCTGCCCAGCTGTGTAAAGTGAGGTAACTGTTTGCAAAACCTCTTCCTAATGAATCGTTGGAAATGCCACCAGAACTCACTCTGGAAATGAAGCTATTACTGAAGAAAACATGCCCAAATTGCCTTTGGTTCCCAGCATGGCGTGAGTAACAAATGGGACCTTTGCAGCAGACAGATCTTGTCCAACATCCAGCCTGTTACTTAGCTTGGTTTTTTACATGCTGAATGAGACTTTTAGATACCTTTAATGCTTTTACAGCTTGTCTATAACCAGTTTTTCTCTGGACCATAAAAGCTCAGTGATACACTGCTGGGTGCATGGCCAGACGTGCTCAGGCAGTGTCAGTCCCTCAGGTGCTGATTGCTTTTGGGGTGGATGGCTCTGGGAATGTGACAGTCTGTCTCCTGTCTGCTTTCCAGGTGTTCCATGAGCACGGAAGACGGAGCCAAGCTGTATGACGTTTGTCCCCATGTCAGTGACTCGGTGAGCTGCTGGCTCTCCTGAGAGTCCTTCTGATCAACTTTGTCTTGGAAACTTTTTTGTGCAGGAGGAGGGAGGGAGAAGGCAAAATTCATAGGCATTTATTAATCCTAAGAATTAAATGGTATGTCACAGTAACAGTTTAAAGGTGATGTTAGTAATGAGCAGGCTTTGAGGAGGTATTACAATTAATACATCCAACTGATTTCTGTGTAAACAACTTGTGTAACACGCTGTCAGATGGCTGGTGTCAAGGCAGTTCACTCACTGCTCCTTCTATCTGCGCATGCTTCTAAAGGCTCTTACTCCATTTACTGCTTTCCAAAGCTGTTCCTCTTCTGGAAAAAGGCATTTTGTTTAACAGGTGTTCTGCTAGAAGCAGGTTTTCAGGTCATGTAAAATAATGTCTCTTGTTACTGCAGTCCGTGGCATGCTTTGAATGGAGCCCTGCCACCATACTGGCATTTTCCAAATCACATGGTAGGGAAGGTTTTGCTGGCTTTCGGGTAAAACAGTTTGCTGTGTGGTAAGATCTAACCTCTCTCACCTTCAAAGGCTGATGACAGCTTGCTTGTTCTTCCAAGGGGCCTTGCTGCACTCCTGGCAGCAGTGTTGGGAGATGACGGAGGATGACGTGTGATCCTTAGGAACTAGGAAAGCACTGAGCTCTTCTCCTTCCCAGCCTTCAAAGCAAAGGTCCCTTTGATCTAAAACTGCACTTCTGCTAAAACTTGATGCCAGCTTGTTGAAGAGTAAATGGAATAGCAGTTCAATAGGATGTGCTGCTGTGGTTTTCTGGTTTTGAACAGAAAAGGAGTGGTCTGTTGCTCAATATTCTCCTATACCTCAGTCTCTGCTACTTTGGGTTGTGCAGTGTGTATTCTGCTCACTAAATAGATGTCGTAGCAACATTCAGCTTCTGGTTACCCAATTTTGAGATGGCTTGTTTTGAGTCAGGCTGCCTTTAAAGTGTACATAGCCCTCTGGGGAGTCACAGTTTGGGCTGAATCACAGGCTGTCTCCAGTGTTACTCTTGATGCTGTGCTCAGAATTGCTGTGTGTTAGATGTTTGCCTGACTTAGATCTTGTCACACTGCTCTTATCCCTTCTGACAAAGTACAAGACTCGATGCAGTTTTGTGCTCAGTATTTTATCTACCCTAAACTGCTCTGTCCGCCCCCACACTGAATCTCAGTATCAGTGGGAAGGAGTTCTAGGAAAGCAATTGTTGTGTTTACTGTCCTGTTTTTGTTTTCAAAGAACTGTCATATTAAGTAATCCACCTGAGACAGGAATAATACTTACACATTTAATTTGGTGAACAGAGGAGTGAAGGCACTCATCCTCTGCCTCTGAAAGCTGTAGGTGCTTGAATTAGAGCATGGAAGAGAGATAGATGTCCTTGCCCAGCTGACCTGGGCTGCCTTGTTACTGAGAACCTCTCTGTGGAAATATGCATCTTCTGTTTCTTGCAAATACCTTTGCTTCTCCTGCACCAAGTCCTGGTCCTGTCTGGATGTGTGACAGAGCAGGTTGCTATAGGAACTGCTGGGCTGCCTTCAGGAGAGGATGAGCTACAGGAGATGGGCATCTTGCAGACTTTACCTTTATAGTTCATTTTACCAGTCACAAAAGATGGAAGGGAAATGCTGGAATATTAAATCTTGGAGTCCTTTATGCTGTTTTTCTCCCCTCCATTTCTCCCACAGGGTCTCTTCTTTGATGATTCATATGGCTTTTATCCTGGACAAGTCCTCATCGGGCCATCTAAAGTGTTCTCCAGTGTGCAGTGGCTCTCAGGTGTGAAGCCTGTTCTGAGCACAAAGAGCAAGTTCAGAGTGGTGGTGGAAGAGGTAAGGACTGATACCCTGACACGTGGCCACCTTCTGCCGAGCGCTGTCCCAGGCTGGCTGTTTGGAGCAGCTTGCCATGGTAACCTCCCAAGAGCAAATGTGCTGTGCCTGTGGTGACAAATTTCTCATTGGGCACTGGCAGGACTTTGAGCATCCTAGCAAGGGTCCCTGCTGGAACCCTGTAAAGTGATCATGTGTCAGTACACTCAGAGGGCAGTACTGCTGATCATGAGGGTAGTAGGAGCACATCTTCTATTGAAACTTAATGCTGCATGCTGTCCAAAAAAGGGAAAAATATTGCTGACTCTTTGCTTAAAGAAGGAGCAGCTCCAAATCCATTACCATATTTCTTTGTGACATTGGACTGCTGATCTATATGTACCATAGCTTCCTTCCCAAGCCACTTGTCTTTCCTTGAAGCTAAAAACTGTAGAATCTCTGTGTTGTCAGTAGTCAGGCTGTGGGGGGGCACTGTAGTTTCCTGGATGTGGTGAAACTGCACTTGCCCATATTAAATGATAAAAGCATGTTTGCCACTTTCCTCTGCGTAAACTTTCAGATCTGAGACAGATCTGGGAAACACTGGTCTGGGAAAGTCTCTGGAAAGTTAAATTGCCTTTTCTGTCATTGCATTGTAGGTACAGGTGGTAGAACTAAAGGTTACTTGGATCACTAAAAGCTTTTGTCCTGGAGGTACTGACAGTGTGAGCCCTCCTCCCTCGATAATCAGCCAGGACAAGCTGACCAGGTGAGATCTCTTGAAAACCTCTTCTCACTCCCAGCACCTAGGCCCTGCACAGGCTGTGGGTGACAGGCCTACCAAGCGAAGAGACACAATGCTGCTGTTTCCAGCGGGTTTTTTTCCATGCTGCATGCCTGCATATCCCAGAGCTTCAAAAATGCGAGATAACAACTTCCAAATTAGTTTAGCAGACGTTCGAATTACCAGCACGGGGGCAAGCATCCCACTAATGCTAAGTACCCTCCAGCTGACAGGTGCATAGAATGGTGTCTGGCAGCAGCTTCCTTCTTCCCTTGGCCTTTCACTCCTGCTTGGAGCGGGCTGCATCTCCGTGTGTGTCAGGGGTGGGGCTGGGGTGAGGCTCAGGGGTGCGGCTGCAGTCGGGGCTGGTGCTGAGGCAGTAACTGGTGCCCTCTGCAGGCTGCAGCTTCCAGAATGGGCTGGGAAAGCTCAAAAGGCAAGTCAGATGAGCAACAGCACTGTCAGTGTGAGTCCTGCCTGGAGTTCATCTGCTGGAGGGGAGCAGCTCTCAAATGACAGCAAAAAAACCCCAAATATCTCTTGGCAGCTCTCTGGGGGGAAGGGCGGAGCTCCAGGGAGAGGAGTGACTTGTGTCCCATCCAAACCCTTTGTATCCCCACCCAGTCCCTGGTGAGATTCCTGCTTCTCCTTTAGAATTGCGTGCCTGGAAATGATTTGGTGTGGTGTTCTGCCACCCCTGAAGCAGCGTTGATGGTGTGAGGCCATGCCAGCCTTGTGAAGGCCGTGGGCACTGCTGGGTTCTGTTACTGTTCTATGCTCATGGCTTTCCTGTTCTGCCAGGGTAAAGCGTCTGGGGTGCTTTGACCATGCCCAAAGGCAGCTTGGGGAAAGGTGCCTCTACGTGTTCCCAGACAAAGTGGAACCTGCAAAAATCACCTGTGAATGTCCTGAGAGGAACTGTGTCCTGGGTGAAGGGTCAGTTGCCAAAAAGGTGAGTTGAGGGGTGGAGAGAGGCATTGACTTCTCTAAGCGTTTCTGGTCACTGTGGCTTTTAAAGCAGAGATCTTCCTGGTAGTCATGTGGTCTGAAATGTGACTCCTGAAGTGGTTGTGAAGAGTAATGGCTTGTTGTTGCCAGCAGGGAAGTCACCTTGTGGAGCAATCTGCACTGGGTGAAGCAGGCAGCTAACACCTTGAGAGAACATGAACAGGGCCTCAACACAGAGGTGGCACCTTGCAGGGGTCAAGTGTGCTCTAACAGCTGGGACTTAAAAACATGTTTTCCTTAGCATTCTCATGGAGCTGAAATGTTAAGTTAAATCCTTGGCTATGGTGAAACAAGGAAGTTGTTTTTGCTTCCTAGGCCAAGTGAGTCATGCTATGGTCTGTACCTGCTGGCTGTGGTGCCATGGTGTTCCTAGAATAACAGGATGTCATCAGTGTGTGGTTGGTGACCTCCCTGCATGGCTGTGCCTGTTACACAGATTAACTTGTGCAGCTTCTTGTGACCTTCCATAACAAAACAGTTCAAAACATGCTTAAAATAAGCTGAAGGAGCAAAGCTCACTTTCCTTGGGCCAGTGCAGTGCTGCTCCTGAGCAGAGCAGTGTGAGATACTGGTTTGCAGAGTACTCTGGTGCAGGTGGAATGTGCAGAGCCCCATGGGTGCACAAAGCTGAGCATTCCCCAGGCTGGCTGGCAGCCTGCTGAGTGTCCAGGCCCAGCTCTGACCCACATCTGCTCTCTCCAGGTGAGGCGGCTGCTGAAGAAGCAGATTGTGAAGATCATGTCATGCTCTCCAGAGTCTCAGGGCACCAGTGAAGCCCCTGACAAAGAGTCTGCTGCAGCTGCTGAGCAAAAATCAGAAGAGCTTAAACCTGAATCCAAGTGTGATCTGGATGACTCTTCCAACAGTGCACCAAGTCCTGGGGAGAGAAAGGAGGAGCAGCCTGAAGAAACAGGGAAGGAGAAAGGGGGAGCAGCAGCACGGCAGCAGCAGCAGCCTCCCTTTCTCCTGAAGGATGAAGGGCTGCCTGACTACCGGCTTCAGTCCATGGAGCAGGATGCTGACGATGAGGCAGCTGATGACACTGATGACACCAGTTCTGTCACCTCTTCTGCTAGCTCCACTGCCTCATCCCAGAGCGGCAGCGGCACCTGCCGCAAGAAGAGCATCCCTCTTTCCATCAAAAACTTGAAGAGGAAGCACAAGAAGAAGAAGACCAAGGTTTCACGAGAGTTTAAGCCAGGAGATAGGTGAGCTGGATTTCCACATCCACGTGTAATTGCCAAAATCTCCCTTACCCAAGTGCTTGGATGTAAAGCACCACCTGAACTCGGGTGCAGGATGATGGTGAGTTTGGGCACCACCTGGTAGTAACTGCCAGCGATTATCTTGTGATGACTGTGCAGTGGCCTGTGTGGAATCAGCTTGGTCTGAGTCCAGCTTCTGATGAAACTGGGGCCACGTGATGTGACACTGATGCTATTCCATTTCAGCTGTGCCTCAGGGCTTCGACAGCATATCTGTGCTGTGCTAGACTGTGTGCAGGGTAAGAGGTGAATAAAGATCACACAGCTTAAACATGACGCTAATTGGTTACCTTATTGGCAGCTGCTGCAGAGAGGCTGAGGACAGACCATGCTAGGAATGGACAGCTTATCCTAGAGAGCTGTCTCCAGAGCAGCGCACAGCTCTGGGCTGGCAGGTGGTAGTGCTGTCGTGGTCTCTGTTATCCTTGCCCTGCTCTGCAGAGATCTGCAATTTTTGCCAGCAGTATACTACTTAATGTTAGAGTTTTTTAATGAACAAATTGCACTCACTCCTTGAGAACCTAGGAGGAATTAATTTCAGTAGCTTGGGGGAGGGAGCACTGCATGTATCTGCCCATTTCGTGATAAAACTGGATCTCAGCAGCTTCTGCCTTTAATTTAGGAGTGTTTAAACTGTTTTCATGGGATGCAAGGACATCTGACAAGTGATCTGTCTGTTGGCTTCCCTGGGCTGCTTAGTTGTGTACAGATCCTGCATCAACTGGTGCAAGAGAACACGTGAGAATTCTCCCAGGAAAGTGACATTATCAGTATTCAAGGGATCCAGTAGTTAGAGAATGTCATGAACTTCATTCGCATTTTGTGTAGGTGTTTAGCTTTGCCTGTATGTAAGGGGAGTGGTTCCTGTAGTCCTTGTGGGTTCTGAAGAAATTAGATTTGAAGGTCACAGTGCCCAGCGGAGCAGTATCCAAGTGAGAGAAAAAATGGGAGTGTGTGATAGAGTTCCTGGGAACAGATCCTAGGTTCACTCCTCAAGTCTCACTCCCCCACTGAGTGTCTCTGTTTTACTGAAGGTTTTGCTAAGGAGAGCTTAGCTAGAGCACCTGGTGGCTCCCTGCACCATACAGGCAGTGGGGAGAAATCCCTGTGGCAGCCCCAAGAAATTCTGCTGCTGGATCTGGGCAGCTCCGTACAAGGAGATGCAGAGACAACCATGACACAGAGAGTAGGAAATAGAGGCTTTTTCAGCACAGGCTGAGAGCCCCCAGCTGATGCTGTGAAGGGTGCCCATGGCAGCTGGGCACTGCTCAGTGTGAGGGGCCAGTGCTGTTGAATATTCCTCTGAGGTGCTGAGGCCATCAGAGATGTTCTGCCAGGCACTGCTGAGAAATGCTGAGCGCTTGGGCTGCCTGCACTTGGTCACCACATGTGATGTGTCAGCTCCTGGGCAGCTCTGGCTGCAGGGGCCAGCTCAGCATGTGGCTTTGCCATCAGTGAGTGACCTGCTGCAGCTCTCTGTGCAGCACACAGACCGCTGGATATCTTTTAGTGAGGGTATACAGGGATTTTTATTAACATCAAGTCTTCATTTTTGTTTGAAGCCATGAACACTGCTGCAGACAAGACTGCGTCATTTCCTTACTCAGCCTTTCCACTCCCATCCTCAGCTCTACATGTCCTATGTCCCCCAGAAACCATCTTGTTGCATGTCACATACACACTTGGCTTGTTACAGATCCTTCTCTGATAATTTCTGCTGTTGAGTGCTGGCCCTAGTAAAATCTTCATCTTGTTTCCACTTAAAAATATTTCCCTGACATTCATAAAAACAGGGCTGGGGGCAAACAGCTTTATTTGCCTATTGTATCTTCTTTCTGATTTGATTCTGAAACGAACGAAAATCCAGTACTTGTATTATTCTGGAAGGCCTGGCCAGCAAAGTAAAGGGAAGATTTAAAGTCAGCATGGGATTTGGTTTGTTCTGTGCTGTAGGAGAGATGAAATTAGTGGAGGGCTCATTAGAAGAGTGTCCAGCTAGGCTGTCCCTCCTGCTCCAGGCACTTTGCCTCCTCAAGCATCCCTGTCAAGCCCCACAGCAGAGAACCAGCATGTGGTCCACTGTGGCATGTTTGGGATTAATTTCAGAGACACATGTATGTGTTTGAACCACTGGAAAGGACACTTTTCTCTTCTAAACAAAATCCTTTTGCTTTACCCACATTCAATGTGTTGCCTTTTTTCTTTTTGTTTTGTTTTTTTTCTCTCTGGAAGGGCTGTGATGATTTATCTTTCAGTTAAGTGTTCTTCTAGTTTCAAAGACTCCTCTGAGCTGTCAGGCTGGAAGGTGTTCCAGTGGAGATCTCAAGTTTCAGACTGTTTGAAGCTCCTGTCATGCTTCTGTCAGGGGCAGAAAGTGGGTGCTAGTAGATGTTAATTTGCCTCTGTAGGAATAGAAGGGAGCTCAGCAGGAGCTCCCTGGAAAGTCATTCTTCCTTCAGCAGTGTAACATCTGCAGGGGTGGAGAATCCATCAAAACAGAGCCTGCTGTGTAGCTGCTTCCATGGCCTCTACATGGGGTTTCCTGACTTGCATCCCAACCTGCTGATCCACATACCTTTGTGTTGCTGAGGTCCATCCTGATCCCTGATGTTCCCTTTGGTAACTCATTGCCTTTCTGTGCTGCCAGGGTTGCTGTGGAAGTGGTGACCACGATGACTTCAGCTGACGTGATGTGGCAGGATGGCACCGTGGAGACAAACATCCGCTCCAATGAGCTGATCCCTGTCCATCATCTGGACAACAACGAGTTCTGCCCCGGCGATTTTGTGGTGGACAAAAGAGGTATTGAGTGTCGAAACAATGCTCTTAATTGCAAAGTATTGTTCAGTCTGGATCCCCTCATGTGCTCTGTAGCTGTTAGTGCTCAGTTGAGGTGGGCACCTGACAGGGACAGCAGTGATTCAGCTGACTTGGCAGGAATGGCAGCAGAGAACCATTATTGACATACCAAAGTTGAACTATGATGACAGGAAGGATGGGGAAGGAATAAATTCCAAGGAGCCAAACAAGGATTTTCAGTATTTCTGCAAAAGCAGGAGTTGCCCACCTTGAAAGGGTCAACAGCTCTGGGCTCTGTCACAGAATGAGGGGAGAAACAAACAGCTCACCTCGGGCTGCTTTCTCTGTATGGCTGATCTGTCGTGACCCTTACATTTTTTTCATGGGGAGTTTTGGGATCCAGAGGCATCTTCTTGAATCCCTTCTCTTCACCAAACCAATTGGTGATGCTAGTGAGGGCCATGGGACAAGTTCAGGGAGACTTAACAGCTTCTGGATATGAAATATTGATGCCACCATCTGGCTCTCAGCTCCTTTTCTAGCAGGGGTAGACCCTCAGCAGTGGGGAGCAGAAGACACTCGGGCTGGGAAGCAGGAAAGCTGGCTTAGCATGAATACTGTTTTATGTGGCCATTTCTGATGAGTAATAGTCTGACTGGTCTTCTGGGTTACACATAGTCCGTGGAAACTAAAGTTACCCATCAGCTCCAGCTCTACCATTCTAGTTTGGCAACAATTTTCACTGTGTAGGAAGAACTGTTTTTCCTCATGCCATTCACAAATGGAAGGCTTCAGCCATGAGAGCCCAGGAGCTGACAACCTGAGTCACTGAGCAAAGTCTGTGCTCCTTTTCCTGATTTGTCTGTTTTCTTCCCCACCATTGTGACCAAAAGCTCAGAGCTCCCAGGATCCTGGGTTGTATGGAGTGGTGCAGTCCGGGGACCACATCGGCCGTACCTGCGTGGTGAAGTGGTTCAAGCTGAAACCCAGTGGAGATGATGTGGAGGTAAGTGCAGGAGCGAGTGCCTGCTGCAACCAGCTAAGAGAAAGCAGCCACAAAATAACACAAGCCTCACAGATAAACACAGATAAGCCTGGGAATCAGCTCTGCATTGATTGTGTGTCCTTGAGGAAGAGAACAGTGCTCATGGGCCTGGGAGACTTAGCTAGAGGTGATGTTGCTTCATATTTGTTGATGTCTGTGAGGTAGCAAAGACCAGGCAGAGAATTTACATCCCGTGGTATCATCAGGTTCTGGTATGGATGAAGAGTTTTGCTAAAGTTTTCAAAGACAATTGATTTCTTGAGTTCATTATAAGAATTTTTCTGCCCCATGTCTTTGCATGGTTCACAGAAAGAGGATCCATCTGTTGCACGTTGTTGTGCTTGCCTCTGCCCATAGTACTATTCCCTACAGTCACCCTAATGCCTTTTCCTTGGGATTTGTAGGAATACTGTATTTTCCACAGTCTTGATAGATTGCAGTCTAGTTGGAGATGAGAGGGGGACTCGACACTGCTTTGTCTTAGGCTGCCAGACCACACTGTCATAACTGAGCTGGGCCCTTTACATGCAGAAGCAGAACATGAGTCTGGCCTGGGGTTGTGCTCCACTTATTTCTCAAAATTTGTGAACTCCTAAATCTCTTTCTCCAGGAGAAATCAAAGGAAAGATGTTTCCCATTAAATGACAAGTTTTTTTGTCATAAACTTCCCGTTGCCTTGGATAATTTCAAAAGTAAACTCTTACCCTATGGGCCCCAGTGAACTGCTTTGAGAAGTCTGGGTGTTCAGAAGGGAATAAAACACTGTGGTTGCACATCTCCTTGTCATGGTGACGTGGACCCTGAGGTAAAGGTGAGGATGAGCAGATGAGACAGAATATCTGCCTCCCTTGATTGACATGCTGCTGGATGAGGTGACAATAAGGGACAGCAGCAGCCTCTTGCAGGCTGTTGGAGCAGCTGAAAAGGGACGAAACAAAACACAAAGTGCTTTGAAGTGCCAAAGGTGTGTTCTGGGGGTCAGTGCAGCCTGCTGGGGCTGACGTGTGGCGCTGTGTCTCGGTGCAGCTGATCGGGGAGGAGGAGGATGTGAGCGTGTACGACATCGCCGATCACCCGGACTTTCGCTTCCGCACCACCGACATCGTCATCCGCATCGGCAACTCCGACGGAGCCACGGCCAAGGAGGACGAGGTGGGTCCTGGGCACAGTGACCTGACCACATTGCCACCAAGTATTGGTAGAGACACGTGGAAAAGTTGATACGAAGGCTTTAGGCCCCACATGGGCATCCTAAACTTCCTAGCTTCCTGATTCTGTATCGGTGTCCCCTGCTGTCATGAGTAACACATCAAATCTCTGGTGGAGATGTAACCTTGAAATCCTTTGACCTTGATGACAGTCTGCAGCAGAGCAAGAGTGAAGCTGAGACAAGAGCTGAACATATGCCTGAGGGCTTTTCATAAAACTCTTGCTTAGGATTTCAGAGTAACTTGTAATAAAAGGATATTCTGTGGGTTCCTGAGCAACCGTGAAGGTGGATTTGTCATGAAACTGGTTTCACTTGGCAACAGAAAGCTGGGGTTCTGGTTTTCATCTGAGCTATGTACGTGTTAATTTTGTTGAGCTGATTGATCTCCTTGGGTGAAGAAGGAACAATTTATATTGTAGAGGAAATGCCCCTGGAGAGACCTCCAGCTTTTGAGCCTGCTGCCCTAAAAAAGTGTTAAAAGGTGTAGTGTGGCTCTTACAGCACAAAACACATCCCAGCCTGCTCAGCTGACCTAAATAACCTGCTGCAGGGCAAGGTGCTCCTTGCTGCACACCCTGCATGACTGTGGCTTGTCTGTTCATGCGTGTGCTCTCTGGGTAGCCCCTGGTGCTGGGTGTTGTGGGGGGGCTGAGGGCACCCCACTAGAGGGCACCCCCATTCCATGAAGGGCCTGCCCCTTGCTGGCGCTGAAAGGCCACTGGTCCTGTCAGAGATCGGGATCTCCTGCCAGACCAGCCCTCCTGCTGTTTGTGGAGGGGAGTTCTCCCCACCTCCATGGCAGAGTTGTGTGGTTTCTGTACGTAGGATGCAAGTGTTGCTCTAGGTGGTTCTCCAGCTGGGGAATGTGTTTCTCAAATCCTTCCTGCTCTGTACTGAAGTGCCTGGGCAAGAAAAGGAACTGACAAACCACTCTTGTCTCCACAGCCTTCAGTTGGACAGGTGGCTCGTGTGGATGTCAGCAGTAAGGTGGAAGTGGTGTGGGCTGACAATTCCAAGACTATCATTCTGCCTCAGGTGAGGTCCTGTTCCAGCTCCAATATCCCTGTAATTCTTAGCTGAGTGACAAGACTTGGATTTAAAGCCTGTGTGTAGAGAGATTCACTGGGTAAGGGACTCTTGCTCCGTTGATTGGTGCAGTCCCATGTGATAGGGTGGCTTCCCAGTTCTGTAAGCACAGGAAAATCCTTCTTTGGGCAGCTGGTTGGTCACAACTGCTGTCGAATCTAGTGATTAGGAAAGCCTGGGCAGGCTCTTTTTGCCTTCACAAGTGCACTGCATGCTCCCAGCTCTGCCCACAGCCCTGCCTCTGGCCTCCAGCACCTGGTGCTTTGCAGAGCTCAGGGATCATCGGTTCTGCCTGGAGCCTGGGTTAGTGCATTGCCCAACCAGGGCACCGCCGAAAGACGATTGCGTGCTCTGTCTCTCTTGTGAAATGGCACCATAGTGGGGTTTTTGGCTGAAGAAACTCCTCCAGAAGCTGGGCCAGAGCCACAAAGTGTCACCTTAGCTAACCTGGGGATCAGACTCAAATCTTATCCCAGGGCAGGGAGGGAAAGGGTTGAGTGCAGGCTGAAAAATACAGATACAGCCACACTGTTAATCCACTGCCCACTGGTGATTTGTCTTGGGTTCTTTTAAGGCTTTTGTTTTACTGTCTTGTACTCATACTTGCTGCTCCCCATACAGTTTCATCCGCTGTCTTCTCTCCTTGTTGCCTGGAATGAAGGCAGACAGCCTAAAGATATAAGACAACCTGCATCTGTAGAGTCCCATTCTGTCACTGGCAGAGCAACCACTGCCTCCACTGCAGAGATGCCTTAGCAAGTACAAAGTACTTGAGCAAGATTCCTTTTTAAACCAAGCAGCTCTGCATTAATTACAGTAGAATAGTCAGTGCCTGCACTATGGCAGTGGACTGGGGCATACAAAGCAGGCTGCTGTCTCCCTTCCCCCTGTTGTCACATGTGCTTGGATCACAGGCACAATCAGAGGTCTGATGCGTGCTCCACAAAGGGCTGTTCTCACACTGCAGTGCCAGGGCTCTGCAGCAGCTCCTGCTGTGTCACGCCAGTCCCTTCGATTCTGCTCATCTGCGTAATTATGGGAGTTGGGGAAATGTCAGGAGCATGAATTATCAGTTGGTAAAACCATGATTTATCAATGCCTGACCATGTGCCCAGAGACGAGCTGTCTGGGTGCTTTTTCACAGCTCTAAAAATAAAGATAGCATAACTGGCTAATTAACTTTCCGACTCAGATTTGGATTAGCTTTGAGGGCAGTGAGTTTTGATGGCTTTTCCTGCCTGCAGTCACTTGTGTTGAACCCAGCTAACCTCTGCTGGCTGCCTGTCTCCGGGTGGCACAGGACTGGCTCAACAGTGCTGGTTCAGTTGAAGGCTTTGACAAGATGACTGAGGGTCCATGTGCTTTAGCCTCTGGGGTCATATCTTGCAAGATTAAGAGGATTCTTGGGCTGTCACTCAAGTGTCAGAAGCTTGTGGGTGAAATGCTCCCATCTTGACTGCAAACACAGCCCTGTAAAGGTGTTCTTGCTCCCCTGGTTCTGTGCTGGTGCTTATGGCTGGAGGAGGTCTGTAAACCTCTGCAGAGAGACCTCCTGAGACACAGCATGTGCAAAAGCAGGTTGTAGGAGGTGAGGCTGGATGGAGTGGGGATGTGTTCAGCTTCCAGTAGTGAGAGGGAAGAGAATGTTTTATGTAAGAGCTTATTCAGCAACTTGGGTGAGGCTCCATTGTCCCAGCTGAATTTTAAGCAGTAGCCACATACAACAGCTAAAGCAGCCTAGCAAGGCTCTGTTGGCAAGTATTGTGTGCCACAGGAGAGGAAAGCTGCTATGGGAATGTGTTGCTGGTTCCAGCATTGTCTCTGTGGAGGGACGGAGTGTGGAGGCAGCCAAACCAGGGCTCTGTGCCAACATAGAAGCAGGACCAGAAATACCAACTCCTCACATGATACCAAATACTTTCTGAGCTCTGTGTTCTGAAGCCCTGGGGCATCCAGGTAGCTGTGGGGCAGCTGCCTGCTCTCCAGGGCTGGACCCCAGACACTGGGAGGACTGCAGCCCACTTAGAACTTGCCCTAGTTTTACCCCCAAGGCCAAAGTTGGAAAAGGGGAGGATGGAGCTATGTGGTTTCATAATCTGTGCCAGTATAGATGGAATGGGTTGAAACAGCCCAACCAATCCCAAATGGAAACTCCTTTTTCATTGCTTTTAAAAACAACTAAAACTGTGCTTCAGCCTAAGTCTCGTGTAACTCTGCTCTCCTTTAGCACTTGTACAATATTGAATCAGAAATTGAGGAGTCCGACTACGATTCTGTGGACGGCAGCACCAGCGGGGCATCCTCGGAGTGGGAGGATGAAAGTGACAGCTGGGAGACAGATAATGGCCTCATGGAAGATGACCACCCAAAAATTGAGGACTTTGAGCCTGAGGAACCAGCAGCAGAGGAGGTGAAAAAAGTAGAAGAACAAGTCCAGGGAGCTGTGGCTATGGCAGTTGCAGATCTTGCTACAGACAAAGCTGGCAAGGATGGAGCCCCAAAGAGCTTCCGGGAACTAAAGGAGGCCATCAAGATCTTGGAAAGCCTGAAAAATATGACTGTGGAGCAGCTGCTGACTGGCTCTCCCACCTCCCCAACTGTGGAACTGGAAAAACCCACTCGGGAGAAGAAGTTTTTGGACGATATTAAAAAGCTGCAGGAAAATCTAAAGAAGACCTTAGATAATGTGGCTATTGCTGAGGAGGAAAAGATGGAAGCCATGGTAGAGACAGAGAAGAAGGAAGAAAAAGCAGAGGCACAGACACCAGTGAGGTCAGAGTGGCCCAGTGAGACACCAGTGCTCTGCCAGCAGAGTGGAGGCAAGCCTGGAGTCACCTTCACCAGTGCCAAGGGAGAAGTGTTCTCTGTGTTGGAGTATGCTCCAGGTGAGTGTAGGATACTCGGTCTTTCACTGGTGCCCTGCAGTGTTTCTTTATCCAAAACCTTCGCCTCAAATCTTTTGGATTCTGTATCCTCTCTTCTTCTTAGTCCTTTTCACAGCTTATTAACTGGAGAGAAGGAATTAAGCCAACTTCTGTAGCATGGTGTGTTCTGGGACCTAAGCATGGCTTTTAGTTAGCATCTGTAGGCACTCCTGCACTTTCCCAAGCCTCAGAAGTGTGCTTTCCTCTTTCCCAGGGTGGTAACTAATGTCAGAGGGCTGCAGACATTTCCTTGCAAGTTGCAGGGTTTGTTCAGGCTTTTTCTCAGGGCTGAATTGGTTGAGAAGCAGAGCAGGAACAGCTGGTGTTCTTGTGCTGGGTGTCCCTGGTGAGTGAGTGTCCTTATTCACTGGCACCAATGTTAATGGCCAGAAATAAAAAAGAGCATCTGGCTGTGTGGTACATGGGTGACAGTGGAGCCCAAAGTGCTCAGAAGCCAGCCAGGCCACCCCTGGGAGGGAAAGGTGGCCAAACTGTTGCGAAGTTGCAGATGTGGGCAAGGGAAGATGGGGATCTGTGCTTAGGTTTGGCGGAGAAAGGGCCATTGCTCTGTGGGGTTGTCCCAGCTGTGACAAGGCTCCTCGCTGGGCCACAGGGACAGTGTTGTGTGGGACAGTGAGAACAGGAGATGCAGCTTGTGGTTGTTGTAGTGTGTGGGAAATAATCTCTCCTGCCTCCTGGCTCAGCACCAAAGCAAGTTAACTCCTCTTTTCCACATGATGCATATTACACATGGGTAGATTTGCCTTCACGAGGAACCTGTGGCAGCTTCCAAAGGTACGGTGTTAATCCCATTCTCTTCCTTGCCCCACAGATTCCCATGCCTTCAAGAAAATGGAGTTCCAGCCCCCAGAAGCCAAGAAGTTCTTTAGCACTGTGCGGAAAGAGATGGCTCTGCTGGCCACCTCCCTGCCTGATGGCATCATGGTGAAAACCTTCGAGGATCGAATGGCAAGTGCCTGCTCTCAAATGCCTTTGTGGTAGTGCTGGGCTCAGCATCCTGATCCCCGTCTTTGGAATTCCCTGCTTAGCCCTAATCCTTTGCATTAGAGCTGCAGGAATGTGTGCTGCATGTGAAACAGGGCCGTAATTACCCAAAATGGCTGCTTTTGCATTCCCCGAGTCAGGGTGGCAGACAAGGAGCGGCTGACTGCAGGGAGCCTGTTCCTGGTGCTGAGTGGGAAGACAGTCGGGCAGCCAGAGAGGGGCTGTGTCAGCAGGGAGCAAATTTGGGATTTTTGGCCATCCTCAAAGCCCTGCTTCAGATGCAAAGGTTCGCTCTGCTCTCAGGGTGCAGGTTCTGGCGGGGGAAGGTGCCCTGAGATGTGTTGCTTGAGCTGACACTTGTAAAGGCTGAGTCAATCACATCCCCACTCTCCCTCCGTGTAAATCCAGCCCTGCCAGGGTAAGAGGGTGTTTCCCAGTGCCCGACCTCCTGCCTCTCCCCACAGGATCTCTTCTCAGCACTTATCAAAGGGCCCACACGCACACCCTATGAAGATGGCCTCTTCCTCTTCGACATCCAGCTCCCCAACATCTACCCCGCTGTCCCGCCTCTCTTCCGCTACCTCTCCCAGTGCAGTGGGAGACTGAATCCCAACCTGTACGACAATGGCAAAGTGTGTGTCAGCCTCCTGGGGACCTGGATAGGCAAGGTAATGCCATCATCCTCCTGTCCCTGGGGAGCAGGGCTTGTGCTGGGCTGCTTTTGGAACAACTCACTTCCTACCAGACTTGGATGACGTCTGCTCTTGGGTGGTGCATGAGCTGGGGTGGCTTGGGCTTTGGGCTCTGTTTTAGGTGTCTGGAGCAGATAATTGGTGTAGTTTGGCTTTTTCTGGGTCTGTATTTGGCTCAGCTGTCTTTCCTCAATGAGCAGTCTGTGGTCAGAGCAGCCATAGCAGAGGTGCCAGCACCAGCATGGGGTGTGTCCCGTGGGTTAGGCCCCTGTCTTCCACTCTGTGGACAAACCATGTAGCGTGGTACAAAGTCCAGCTGCAGACTTGGAACAAGCAGAGCCAGGGAAATAAGCTTTGAGCAGAACAGGGCGGCTGGGGAGGGGCTGGAATTGCTGGCTGGTGTGTAAGGTGACACCATTCCAGACAGAGCTGGCCTGAGGGGGTGTGGTGCTGGTAAAAAAATAACGGAGAGATGCATTGTTGCGATGGGACACCAGAACATCACGTGCTTGGGGAGTCAGTTCCTTGTTCCTGCCGTGAGCCGCAGGATGTCAGCAACAGGAATGCAGAGAGACTGGGGCCTCACTTCATCTGACAATAGTCACAGAGCAAACAGATGGTGCTTCAGCCCTTTAACTTATTTGTGTGTGCGTTTCAGGGGACAGAAAGGTGGACCAGTAAATCCAGTCTCCTTCAAGTACTCATCTCCATCCAAGGTAAATGCTCCTGCCAAGCCTGTGGGGCAAGCAAAGGCAGAGGGAGGAAGGGGTGTTGGCTTTTGGGGGGCACACAAATGATATCTGCCACCCCAGCTGGGTTAGTGCTGCCTTTTGCTCTCACCTTGCAAGTGTCCTTATCTCTCTGCTTGAGCAGTGGAAGCAGGTGCCAGCTTTTCTCATGCCCAGAGTTCTGGCTGCATCCCAGGACTCAGACACAATGCTTTCCCTTCTCACTGCAGCAGCCAAGCACAGAGTTGCCTGCTCGTTACTCTGAGCTGACAAAGGTGAACCACTGTGTCCTCAGCCAGTTACCAAAGTTAGTTGAAGTTGCTAAACTGGGCCTCGTTTGCAGGACTTTTTTTTTTATCCCCACTGAGTCACCCACCCATCCTGCATGGGGCATGTTTTGCACATGATGCTGGTGTTTATGCTCCTGCCAAAGCAGAGAATAATCAGGGGTGTGCCTAGACGAGCCCCAGGGCTTCCTGCCATGGGGCTTTGCTCTGCCCTATCCAGTTTGGGAGCAGACAGATTATTTCAAGTAACTTCCTCATGGACAACTTTCCGTGCAGGGAGCCCAGGCATGTGATGAGAAACCTTTGACACAGAGCAAGGGTTCCTGCTGACTGGAGGTAACTCCTGCTCCTCTGAACTCCCACAGTCCACCTGTATCTTCCTGTGGGGGAAGGACACCACCATAAAAGCCTTTCCTCGTTTACAAAGCCAAGGATCCAAATTTAGAAAATGAAATACTAAATGTTTTACTGAAGCAACTTGGTGTTAGGGGAAAATCTTCTCTCCTGCTGCCTGGGTTTGGAGAGACTCATGATCTCCCCAGCTCTAATGCAGCTTGTGGCAGGCTGCCAGCAGCCTGGCAGAGCTGGTGCTGTTGCTACATACCTGTAATTTCATTAGACCAGAAGCAAGCAGGAGAAATCTTGGTAAAGGTGACTTGTCACAGTCTTCTGTGTCTCAGAACTGCACTGTCTGATGGGACTCTGCTGGATAGGGCACATCCTGGCCAGCTCAAAGCCTGTAGCTGCAGTCTGGTCTTTGTTCTGATTAAGAAGAGGAGGAAAATAAAAGCTTTGGTTGTGTTTTGTGGGTTTTTTTGCAGGAGGGAAGTGAAAGGAGCTGTGAAACCTCTCCCTTCCTGCCCTTTTGACCTCCTCTGTTGTTGTGTGCCCTCTGCATTGTGCTGGCAGAGGGCTGTTCTTGCCAGCCAAGGAACGTGGCTGCCACTCCCTGTAGAGTCTGAGGACCCCACCACGTCACACTCTGCTCCCCTTGCAGCACCAGTCCTTTGCATCCTGCAGGTTCTGGGTGCTCAGCCTGGCCTGTGCTTGACCCTTGATCTCGACCCCCTTGGCAGGAGTGGACTGGCAGGGGATGGCGATTCCTGGTGTCCCTCCCTTAACCCCTTGGTCTCCGTTCTCCCGGCAGGTCTCATCCTGGTGAACGAGCCCTACTACAACGAGGCGGGCTTCGACAGCGACCGGGGACTGCAGGAGGGCTACGAGAACAGCCGCTGCTACAACGAGATGACGCTGATCCGCGTGGTGCAGTCCATGATGCAGCTGCTGCGCCGGCCCGTGGAGGTCTTCGAGCACGAGATCCGGGAGCATTTCCGCTGCAACGGCTGGCGCCTGGTGTCCCGCATCGAATCCTGGCTGGAGACCAACGAGCTGGTGGAGCGCAGCCACGAACAGGCCAACGGGGCGGATTCCGCCTCCCTCCTGTGTGCCGGCGGCAGCCTGGCAGAGAGCCCCGGGGACACGGCGGGGGCGCTGGCCGAGGGCGGCTCGGAGCAGGGGGCGGCCGCCGAACTGTCCGACTCGGCGCTGGACGGGAAGGAGGAGCTGGATGAGTCGGAGTTCCCGAGCACGACGCCCAACGCCGGCGACCTCCAACAGTACTCAGACTCGGAGAGCACAGGCCAAGCCAGGGGGGACCTGGCCAGAGACCGAACGGACGAGGGGAAGGCTGCCCAGGACTCTGCCTCGCAGCCCAGTGTGAAACCAAAGAAAAGGAGAAAGAGCTACAGGAGTTTCCTGCCGGAGAAGAGCGGTTACCCTGATATTGGGTTTCCCCTCTTCCCTTTGTCCAAGGGGTTCATTAAAAGCATCCGCGGTGTCTTGCAGCAGTACCGGGCTGCCTTAGCAGGGGCCAACATCCCAGAGTGGACAGAGGACAAATAAAACCATCAGGTTAGGGACAGGCAGGTGCAGGGGAGAAGGGAAAGCAGCAGAAAGTAAATTGGCAAATGCTGTTACCAATCAACTGGCTTCTCCTTCCAGCTTTTCTTCCTCAGCTTGGTTTGTTCCAAAGAAGGTGGTAGGCCTGATTGCTCCTCTGAGGAAAGGTTGTTTAAGCATGAATAACTCTTTGCCCCCAACCCCTCTTCCTTCCCCCTGTCCCATGTACATGCTCTTCTTGCAAGTTTGACCCTGCAATGGTAAGATTTGAAACCTGCACAGAAGCAGTCTTGCAGCCACGTTCCCTCTGCACTTTCATCTTGGGGCACCTATCCACACAAGGACTCTTCCCACCCAGCGCTACACCCAGCAGTTTGTTCTGGTGGGGTTCCAGCCAGGAGAAGGGATTGCTGTAGTTTCTGGAAATGAAGGGCAATGCCCTCCCAGTCTTTTATTTTTCTCGGCGTTCCCATGGGTTCTATGAAGTCTACCCCAGCTTATCTGTACTTAGACATTGGATTGTGTTTGCATTGGAGTTGTCTACACCATATGAAGTTGCTCTAGTCTTAGTTGTTCACCCATAGCTACACGGTTCTTCCAGTTGGGATTGGTAGGCAGGGCCAGAGCTCTGCCCTGGCACTTGTGCTGCCCTGGGAGTGCTGCAGACCTCCCATCCAGTTCTGCAACTTCCAGGTCGGTCTCCTGGAGGCAAGTCCAGCCATCCCCACTTCTTTTTCTCCAGAGTGAGGCAAACTTCCCTTTCCCCACCATGCATGCCTGTCTTCTAGAAATACATGGGATTCGGGGTTCTGCCCTCATTACTTGCTTAGGTATCCGTGTCTTTTGTTCCCAGCCATCCTGGCTGTCACACAGCACTACACCCACCCTGGATCCCGGCCTCACCCGGGCAGGCAGCAGCAGCTAGTGATCCTGGGGCCTTTTGTAGATCTGGATGAACCTGGTGTGGCTGCTGCTCCCTCATCCAGCTGCACACGGGTATTGTGGAGCCGTTGGAGCCAGGGTCACCACAGGGAAGCCGTGTCATGGTGGGGCCCTGTTGTGGCAGCACCAGCCTGTGCTGGTTCCTGTGCTGTTAGAGCAGAGCTGGTTTGGGCTGTTATCAGCTCCTGCCCTTGCCAGCTGTTTCCCTTGGCGGCTTGGCTGTGACTGGCGCAGCACTGTGGGCACAGCACATCCCATCCCTAATCCCAACCACGGCACTGCCAGGCACTCTGGGAAACCTGGTGAGGGCAGCCTGTGTTTCACAGCCTGAGCTGGCCACCGTGAGCACTTTGAAGCAGTGACTTGTCAGAGTCCCCTGGTCAAGTCCCCTTCCTGAGGCCTCTGGTCCTGTCTGCACACACCTTCACTCGGAGCTGGGCGGTCACGCTCCAGCCCTGCTGCCTTTGCCTGGTGCTCAGGCATTGGAGGGGCTCCCACGTAGCATCCACGGGGAGCACAGCATATCAAGGAGAGTCCTTCCAGCTGCACAGGGAGACAGTGATGCCAGGCTTCCCGGGGAGGAGTCAGGCTGAGCACATGGCTCTGCCAGAGGTAAGGATAGAGCCAAAGCTCTCCTTTGCTTTTGCTGTTGCTCAGTATGGCTGCAGTTAGAAACGGAGAACAGCTGGAGAATCCCAGCACGTTGGTGTGGTGCTTTTTTGCTCCCAGAAACACCAAGGGCTGCAGCCACCGGCCCAAATTCACCNCGCCCAACTCCCCCCCCCCCCCCCCCCCAGCTCCCTGTGCTTTCCTGCTGCCCCTGTGATGCTCCTGAGCCAGGGGCTGGCTGCACAAAGCCCTTCTCGTGGCCCCATCCACCATCAGGATTTTGGAAGACACATCCTTCTCCCGGTGCTCCCGAGGATGCAGGGCTTGGCTGTGATGAAGACCTGGGCTGCAGAGCTCTCCAGACACTGCTCTGTGAGTGGATCAACTGTGGAGCAGCTTCGGCCCTGCTCCAGGAGCCCTCCCTGCCGGGCAGCTGGGAAGTCAGGCAGATCCCGGTTTGGGGTGCAGAGAGGTGCTGGGAGCCGCGGGCGGAGCAGGGTGAGCTGGAGCTGTAACCATGGCCACGTCCGGGAGTGAATGGATCCCTTTGAGCAGAGCGCGGGAGCGTCTCGGAGGGCTGGGGGCAGGGGGTGAGGCCACTGCTGCAGGGCAGGGGAAGAACCAGGCAGAGAGGCTGATTGCAGGCAAAACCACTGTTGGTGATCCAGACACTGACACCCTCTGTCCCCAGAGCCGGGCTGTGGCTGCCCCTAGACCCACAGGACCCCAGGGACAGAGGGAGGGAGAAACTCTCTGGGGATGGAGGAGCTATAGGGTTCCCCTTTCCCCCTCCTTTACTCTGCAGCTCTCATCTCACAGGGCAGGGGTCGGGCAGGCACTACGTCTTCCCCTTTGCCCAAAAAGTCTCTGATCCTAGATAAGAGCTTTTGCACAGGCTGGGCTCCCTCCGAGGAGGTGTTTGTTGGCCTTCTGGAAGGGGACGCTGCTCCCCCCAGCACCGCTCGCTCTCTGCAGCTGTCCCAAACCCAAGCGTGCACAGAGGTTTACAAATTTTCTAAAGCTTTTGATAATGTGAAGCTCCTGGGTGATGAGGTTGGTGGTGAGCACACTGCAGCTATGTAATTTTTTGTGTATGTATGTAATATTTAAGGGTAACAAAATTTAAAAGGCTAAAACCTTAAAAAAATTAAAAACACACAAAAAAAGCCAAAGCATGATGCATATTGTTAGCCTTAAAACTGGCTACACGACTGTGTGATGTACAAATGAGAGCAGCCTGTAACTGTTTTAAATGCTGGGGGATGGGGAAGAAGCATTACAAAATCAGTTTGTAGCCTTGATTCTGTACAGTATTTAATGAATAAAAAAACAAACCTGATTATTGAGGCCATGCTTAGAGGTGTGTCGTTCACGTGCAGATGTGGATGCTTGGTTGCTTATGATATATGTATAAAGTGCTGTGTGACCATTAAAACTTTTTTTACCTGCAGATTTTTTTTTGTTTGGCTAACCAAGGTGTAATAAAGGAGGGAAGATGACTTGCCATTAAATTTTGCCTCTGTGAGTAGTTCTGTGAGTTGTCTCTTTCTTTCCCCCACCACCCCCTGCCACGCTACTGGCACTTGCCCCTGTCCGGCGCATCCCCACGCCAGCCTCGGGGCTGGATGGGGTCCCACTGGCTGAAGCCGAGGCCGGCGAGCCCAGAGGGATCCAGGCAGGTCTGGCAGGGAGGGGCTGCCTCTGTGGCTCCCTATAAACAGTTCCCCAAGCCCCTGATTTACAGAGGGCATCTGTCACGCTGTGGGGTTTTGTTTCCTGTGGTCCTTGCTGGTGCCTGGTGCCCGCGGGTGGCTCAGTGTGTGCCCCAGCACGGCTGCTGGCGGCCCCGGTGATCATGGCCAGACTCGGGGCAAAAAAACCCCTTTTTGCAGCCCCCCAGCCTGGTAGGCCCCTGGGAGCTCTGCCCTGCCCTGCCCCTCACCTCAGCACCCAGGTAAGTGTGTGATGGATGAGGTTGGACGAAGCCGTGCCCGAGCCGCTGGGGGCCGAGGGCGTCCCGCACCTGCCGGGTGCCGCTGGAATCTGGAGCCCTCACTGCTGTGGAGTCGGGAGTCCTGGCTCATGTTTTGTGTCCCTGGGGGCCCTCCCTGGCCCCCTCAGCCTGCAGGAGCAGCTCGAGGGGCACGACAGAGGCGGTGTCTCGGTGTGCTGGGATTCGCGGCTGTGCTGGAGTTGTTCGCAGCATCCTCTGTCCCGTCCCTGGGTCCCGGGAGCAAGGGGCTGTGCGAGAGCAGCAGCCCGGGAAGAGCCCTTTGCTGCCGTCCAACAGGTTTGGAAGCAGATGGGTGATGGCAGAGCTGTGCAGCGAAACCCGGGAAAGGGAGGGCAAGGGCGATCCCGGCCAACCTGCTGCTGAGAGCCACACAGCCCTCCCGGGAGGAGCCTGCAGGGAGCTTTTCAGGCGCTGTGAGCCCGAGCGGCTCCGCTCTGCTGATCCGTGTCCCCTGACAGAGACAGCGAGAGCTCTGAGCGCATCCCCTGCCATGGGCTCTCCCTCCAGCAGCTCAACAGGGTTAGAGAGTTATTGCTCAGCCTGTTTTTACACCTGGCCCGATGCCACGGGGAAAATATCTTCATTTCGGGAGGTGGTTCCCAGCTGCTGCCTGCCCTGCTGGCTCAGGAACAGGGCTCCTCTCCATGAGCAAGTGAGGCCATGGGGGGAGGACAATCGTGCTCTTCTTTCCCGTCTCTGCCATCCTAATTGCGTACTTTGCAGTTGAATAAATGCAAACAGCCACCACTGTTTACTCTTCTGCTTTGTACTTGAGCGCTGAAAATGAGGTTTAATTACTGCAATTTTATACCAAAGAGGCTGAGTAATCCCCCCCCAGGCAAGCCCCAGGGCAGGGACCTGTAGCAGGGCTCCAGCTGGCCCCGGGCAGCCCGAGAAAATGGATGGAAGAGCCCCCCAAAGGACCCCTGCTGCCGGCAGAAAGCCAAACACCTCAGCTCCAATGACCCCCTCCTTGAACCTCTTCCATGAGCCCTTCCCTGCTGTCGCTCAGATGCACCGAACTTTCCCCAGGATGTCCCCAAGTGTCTGCAGGGCTGAGCTCCCTGGATACGATCAGCCTCAACGTGAGGCTGAGCAGGGAGGCATCGCTGCACCCCAAAAATGGGGGTGGGTGGTGGCGGCAATGCGTCCTCAGCATCTCCCCTGGGAGCATCTCCGGGGCCCCTCGCTCCGTGCTGCTCCTGGCCCCAGGATGTCAGGGAGCAAAGGGCTGCGGTGCTGAGCTAAACCTGTCCTGCTGTCCGTGCAACCGGGCCATGGGTGAGCCCTGCCCCTGCCAGCAGCCGTGAGCTCGAATTCAAAACCCAGGGAGGATTTTTTTTTTTTTTTTTTTTGCAAACGCTAGGTATTTATTTTGCATTTCTCACAAGAATAAACTCCGCTTCTACAGGAAGCTTTGGGTAGAAACATTCTTTAAAAAGTCGGTTTATTGTATTAGATCTATTGGTCCTGACCCTCCCTGGGGGGTGGCACTGGCTCCGGGGCGGGGACACAGCAATGCCACCGTGTGCGTCCGAGCTGGGGAGGGGACGGGGCTGTGCCGGCGCAGCCGCCTGGGGGCCGGGACCTCGTACCAGGATAAAACACGCTGGCACCTCGCCGGCACCGAGTACCTGATGGGGCTTGTGGCTCATTTTTGGGACAGCACTGGTGGCTGGCCCAAGGGGGTAAAGCTAAGCATGGGGGCAAGCGAGGGGATGAGCCCCACGCCCCCCAAGACCTATTGCTATGGAAGGAGGGGGTTCCTGAGTGGGAGGAAGGCTCTGCCACCCCGGCGCCGGGCCGTGCCGGCAGCTCAGCGCTGCAGGGAGGGCGAATGCGGAGCTCAGGAGCCGCTGAGGACGCGGCAGAGGCGGGCATGGACCTGGCCCTGCACAGGCTCGCAGGCCAGCGCCTCCCCATCCACTGTCATGATGCCTGCGGCCACCCGCGGCTCCAGGCGGAACGCCCGGACGGGGACGTAGCACAGGTGGGGACAGTTCAAGTCCAGGTGGGTCCCCCTGGACATGGCCAGGAAGAGCTTCAGCAGCGTCACGCGGCTGATGCCGGCCTTCATGTAGAAGAGGTGGATGCAGCCGTCGTGCAGCCGGGCCGCCGGTGCCATCAGCAGGTTGGTGCCCAGGTGGGACTGGTAGATGGCATAGACCAGGACGAACTCCTCCTCGGGGACCACTGTCCAGTGCGTGGGCACGGGCTGGCCCAGCGGCACCAGCAGTGAGTCGGGGGGCAGGGAGCCGGGCGCTTCCGTCCCCGCCGGCGGCAGGATGTGCCCGTTGGTGACGGGCGCGTGGGGGTCCCGGGGCGCCGCGGAGCTGCCCTGCTCCGTGGCCATGGGCAGGTAGGACAGGCGGCCCTGGTACACCCTGAGCTTGGCCAGGCACTGCAGGGTGCCCAGGGTGAAGCGGGCGCTGCCCAGCCAGCGGTACTTCTCGCTGTCGATGTCTACGTCCGAGATGAAGCCCCAGCCAAAGCCCAGGAAGGAGAAGAAGCGCTTGCCCGACGCCGTGCTCAGCGACACCAGGTCCATCTGCGTGTACAGCCCCTTGCACAGGATGAAGGTGCAGTTCGTCAGCAGCTTTTTCTTGGCGACGTGGTCGTAGCTGTGAGGGATGGAGAGGGTGAGTTTGGAGCTCAGGACCCCTCCTGCTGCCCCAGCATCCACCTGCACACCTCACCCTTGTGTCATGGCTGGGACACGTCCCAGCTGGGTGACAGTGTCCCTCAGGAATAGCTGCTGGGAGTAGTTTTGCTGGGGGTGGGAGGGATAAACCAGTTCCTGAAAGAGGGAACCGAGTCAGGGCAATCCTGGTCCCCCACACCGCAGGACTAGCTGTGCCTGGGGTGGGTCCTTTGGGATAAAGCTTTACCAGTCTCTGAGCCCAGAGCAGAGAAAGGGAGTGGGAGGAGTAGGATACACAGGGATGACATCCCTTGCTCACAGCTGGGGCTGTGCTGCACTGTGGGGAGTGAGGACTCTGACAGGTATCCCTGGGTGTCCCAGCACCCTCGCCTGGGCCGGAGCCCCACACAGCCTTTCTCTTCCCTCATCCCTGCCTGGTTCCAGTGCAGCCCCGAGCACTGGTGGGTGCAAGGGGCAGCGGGTGCCCCACGGGGCTGGGACTCACCCTGCATAGTAGTTGATGGAGGCAGCCAGGGCATTCCCAGAGCCTCCTGGCAGGATGCACAGCGGCTTCTTCATGGCTTCCTTCCAGTCCGGACGCTCCATAAGCCCGTTCACCACCTGCAGGGATGAAGGAGCCTGTGGTACCCAAGGCACCCAGCGGGCCTTGCCCAGCCTGGGGGGAGCAGAGCCCACGGTGCCCCTGCCCAGGGCAGCACAGAGGCCATGGCTGCTTTACTCCAAGCTTGGTGCCATCTCTCCTTTGCCATTCCCTGCCTGACTCCGTGACCCAGAGCTTGGCTCCTCCCCTAGGAACCCCCTTCTCCCAGCTCTCTGCCCAGCCCCGTGGTGCTCCTCACCTCGAATAGCAGCCCATCCCCAGACATGACCACCAGCGTGTCCCACTGCGACAGGTCCTCATCTCGCACCTTCTCATGCGCATGGTGGGGTCTTTCTGTCGGGGAAAGTGGAGAGATTTGAGCACCACCGTCTGTCCCTCTGCCCTTCCTGCTGCCACCCCCCAGACAGTGACCCCAGCTCCAGATGGTGTCCCCAGCCAGGGATGCAGGAGGCAAGGCAGTCACTCCTCAAGTGCAACCATCCTGTAGGACCCGGAGCTGTGCTGATGCAGGGAGTCAGAGGCCCTTGGAGGAACCTGTCCCCATGTGGCAGTGCCCAGGTAGGATCCCTGGGCAGGAAGGGAGGAGGAGGACAAGGAGGAGCTGCTCATGGACTCACCGGTGACGAAGACAGTGGTGGCAATGTCGGCCTCGGCCAGCATGGGCTGCACCACTGCCTGGAAGTCATCGAGGGCACGGCCGGAGCCGCTCTGCGGGTTCAGCAGCACCAGCGCGTGGCAGGGCCGGGGCAGCACCCCATAGCTGTCACCTGGGGGGGGACAGGGGGCTCAGGGTGCTGGGTCATGGCCCTGCCCTGGGAGGGCATTGCCAGCCAGGGCAGCATTTGCCAAAACCAAAAGGGGAAGGGGAAACTGGCCCTCCCCCATCCTCACAAGCTCCCTGGGCTGCATCCCCACCCAGAGGCAACAGGGGTGAGCAGGGATGGAGGGTCCCTGCTGGGAATGCTGGAGAGGTGGCAGAGATGGGACAGAGGGGCCTGCAGGGACTCATCTTGAGCTCCCCTGCAATCAGCAGAGACGTTCACCCCCAGGATGGAGCCCTGCAGCACTCCAGCCATACCAGAGTGGCGGGGGTGAGAACTCCAGGTCCCAATTCCCCACATCCACCCAGATGGAGCGGGGCCAGGACAGACAGCTGTGCCGGCAGACGGACGCTCCTGCTTCCCCTGCTCCCCACGGGGCTCAGGTTTCGCCTGCGAGGGCCTCGGCCCGGCTGTAATTACAAGCCTGGCAGGGGTCCCATCCCTCTGCCTCCCCAGTTGCTTCCAGCCTCTCCTTCCCCAAGCCCAGTGGTCCTCGGGGAGGGGGACAGGGGGAGGCCACTGAGTTGCCCTGAGAGGGAGGCACAGGAGGGAGGAGGAGGAGGATCCCCAGGTGCTGCTGGGCACCCCGGAGCCTGAAGTGAGGCAGGGCAGCAGCCTCAGGCTCTCACAGCACCTCTGCAGATCCCTGGCTCTGCAGGGGGAAGCCAGTTTTGGGGTGGCTGGGGGTGTCCCCACCAGTTCTGGGCCCCCTGAGCTGTGAGCTGGGCCCAGGGGCTGTGGGTGCCCACCCAGCACACGGCCCAGCGAAGCTGCACCTGCTGACTCAGCAGGAAGATCTGCTGAGTCAGGACAGAGAGGCCTTTCCCAGCACTGTCCTGGGCCAGGAACCCCCTCTCAGCCCCACTGGGCTGGGGTACCCCCACTATCTGCACACCTGCAGTGATTTGAGCTGTTTGAACACGAGTTAAACCCCTCCTGCCGCCCACAGTGGGGACAGTGGTGGGGAGAGGTGATCCTGGGGCCATGGAGGTCACCTCCCCTGGGTGACATCTGGCATCACACCAGCCATGGCCACGAGCTCCACGAGCTGCTTGTGGGGAGGTGGGACTGGAGCATCCCATCGCCATGCCCGTGCCAGCCCTGGGAGCACACAGAGCTCTGCTGATTTCATCTCCACCAGGATTATTTCCTGGCCCCATGGATGACCCAGTGGTGCTGTCACCCTCCAGGACACTTCCTTGTCCCTTTGCCAGCTGCTTGGGACCTGCCACCAAGTCCACAACAAAGATCTGCCTGTGAGAGCTCCAGGGCTGAGCCTGGCCCTGGGTGCTGGCCCCAGGCTGGCTCCAGGCACTGGCTCCAAGCTGGTTTTCCCCACTGCTGCCCAGGCCCCCCCTCCCTCCCCAGCCCCTTATCAGTGGGTTCCAGACACAAAGGGACCAGCTGCCCTCAGGGAAAGCAGTGGAGCACACGGAGCAGAGGCCACTCCAGCTTGGGTCAGGGATAACAAAAAGCAACCCCAGGGCTGGGCTGACCCTGCTCCCAACCCTTCAGAGCTTCCCTGGTCCCCACAGGCACTAAATCCCCTCCAAGCAAATGCAGACAAGCCCCCATGCAGGGTTTGGGCTCAAGCCCCAGCTGCTGGAGGCAGGTGATGGGGGGCTTTTCTCTCTCTTTCCCGCCTCCAGCCCTGGATATTGAAAAGCAAAGGCCAAAGGCACTTCAAATGCCTAAATGCAGTTTTTAACCCCACAGTGTTAACCAGGCACATCGTTTCTCACACACACATGGAGCTGCAGCTGGGTCTTGCCTAAAAATCCTGCCCAGATCTGCGGGTGCTGCCCTGCAGCCTCCTCTGGGTAGCAGGGAAAGGCTGGGACCCCCAAGGATCAGCTCCTTGGCTGGAGGGGGAAAACAAACCCTGCTCAGGGCCCAGAGGGATGCCATGACTCCCTCCCTAGGGACGCATTGCTGGCAGCAGGCTGTGAGTAGTGACAGGAGTGACCCCAGTGTGGGACTGGTGACACCAGCAGCACCAGGCTCAGCCGTGTGGTGCAACTGGAGGGTGCTGGATCAGAGCTGGAGCCCAGCAGTGGCGAAGCACAGGGAGACAGATTTCAGCAGCATCCTGACCCATCCAACCCTTCCTGTTGCACAACACCGGCCAGTCCCTGGCATCCCAGCAAGATTCCACTTCCCAGCACAGTGTGGTCGCTTTCAGCCTCAAATGCTGAGTAGAGCAGAATCTGAGTCAGCAGGAGGAAGGGGCTCCAGCTGCTGCCACAAACTCTATTCCACTCCCTCTACCCACATCCTCCCATGTGATGTGTCCTGGCTGTGCTCAGGCCAGGACCACACCGCCACAGCTCCGCTGTCTGCAGCCCAAGCCACTCCACTGCATCCCTGCATCCTTCTGGAAACTCTCTGGGCACAAGGAGCAAGCATACCAGGCAGAATAAGGCTGGGGCTGAGCTTTCTAGGGCTGGATTTCCCTGTTGGGACGCAAGCCTGGGGGCAGTTTGTTCCCTCCTGGATGGTTGCAGTATGGGACACACTGCAGGCAGCCCCAGATTTGGGGTTATCAGCTGCTGAGGGACTTTCTGTTAATGCCTTAGGGAGAAATGAGGAGGGGGAATCATCCCTTCAGCCCTGCTGCAGCATTCCATGGGGCTTTTATCCCAGAGGATGCTGGAGCTGCAACAGCACCAGGATGGGATCGCTGGTGGCTCCCCAGGTCCCCTCCCTGCGGGGACAGGGTGACAGGACTCTCTGCACGGACTCACCCGCAGCTTCCCAGCACAGCCTTATCAGTCCCGCACAGGCCTCTCTGCCGGCACGTGCGAGCCCAGGGTGTGGACGAGGGGCATTTTTAGCTCTGTCCCAAACTGAGGGAGGAGGATTGCAAATCCTGCTGGCCCTCAGCGAGAAAAGTGACTGCAAAATTCTGCACTGCCTTCTCCCACCCTCCGTCCCCTGGCTCCCCCGAGGCCCCTGCGTGCAACTAGCTGCTCCTGCCCCAGCACCCTCGCACCGCCTGCTCACAGGGCAAGGGTTGGAAAGCGCTTGGAGACTTCCAGCTGCAGAGTTCAGGCTGGAAATAGAGCTGGGGAACTGGTTCTGCCCTCACCCCATTCCACTGGATTTTTTTGTAATTCTTTAGGAAGAGAGACAGAAAGTTGTTTTGTAGCTGCAGGTCATGTAAAAAAAAGGAGCTGCATTTTAAAATTCAAGCAAGGAAGAGCTGGGCTAAATGTGATTTGACAGGATCCCTCTAACCGCATGCCTCTTAATTTCCAAGTCTCATCAGAACGACTGGACAGCCAAATAAATGAAGTAGTGCATATAATTGAATCTCTGCTCAGATGTTCAACTATCTGCCAGCACGCCCTGCCCTGCCTGCGGGAGCTGGGGGACGAGGCCCCCAAGCAGGACCCTCCCCTTCCACTGACAGCTCCCGAGGGGAACAGGATCAGAAACCCAGACCCCGCCAGGCTGCCCTGAGATCCCGCTGGACCGCGGGGGTCCTGGGGGGATCTGCTTGCCCCCAAATCCCAAGTGATGGATGGGACCTGCTGGGGACAGTGCCTGGCTCCCGTCCTGCCTGCGTCAGCAATGATTACTTTTTTTTCCTTAGATCATGCTGCCCTTTGGAGCTCTGGAGTTATCGAACGGGAGCAATCGGGGGGAGGGGGGGTGCAAAGGGCCCCCATAGTGTGACCACGTCCCTGCTGCCCCTTCAAATTAAGGGTGAAAGGGGAGAGAAACCACCAACCCCTGCGCGCGGGGATGTCCCTGTCCCCCCTAAGACTCGGGGGAGGG
>VZRS01008225.1:0-39934 GCA_013398055.1 Ifrita kowaldi
CGGGGAGTGAAGGCCTTTGGAAGGAGCGAGGTAGGAGGGCAGCCACCGCGGGGCAGGCAGCGCTGGGCGTTACTGTGTCCGGGAAACCGAATTCGCTGCGCCTGATCGTCTCAGGAGCGTGCGGGAATTCTGGCTGGGGACTTGCCTGCAGACGTGTGGGTCCTGCTGAGAGCCGATCCGCCCTCCCGAGCCGTCGGAGTCCTCCCTAAAGTTTCCTGATGCTTTTTCAGGATACTACACGCAAAACGTGTAGAATTGTCATTCATTGGATTTCTAAAACAAATAATTTTGAGAACGGGACCCTTTTAAATTCCTTTTATGTAATACAGTACAGCACAAAGAGAGAGTGTTTCCCTTCAAAATAGTGACTAGCTTAGTTGCAGTAAATTTCCTGTTCTTTTACGTTTTCTGTAGATCCAAAAAGTTTCAAGTGTAGTTCATTCCTTGTTTGTTTTGATGGTTTGGGAGGGTTTTTTGTTGGTGTTGTTGTTTGCTTGTTTGGGTGGTTTTGTTTTTTTTTTTCCTCTACAAACAAGTTAGTCATGTGTAGCTTTTTTGAGCGAGCTGAAACGCTTTCAGGAAAATTATTTTGAGCGTCAGTGTTTAATGAAAGATATTTGAAAATCTGTCAGGATTTACTAGTCATTTGAAATGATTACGAACTTTCATTTGTGATTTTTAAAAAAATACTTTCAACTCCATATGTAGCATTATTATATGCGTTGCAGGGCTGCTAACAGGACTCTGTTACATAGACAGAAGGTACGCTGATAACATGGTATTGTCCCAGTGGAAGTGTTTTGTAAAGAGTACGAAGGGTACAGATTGCTAGGGTGGGGCCAGAGGTCCGTGCAGCTCAGGCGATTGTCAGTGATGGTGGCCAGCGGTAAATGCCAAAGAAAGAATGGGAACAGCGCAGTCACACATTGATAGTTCTCTCTGAGTGCACTTAGTTGTGGTTCACGGTCACGAGGCATGTCTTTGTTTAATGAAAAGCTTTTTCTGTAAACTTTCATGGGGTTTTGGGTTGGTTTTTTTTTTTGAACACTGCATGTGCTTATTTTTCTTTGTTGGGATCCATAGTGCCCTTCAACAGAGAATTCAATGGCTAAATGCTTTGTGAATAAAGACCATTGTTTTGAACCCATTGGATGGTAGTTCATTCACTTACTATTTGGGTGAATGCAGTAATAGTCCTTCCCTCTGCACTTTTCCATGCCATTCAAGATTTGATGGTCCCTATTATGGCCACCCTTCTTCAGGATGAAGAATTCCTCACCAAATGTAGCTGGATATGTTTGCTAAATTACACATCTGAAACTGTAATTTCGAGTGGGAGTTGTCACCAGTGGGAATTTTTTGGTAGAATTCTGGGTTTGGCTTTTTCATGGCCCTTAGTCATGCTGATGTACTATTTATACTACATACTGGTAGAACAGCTGTGAATTAAATCACTTGCATGTATGTAGATGGCTTGAAAAGCTGAATATAAATACTGTAGTAAGAAGTAAAATTGAGCCATTACACTTAAATGAAGGACGCTCATATCTGTGAGTGATAGCACTATAGCCCAGCAGGTAGTAATTTGAAAATGAGGTTAGTGTGCCTCAGTTAAGTAATTGAGTGTGAACTTCCAGTGTTGTGATCCTGCTTGAGGGTTGTGTTTTGTTCTCGGATGTATTCCTGGGCCAGGGTCAGATGTGCTGCAGCTCTGGTAAAGCATTCTCAATTACGACATTTATAAGCGGCCGGTTTAAAGGATCTTGATGTGTTGGAGCAATTTCATTATTCTGCCCATGTCTCGGGACAGCACAGTTCCTGCAACAGTGCCTGTAGACAAGGTGCAAGAACTAACCTGTATGATTAAAAATCCATTTGATTGTGCACACGCAGGGAAATCTTCACTGTTGGGCTGTCAGACTTGAATCTAGAGGACTGGCCATTCTTGAGCTTAAGAAAGAAAAAGAAGAGAAACTTTCCCTAAGAGATTTGAGGAAGTTGAATATCCAAGTTTAATGCCAAGAGTCTTGAGAATTGCTTAATAGCATATCTCCACAGGGAGAGGAAATCAAGTGTCAAAGTGATTCAGAGTATAGTAAACCTAAAATTATATTAAGGGGTTGAAATTGGAAAATAAGAGGAGCAACTAAACCCAAAATGTTTGTGGTGTCAAGTGTTACCTGGTGTGGTGGGTCTTTTTTTGTCTGAGAAGTTCCAGACTGGATGGACTTTATGTATGTTTTAGTAGCTCTTAGTGCTGGAATCATAACTGTGTTCCTGTGGCCCCTGTTATGCAGGAGGCTGCATTTCTCAAAGCACCACAGTGTCCACATCCTGAGGTTGATACATGATGATGGCAAAGGCTAGGAGCTGTGAACAGGTTTGCCTGATGGTTCATTGTCCTTTGGTGAAGCTCTAGCACTTCTCAAGATGGCCACCAGAGCTGTGTTTGTGTGTCATAAATATGCTGTACTCTTTGTTTTGGAAGAAATTGGTGGAATACCTCTGGGGTTTCCTCTGGCTAATGGTGTTCAATCACATTTTGTTGTTTGCAGCTGTAATTACATGGCACACATTCATTATCATCTCACTGGGCAAAGCTTCATTCCAGTTTTTGTTGGAAATAACTACTGAAGCCCTGCTTCGTGAATTTGAGCCAATGCAGTGATGACCTCTTAAGCAAAAGCTTTTGGAATATAAAGCGAGAGGGTGTTTTCCAACTCAGGTGGAATTTGCTTCTTCTTTCAGGTGTCCTGAAAAAATGGCTGATGATATTGATATTGAAGCAATGCTTGAAGCTCCTTACAAGAAGGTGAGAAAAAATATGCCAGTGAGGTCCTGTTTACCTTAATTTAGCATTATTCATGAAACTACTGCTGAACTGTAAACTAACATCCCTGGAGCCCTCATGATTTATCTTACTGGACATGCATTACATGTAACTGTCAAGTTAATATATACTGTTAATGTAATTATATTGTGCAGTAGTTTCACTTCAGCGTGATGAATAAATGCCCATCTATCTCTCTTTGTAGACTTGCCTAACGATATCTCACCTCTACTCCCATGAATTCACCTTTGATTCCAGTGTGAACTGTCAATCATAAGGTAGTAATTGAGTGACGTATCGCTGTACGGTGGTCCCCTAGGTTAAAAAAAAAACCAAAACACCAAACACAATCAAAACAAAACAAAAGAAACCTACCCGAAAACCAACTAAACAAAACCAAACCAAAACCAAAACAAACCCCAGAAACCAAAATCCTAAAACCTTTCCTCTAAAATTGCGAAGTCTAGTTTGGTATAGCAACAAGGTGAATGCAGTGGCTTGGGAAAACAGCAGGGTTCCAAGAATAACCTTTTCACCAGTCCCATGGCAAGTAAATATTAGAACAATCTGCTCAGTGCGAGAAGAGTGGGACTTGCTTTTAATGCAGAAGGCTGCTGGCGGTTAATCTTTCAACAGGGCAGATGAAAATCAATTTCTGAGTGAACAAATATACAGAAATTCTTGGATCCCTGAATAGAATGTTCTTAGTAAGTAAAAGACAGTATCACAGTCTGTGGTGTCATTCTAAAATAAGCTCTTGTATTCTTCTGTCCTAGTTGTTTAATTAAGAAATGTCAATTTTTGTGTGAAATTTCTATCAATTAGCTTAGTGACGTCTTTCACTTAAACCAGCAGCAAATGACTACTGTCTTTTTTTGTTTTCCACCAGATGGTGGTGAAGTGTTAACAGACTGCATGCTTTAGCACTGATTTTGAAAGAAATGTATATAAGTTGCCTAGGAATTGTACTTTTGATGTAACCAATGTGATTAAACTGTAAAGCCAGTATATAAGTTATATATAGCAGCTATTGTTAGTCTATTTTGCAGTGTTGATTGCAACTATGTCATGAATTTTGGATGAGCATTCGTAAGTTTTAAGTGGTATATTTAGTTTATGTAATATTTAGCAGTTACGTTTACATCTTGAAGAGAAATTTGTGAACTGTTGTGTTAAAATTCTTGTGTCCTGGCTTAACATGGATATTTTCCATGTAAACAGGTATGGAAATAGGGAATGTTTAGGCTGGACTGGTGGATTATTGATGGCTTTCTTGGGAGTCGACGTTACTAAAGCAGTGTGAATCCCTGTTTGCTTCAGGGCGAGATGTGTGACAGAGGTGACATCAAGCTCTTACAACCCTTCAACGAAAATGAGTGAAGATCTCGGGAATGGCATCGGTCACAGGAAATCCATAGTGGCTGGCTGCTAGTGTAGCCACGGGGCTTAGGCAGAGATAGCCTTGGTACTAATCAGAGGGGCTCGCAAACACCTCAAACTTCCTGTTAAATTTTATAGAAATAACATTTAGCCACTTGAGTGCTGAATTCTACAGGATAACTTGCTCTCTAAACCATGTAAGGAAGTATCTACAATTTAATACACACTTTTAAATGATGTAAGTCTTGTATTTTGTAATTGTATGACTTAAATTTAAGCAGCAAAGTGGTTAAACATGCCTACCTAAATTTCTAAAGCTTTCCACATTAAACTGTAAACAAGTAATTTAGTATTAAAATTTTTGTTTTTTATTTTCTTATTCCTATTCCCATTACCCTTTGACCACTTGAAATATTTCCACTTCGTCCTCACGATGTTCTTCTATCAACCCTGCTTAGGATGAGAACAAGTTGAGCAGTGCCAATGGTCACGAAGAACGCAGCAAGAAGTAAGTATTTTCTCAGTTCTCTACATTTGGGGAGAGGCTGCTGATTTTCGTGGACTTGTGAATCCAAGTCAGTAGTGTTTAAGGAAATAAATTGAAAAAACTTGGTATTTGCAATTGCAGCAATTTGGAAATTTTCTTTTGCTTTCAAATGTGGTTAATACCCTTTGCAACTGATGTCATCAAAATTGTGGAAACATTTACTTAGTGTCAGATAAAAATACAGGCTTGGTATGTTCAGCATATTTAAATTTTTTTCTGTCTTAAGTAATGGCTTGAGCATCTGTTTAATATGTGTCTTACGTATACATACAGATGTATTTTAGAAACTAGGAGAAACTGTAAGCTTTGGTGGTCTGAGGCTGAGATGGAGGAAGAAATTTGTGAATAACCTAAATGCAGTAATGAAACAGTTGCTCACTATTTTTCAAATATGAGGTATAATTGACATACAGGTTTTAGAAGGTTCAATTTTCTAAGTAAATGAGTAAAGTCACAAAAATCTGCAGTTTGCCTCAAACCTGTAACAACCATAGACTTAAAAAAGCAAGTGGCTTATGAGTGGGAGTAGCGAGTAGGAAGCAAAACTCTTAAGCAGCACGTTATAGACTGTTGGTGGGGAGTATTAAGAGGAAACAACCTTCCTTTCCCCCAGACTTGCCTCTTCCTTTTTTATTTTTGTTGTGTTTTGTTTTACTTTGCTATATATAATTCATTCTTAGAATTGTGAAGCTGTGTTTAAAGTATGTTTGAATGCCACATGAAGTACTGCAACTGCTATGTACTAGATCTAACACCGGAAATGTGATTTTTTTTTTTTAGTGCTTTTACTCTTCTGAAAGCATTCTCTAGCAATTAAAAATTTTAAAATAAAAATGTGCTGTTGCGGACTTGATGTGGCTCATGATAGAAGATTGCTGACATGCTTAGCCACTCATTTAACAAAAAAATATAAATACCAACAGGTAGAAACTTTTCCTATCAATGTCTGTGACATCAGAGGAACTGTGGGGAATGTGGGGTAAATAACACTGAGCTATGTGTGTAACTGAAGTTGCACTTTTCTTTGTCAGGAGAAAAAAGAGCAAGAGCCGAAGTCGAAGCCATGATAGAAAGAGGAGCAGAAGTAAGGAACGCAAACGGAGCCGAGATCGGGAACGGAAAAAGAGCAGAAGCCGGGAAAGGAAACGGAGCAGGAGCAAAGAACGCAGACGCAGCCGGTCTAGGAGTAGAGATCGCAGATTCAGAGGCCGCTATAGAAGTCCCTAGTAGGTTATTTGTTTAGAGTTGCATGTGTGCTGCTTCAGTGTTAAAATGTGGAAGGTTAAAGTTTTGCTTTGCTTTCTAAATTGGCCAATAATTATCTTAGAAAAGAAGGTGAGAGGTTAAGCTTGAAGAATGTCAATAAATATGGAGTGAAAAAGAGGAGGACAGTAATGTTCCTCTTCTAATTTTCATTCTTAGCCAAACATAGAGATGGAAAAGCAAATGTAAGAATGTGTACGGCTGACTGGAAAACAAAGTTTATCACAAAATCAGTGTAACAACCAAATTATCTCTGTGTCCTAACTGTCTTAAGTATATGAACTTGATGGTTTTAACTGTCAAAAATTAATAGTAGTCTGTTACTTTGGTTACAGGCTCATAAACCCCTTTTTTTTCATATTACTAAAGGTTTTTATTGTCTTGCTGTTCTTAAACATCAAACTCCCTAAACGAACCTTCACACAAACACATCACATGTTTATGCATCCAGACTGGAAGCATCTTGTCTTAGCAATGCCCATGTGTTGCATATTTGCCCTGCCTTTTTCTCAGCTTGTTTAGAGGCTGACAAGAATTCTTCTATTCCTCTCACATATTTAGCTTGATAGAACTTCAGCAATAGATAGTTCCAGGCATTTGTAAATCAATTCTCGAAAGATGTTTTTTCGTCAGTATCGTTTCTGATGGTTTGTACTGTGGCTCTCGCCTTTGCTTCCCATTGCCTCTTTCTGCAGAAATACAGTGAGAGCTGGGCTGTATGCTTGACTGTCATTGATTACCTGAGACTGCTCTTTGTCTCTGCTGTTGTCTGGGTCTCCTCTCAAGCATTGCCAGATCTTGGAATGCAAGATCATGTAAAAAGAAGGCATTTGAAAAGGATGTATTTTTTTTATTCGTGACATGTAATGTCACCATGATGGAGAAATCTCTCAAGACATTGGAGCAGACAGTGTTTAGCTTCTCATAAATTGTAGACTTGTGCAGTTTTATGCACATGATTATTTTTTGGGGGCTTTTTGTACTCTTGGACTGCAAACAAAACTTCCTGAGGTCTCAAGGTCTCACTTTGTGCTAAGTCACCTGGATGTTGTCATTTTTGTAATGAAAACCTACTGCAATTCCTGGGTCCTCAAAGATGCAGTGGCATCCTCTGCATCATCAGTCCTGTGTACGTGGGGATCATAATATATATTAGCCCTGCTTTTCCTTTGTCTTGAGTATCAGAGCCTCTGTATACTGCTCTGGGCTTTGGCTGTGAAGGTTTCAGCAGTGCAGAGTTGGCTTGTTTTTCTACAGCTCTTGCACCTGTAAGATTACAGTAGCTAGTTGGGTTGTGCCAGTGCTACTGTTGTGGCTCAAGATACAGATGACCTTGATCAAAACAATCAGCCTTCTTTATATGGAGCCTGCTGGTCTCCTCACCTCCAGTGCAGTGTTGTGTGAAGAGGATGTCCTTTGTCTCATCTTGTAGTTGGGACTTGCTGCATTCTCCCAGCTGTGTTGGAGGGTTTTATTCTTTGTTTTTCTTGTTGTCACTGGGCGAGAAGGTTTTTCTCCTGGAGAAATTTGGGAGTTCCAGTATTCTGGTCTTCCAAAATAATTTCCTCTAGTAGAGGTTGAAAGTGTTGATGTTACTACAATAACCCATGCCTGTTTTAATGCACTGAGATATGTTATGCCAGAAAGGTAAATGGTTACAAGGAGTCTTTTTTGCTATTCTGACACTCTTCCATAGCTGTTCTGGGTGATTTCTCTGGTGTTGAGACACAGTGAACAAGAAGCAGAGATAATCTAGTATGCTCTGAGGATACATGGTTGTGCTTGTTCATTTGATAGTTTCTCCTCTGCTTCAGTTGCCAAATTGTTGCTTTCATTTAACCAAGTAGAATTCTAGTGTGTTTAGATGGGGTAGTGGGAGACTGGTATAGGGCAAGCGCATGTGTCCCAGAAGCTTCGGTGTTCACTGTTGGCAGTCAGCAAGCAGTTGCTGTTATTGAGTTGTAGATGATGGATGGTCCTGTTAAAGTGATAAACATGCTAATGTGATTCCAAAACTTTTGTTTTGGCTCAGAAGGTGTGAAAGAGAAGGACCTCAGAAGATTCGGTTGCGGAGAGCTCTTCATTTCCTGTTCAGGGTTCTTCAAATGCAGAGACCCACCTTTAAATCTGTATAACAGGTGCTGAATTTCAGGGAGACAAAAACTTTGGAGATTGAGCCTCCTCCATCACCAGCCACCTTTGGATCTACCAAAACTGGGCTTTCATTTGAAGAAATATTCTCTATATCAGTGCCATAAGTTCAGTGTTTCAGAAGTGACTGCCAGAGTACTCTCGCTGGCTGGAGAATTTGTTTCTGGAATCTCTCCTTGTGGGGCTGTTCTGGTAGTTCTGGGTTGGAGTTACTGCTGACAGGGTTGTAGCTGACTGCAGCATCTAGATCAAAATGCTTTATGGCTTCTATTATGTATTCTTTTTTACTCTTCCTCCTCCTTGTGATCTTTCTCATTAGCTTTATAAAGGCTCTTTGAAGCTGATATCTGCAAACTGACATGGTTTTGCTGGTGGGAGCAATTAGGAGGTGTCTTAGCCACAGTGGGAGAAGAGTTTAGTGTTGGTAATTCTGAAGGAAAAGGAGAAGAGGATGCTACAGAGAACCTGAAAACTTCAAGTTTGTCACTTTAGGCTTGAGATTGTGGTTAAATGCTTTACTGTTTTAAAATTAGGTGACTGGCTTGCGTTGCTTGGTGTTCACAGGGGTTTTTTTCTAATGTTGTTTTCATGTATGTTGTCCCTTAAGTGCTACAAAGCTGTATCATTAGGTCTCCTAGGAGAAAGAACTTGACTGAGTAGTCTTGCTTAGACATCTGTCAGGCAAATCCCAGCCTATACAATAGAAGTCACTTAGACCATCCTGTTTCTGTTCTGAAACCAAGAATTTAGACTAAGCTGTTAGGAAAACAGGTTTATTACATGACGACTCAAAGTTCATTGTGATTCTCCTGGACTTTGTTAGCCAAAGTTTGCCTTGTCTGACATTGTTTTGTCGAAGTCTTGAATATGAATGAGCAGGTAAAAGCTGATAATTTGCTGGCTGTCTTCTGACCTCACCGTTTTTGGGCCATGTGGCATCACATAGGTTTTGTGAAAGTGTGCGCTTTGGCCGCACACAGGACTTTGGCTTACAAGGAAGGTGACTCCTAGACATAGAGATTAATGGCTTGTGACTTGGTGTTTCTGTACAGGTTAGCAGGAACTGGGCAACAATTGTAGAGACAGTAGAAGCAAAGAGGAAACTTAACTTGAGGTCTACAGCTTTACAAGCAAGTCTCATGTGCCGGTTTGGCCAGAATCTAGCAATATATCCTCTGAGAGAAAACCAGGTTACAACCACCCTTCCCCCCACCAGCTTCAGGAAAAAAGGANGAAGACACTCATTAGAAAAACACAGGGAAAATACTGTTGCAAAGGGATTTTGAGAAGGTAACTTGGGCTCTCACCTCGCCCCAGGCGGCTTTCTGCTTGGTCTGTTCCAGTGGTCTGGGGTTTCTTAATGTTGCTCTCGTGGAGTTTGTAAATGAGATAGTACTAGTCAAGAGTGAAAATGGAGATTTTTGGAGTTGTGGTGGGTTGTGGGTTTTCCCTGTCCTTTTTTCCTCCTCCCCCCACCCCCCCTTGTGCCTGTGTTTGAAAACTGTTCTTTCTCAGTTGTTTGTGTTTTGGTTTTGTTTTTCATTAGGCTTAGACAAATAGTTACAACATTTCTTTTACTGTTTCCTTGAAAACGCATGGTTTCAAGTATTTATTATTGTTTAGTTGGTCCGTATGTTAGTATTCTGGAGTCATTGTAATTGGTTTGTCTGGCTGCATTTGAATTGAAAGGGAGAGCACCATGTTTTACATCAGATGTGAAGGTGCAAGGTAATCCCGTGTCTGATAAGAAGCTACCCTTTGGAACTAGTACCAGTATTTCCAGATGCAGCTTTTGGCAGCTGTGCCATAGGTATTGAAGACCCAGCAATAATTTGTCTGGACTTGAGCAGGAAACTGAATAATTTATCCTAGGCAAAAAAAGTCTGGTTTTGATGAGTAGTGATCTCATCTCAACATGTGCCTGTGTTTTATGTCTTATTTTCTCTTAATAAGTACTTATCTTCTCTTAATAAGTAGTTTCTAAATGATCTTTTTTCTTTATTTTTTTTTCCAGTGTTGTACAGGGCCATATTTCCCTTGCTTTAACCTGGCCAGCACGGTTTTGGATCTTGGCCTACTACTTCCACCTGTGTCATGACATGTTTAAAAAATGGGCATCTTCCTGCTTGTGGTGGATGCTGAGTTTAACTATAAGCATTACTGCTCCATTGAGGAGCAAGAAGACATTTTTCAGACAAATTGCCTGGCCAAATGGATTTAGTGAAAGACTACTTAATGTCTTCAGCCTGCCATGTCTTTCAGGGTGTTTAACATCAATTTGTAGCCACAGCAGAAAGAATCAATTGTGTACAGATGGAAAGCCAAAGCCCAGTGCACAGCATTCAGTCTGTGCAGCAGTGCCTCTGCGCTTGGTGGAGATACAGGAAGAATGTTAACAGGTGTTGTTCTTTGCCTTTTGAACAACTCTCTACCAGGAGATCAAATTCAGGAAGAACACGATAGGATGAATCTGACTGCTCATGTCACAGTCTGTTCTGTGTGCCCCATTAACTAGCAGGAGGACTGTCCTTAACATGGAAGCAAAGGACAGATTGTAATTTGTTCAAACAGACTCTGTGACGCCTGGAGAATTAAATCAGATTCAGTCAAGAGACTGGATTCCTTTTGTGATGACGTGTCTGTATACGGCTAACTGCTGGGTTCACTGCTTGTGTGGTTTGGTGGCCATTAGGAACTTTAAGGAAGCTTCATTTATATATTTGTAGCACTTTAGTGGTGAGAGCTGAGACAATGTTAGTGAACACGTCCCTTGCAAGTGTCTGCAGGGCGCCACTTTGGTTTCCTCGTGCACCTTAAATTTCATGGAACTTTCAATTTTAAATGTTACACTCGAGCAAGTAATCCTGCCAGCACCACTTGGCATACAGCTCTGCGGCTGAGTTCCAGGCCATGAGCGTTATACTTTGCAGTCGTTGCTATGTAGAACTTGCATGTGGACAAAAAAACAGGTGAAAATGGTTACAACAGTAACTGTAGCTCAGAATAGTTTTCACGTACAAATGTGCCATGACTGACTGTCTCATGAAGAGTCCCGCATATTCTGGGATTTTGTGATGTAGGTGAAAGTGAGAAGGGATCATATTCTATGCCTTATGGTCTGGAGTGCTGCATGTATTGATAACCTATTGATAATCTTATGCATGGTGTGGGTGATGCTAATGGAAACGCTGACAAGTTCAGATGCAAGGGTGGGTGAGTACTTGCAGTGTAATGTGAGTACAGACAGGAAGTCTTGAATTCAGGTACTCAGGTGTCTTGTCTTTTCTTCTGCCATAGTTCTGGTCCAAAATTCAACAGTGCCATCAGAGGGAAGATTGGTCTGCCTCACAGCATCAAATTAAGGTTTTTGACTTTTCTTTGTTTTTCATTACATCATTAATAGGTTTTGTTTAGAATCAGGGGTGGTACATTTGAAGGTTTTCTTGTAATCTTGTTGATCTTTCTTTTCAGCAGACGTCGCTCCAGAAGCAAAAGTCCTTTCAGAAAAGACAAAAGCCCTGTTAGGTATGACTCTTTATGTGTGTTTGGATTTGTTTGTTTGTTTTTGTCCAGTTGGAGTTGGAAAAGTAGTGGTGAAATAATGCATGACTACTTGCTCTCCATCTTATAAGTGGTGCTGGAATTCATTCAGGAAGCCAGTGAGAGAAGAGCACTGATAACATGTTGCTTTCTCCCCATGTCATAAAAGGTTGTAAATAATGTCAGTTTGCAAAACGAGTCTTGCTTTGTTTGTTTTTTTGTGTTTCGGTATTCTCAATCTTTTCTCCATTAATTGTGATTTAAATTAGCTTTTCTGCTAAATTGTACTTAATAATCTAGAGTATGGAATGGAAAAGTACAAACGCTTCTTTTTGCTGTTCAGTATTTATTTGTGTTATTTGTAGAGAGGCTATATGCCTCTGCAATCCAGGAGCTGCTTATCCATTCTTAGGCTTCTCATTTAAGGGAATAGGATTTAGATAGCTGCTAATGAGATTATTCTCTTACCTTAATGCAGTTAAATTTAACCAGTCTCATTTTGGTTTTCAATGACTGGTAAACTCTTACTGAGATAATTCAGTTTAAATTTTTATTGTGTATTCTCGGTGATTAATATCTATGTAATTATAATAATAAAAATACATACTACGTGGCTGGCAACTCAATCCAGGATCCACCATGCTACTTCTTGTGTAACTTGTACTTGAGTACAAGTCAGATTTGTTTAGATTGGAAGCTTTAATACGTTCAAAGTGGTGCATCTAATTTCGGCTAATGGTTCAGTATTGAAATAAAATTATTATAGTTCTTTATGTGTCAAGGATCAAAGTAATTATTCACTATTCATACTTTTTTATGGGTTAATAAGCTGAAACTATGAAATGAGGACTGGGAGTTCTGTTTACGTGGATGTCAGTATTGTTTTATGCAGTGGCTGTAGTGACACTAAAGTGACTTGGTAAATGCAAGATGTGAGTTGGCAAAGCCTAGCTCACACTACTTGTCTGAGAATTTGAGCAGCTGGTCTGTGCTAGTTCACCCTGTTTGCCTTTGTGTGCTTGTCCTTTCATCCTTTTGATGAAAAGGACATGCAAGCTCCGTAGTGGTACCTGGTACCGGTTCTGGACAGTAGCAGAATGGTACCTCTGTTTAGTTAGGGCTTCTGTACATAAAGTAGAATTTTTCAGTTGTATTTGATGCTCACAGTTGAAATAGGATATTCAGTCACGTAGTAAAAGTAAACAACTTACCATGTTAATATTTGGTATTCCCTTCGGTTCTTAACTCTGCATTTTTAATACAGCAGGCATGTTTTTTCCCGTCAGACTGTGAAGTACTGATCATTTAGTGTTTCATGTGTGGTCCAGATATGAATCATCTTAATTCAGCTTATTTTTTTAACTGAACTTTACTCTTTCCAGAGAACCTATTGATAATCTTACCCCTGAAGAGAGGGATGCTCGAACAGTGTTCTGCATGCAGTTGGCTGCGAGAATTCGACCAAGAGACCTGGAAGAATTTTTCTCTACAGTAGGGAAGGTAAGTGATAGGGAAGTTAAAATGGTTCTGAATACTGCCTCAAGCTGTCCTAGTACGACTTGAGTACAGGATTGGTATTTTTTCAGAATTGTAAGCATGTGGCTTTCTGGAGCTTCCTATATACCTGTGCAAAGGGGGCTTAATGATGAATTAATTATTAAAAGCTTTGAACATGCAAATGTAGTTTCTCAGTAGCTGATTGTTCGTGTGATGTGAGGTAAAAGATGTTGAGGCAATTCTGACTCAAACAACTTCATTTTTCGTATTTTCTTTTTTCATATAGGTTTGTCAGTTACAGTGTGATTTGAAAATTCGTGTTAACTTCTAAGTTGGAAAAACTTCATTTGTTCTATCAGCTGTAAGGTTCTGGTGTAAAGCATTAGAGTGCTGCAAGTTCTGTCACATACTATATTTGACTTCAAGCAGCAGCTTTAATGCTAGCTTGCCTCTGGGATATGTTTGTTAAAAAAAGGTGTATGCTGCTGTAGATTTTCAGCATAATTAAAGCCATTGGCTTGGCAGATAATTCTCAGTATTAATACCTGTCTGCGAAATAGGCTGCATTAGGCTTTTTCCTTATCTCTTAAAAGTATTTCCATCTCTATTCTTGCCTTTCAGGTTCGTGATGTGCGAATGATTTCAGATAGAAATTCCAGACGTTCAAAGGGAATTGCTTATGTTGAATTTGTTGATGTTAGTTCAGTGCCCCTGGCAATAGGACTGACTGGACAGAGAGTCCTGGGTGTACCTATCATAGTACAGGCATCACAGGTAATGGATTGTAAACCTCGTTTTTGTTCATGCAGAGTTACGCCTCTTGTATCTTGTTGAGAAACTTAACGTTTGAAAATTTGGTTACTACTGAATGTTTGGAAAACCTTAACAAAGATGATTTTTTAAGCTAACTTAATGATTGTTAAGATAACTTAAACAAAAGTTATAAATGGACTTTTGTTTCCCGGAGATAACAGGCATATTAAAGTGATTAAAAGTTATATAAAGGCATTAGGAAAATACAGATCTTAAGCAAGTAGTAGTAAAGAATTTTTTAAGTGTTACAGAATTGAAGGCTATATTGTGTATGCTTTCCAGATTAATTTACTGGGTAGAAGCCAGAATTCTGCATGAAGTTGTTCAATTTGAAGGCTTCTGCAATCTCTTGTCTCTGTACTTGGTCATGGTCTTGGGTTTTGTAGCTCTTAAGTTCAAGTCTGATGAATAGACTTCAGGTCATGCAGCAACTTCTGTTTGTTTGGTGAATCTTCTAGTTTTGATCTGATAGATAGAGACTTCTTATGTTAGAGGTTTTTATTAATTTCTTATAGAAGGTGAATTATTATTTTCTCCTTAGGCAGAGAAAAACAGAGCCGCAGCAATGGCAAATAATCTGCAGAAGGGCAGTGCTGGTCCTATGAGGCTCTATGTGGGATCATTACACTTCAACATAACTGAAGATATGCTTCGAGGAATCTTCGAGCCATTTGGCAGGGTAAACTTTAATTTGGCATGTTGTGTAAGAGTAGTTTATTTGAAAACTATGTTTAAATATATAGTACTTAACTATGAGAAAGTGAATACCAATACGTAGCTTAGTTGTAGAGCACTGGCAGCTTCCGGAAATAATTCAGCTTCATACTCACAATATACTTGCTGCTTTCTTGCACTGCTGTGCCCATGCATCCGCAGGCCTTAAGTATGTGGGTAGTGTTGGAGAGCAGATGAGAACTTGGATTTGTGATGGTGTCCAGTGAATATGAATGGTTTCTTACAAAGCTCAGAATTCAATGAATACCTGAAATTAAGGAACAGGGGGGAAAAAATCCCCAAACCAAACTCCCTATGTTGTACTTTACTCCAGTAGCTTGTAATAACTTTCCTTTCCAGGATTGTGAATGGGAGCCCCATTTCGCAGGTTAAAGCACAAAACACAGGGCTGAGGTCTCTGAGTGTAGTACTGTCTTATCATCTGTTTCTGAGGACTTTTTGCTGCAGCTTTTGCTGATGTTAAGACCATGAACTAGCAGCGTGTCCTGTACAGCTCTGACTTGGGCCCATTCTCACTCCCTGAGCACTGGGCAGCAGGATGCAGCACAGTAGTAAGTTTATGTAGAGAGAATTATGGAAGTGAGCAGATAAAATCTGAAGTTTCCAGTGGAGATATATTACATGTGAGCCCTACTGTGCTGTGGTACTGGGCTATATATCATTTAGATACGGGAAAAGTTAGGCATTCGATATGCTTCTTAATGGGGAAAAAGAAGTCTGTTAATGTTTGAGGTTTTTGCATACTTTCTTTAGATATGAACTCTGCCTCGTACATGTAGTAGCAATGCTTTTCATATGCTTTATTCAGACTCAGTATGTGTATCCCTTTAAATCTCTTGTGCAAAACCTTGGAAAATTGCTACAATTGAGTAAACTTTAATCCACATGGCAGCTGTTCTTGTGGTTTGGGGTGGTTTTTTTTTCTCTCAAGGTCTGGCAGTAGGATTAAGGTAGTTTTTAGGAGGCTTACATGGAGAGCTGTGAAGATCTTCCCTTCTTATTCTGTATGCTCCAGTCCTTCCCAATGCTACTTTATGGCTAATGGATAACTCAACGATGTGTTTTAAATTCAGTAACAGTAAACTTCTGTTCTTACCTTGTAAAACAGGGTTTCTCAGCATATGAGGTGCTATGATCAGTGTGTTTGTTAGGATCTGATCATGTCTGCATGCTCATTATCTGCTAGAATTCTGCATCAGGACCAAGCCTCTGCCTGTAGCTGAGCTCAAAACCCTGATGTTTACCTGCTTCTGTCTTATTATCCAAGTACCTATTTAGCTCTCTGTATACCAATTTTGAAATGAGGAAGGAAGGAGAAACTGATGAAAAAAAATAAAAGTAGTAGTTTCACATTCATGTATGTGTATTTGACAGGGCTGTTTTCATGTTTTGTTCTGGTATCTTGGGGTTTGTTCCAAAATGTCTGATTATAAATAGCTTTATTCTGTTCTTATCTTTAGATTGAAAGTATTCAGCTCATGATGGACAGTGAAACTGGACGCTCAAAAGGATATGGATTCATCACGGTATGACTAAAATTGCCAGCTTTCTTAGACAATTTCTGAGTGTAACCTTCCCATGTAGGAGAATATCTCTATATATAAACCTTCTGTGTATATCTCTGTGGTTATATAGTAGCAATCTAAACATCACACACAAAGCATAATGTAAATTTGTTACATATACATAGTAGCTACTAAATTGCAACTTTATAGGAGTCATTTTAGAAGTGTCATGTTGCAGGATGCAGCACTGGTCTTTTTCTTTGTTTCTCACAGTTGTCTGGCTATTGTGAATGAGCAATTAATGTGTTTAGATGGGAATAGTTTCCTTTGTAGTCAGTGCCTGCAAAAGCAAATGCTACCTTCTGCAGGCGAAGACACTAGTAAAGACTGGTGTTTTTTATAGCTGAAAATAATTGAATTTGAGCTTTTTAGGGGAAATAAAATTTTAGAGGCTGAAACTTTCAGTTGAAAACATCTTTCCTCTTTACCCTCAGGTACACAATTTTGTGAACTTGAGTTTCTTGACTGACCGGGCAATTTGTCATGGGGGAAAAAAGTCTCAGCTGGGACCTCTGGCACGTGGACACAAATGAAACCAAACTTACTATATAGTTCATACTTAGCGGTTTTAACACTGATAAAATGCTTGTATGTTTATTTTGATGTTTCGCAGCATAAAGCAGAACATCTGTTTAGGAATAACCAGTAAATACCATGGCAGTTACAAGGTTGCAAAGGAAGTGAGTGTCACTCTTGAAAGAGAACCGCAGCCATGGCTTCTGTTGATTGCAGTATCTAGATGCTGTAACTTCAGCAGTATGTTTAAATATATAGTATCTAACTATGAGAAAGTAAATACCAAAATATGCATGTGTTTGATTTAAATGAAAATTACAGAGCGCATTTACATTAGCTTGTTGCTATTATCTTAAAGAGTTTCTCCTATTTGCATAATTGTGGATATTACATACAGTAGAAGTGTTGCTGAATCCTGTAGGCGGTATTGCTGAATTTGTGTTTTTCCAATCTACAGTTCTCAGACTCTGAGTGTGCCAAAAAGGCACTGGAACAACTCAATGGATTTGAGCTGGCTGGGAGGCCAATGAAAGTTGGACATGTAACTGAGCGTACTGATGCTTCCAGTGCTAGCTCATTTTTGGACAGTGATGAGTTGGAACGGACTGGAATTGACTTGGGAACAACTGGTCGCCTTCAGCTGATGGCAAGACTTGCAGAAGGTATGTACAATGTTGAATAACAAGTGTGTGAACATACAGAAGTTTGCAGAATTTGAATGAGAACACTCCACAGAACTGTTAGGATAAATGTATGAAACTTTCAAATGCATGGTATTTTTTATCTTCTGACAACAGTAAGATTCCTGATACTTCTGTTACTGCATCCCTAACTGAGTGAAAGGTTTGCTCCAAGGTCTCTGTCTTCTGTTCCAGGTACTGGTTTGCAGATTCCTCCAGCTGCACAGCAGGCTCTGCAGATGAGTGGATCTTTGGCCTTTGGAGCTGTGACAGGTAAGAAATGATTACCTATATATATATATTTTAAAATTACTTTATAAATTTGAGACAAGAGGTACTTAACTATGGTTTTTGATCTTTTAAAATGAGAGCACAGGTATTGCAGCATGTTTTACAAACTGTAAAACACTGTAAATCCATAAGCAAATTACTAGTAGCAGTATATCACAATTTGGATGGGTGTGATTCACTTTGCATATTTTTGCAAATCTGTTGTTTTTCATCCCAAACCTTTATCTCTTTACTATTCTCTGTGCTAGTGGGGATTTGTATGTTCTACTGCAGTTATAAGTGTTGACTGTTAAAAATGACAGGCTCAGAATTGGAAGGGGATTGACCCCTTTAGAAAAACCAGAGCTGTATGAGGGGCAGGAAGGTTATTAGGACTTTGTGGGGGACACATCACAAAGATGGCAGCAGTGTTTTTACAGCGTATGTCCTGGTGACGAAAGACATTTTATGTCAGGGAATATGTGTGTTGCTTGGATTTGGCTGTAGTTGGATGTGTGTCCTGCAGGTGGGTATGCTGGAATAAGGCTGAGGGATGTGATTGCTGCTGCTTAGTTCATAGCTGGCCTGCAAAACAAACTATTCATGGGGTCTTCAGAACTAGAGAAGTGAGTAAGCTTCCTGAAGGTTACTTTTTTTTTTGCTATTTTTGATTAATACTAAGAACAAAGGATATGAAACTCTTACAGGAGTAGAAAAGATCTGAATGTCACAAATAACCCAATGCTGGAACATGTGGGAAGCGTAAGGAAAGTAGCAAAGTAAAGGTGGTATTGTTGTTTGCCTTCCAGCAGAGCTTGTGATGGAAATGATTCAGACTTCATAAGATAGGTCTGAATCATACTACTGAAGGTCAGGTGCAGTCTTAAGAAGAGCATGCATGTGAAGCTGTAGACAGTTGCTCAAAGAATATAATAGAGTTGTTCTAGAGATGTACCCTTGGAAGGAAAAGGAACTGGCTAGTGACAGAAAAATGTTGGTTGCCTGTTTGAGAAGGATGAAAAAAGGTACAGTGGTGAGAAAAGTGTATCTAGTCCAGAAAGAGAAGGAAAGGTAGCCACCACTGAAGTTAGATCAACATTAATGCAGTTTATAAAGTGGTGTGGCAGTCTTGCGTAGAAACACATGTAGGCAATTAGAAGTGAGAGTAGTGTTTTAAAATAACACCAGTCCTTTTCGTCCCCGCCATTTATAACAAACAAGGTCAAAAAAATCCAAGTGCACTAAATCAAGAATATGGCCAAAAATGTCTGACACAGCTGAATGGTTCAGGTGGCATGGAATCAGCATGAGAAAACATGGCTGCGGAGAAATAAATGATGAGGCTGAATGCAGGTGTTTGAAGAAGATGCATGTTTAGCAACTGTAGAAATAAAGGTGGTAGAGGTAGCGTTGTTTATTCCACTTGTATTGTACAAAAGGAATAACGCAGACATGTGCAACTTAAGTAACTTCAGAGAAAGATAAAACTTTTTGCTGCCGTAGAGTCATGAGGTATCCCCAAAGTGAGATTTGGTTATGGATTAAAGATCTCTTTACTCTTGTTAGAGAAAATTACTACCAGGAATTATGTCATTGTGGGAGACTTTAACTTCCCCGATACAGATTGGAGAAGAATTGCTAGTAATAATGGTGGGGCCCAGATATTCCTGGATGTGATATCCGACAAATTTCTTCATCAAACACTCACTGACTCATGAAGAGGGGATGCTATTTTAAACTCAATTTGGTAAGTAATGAAGATGTTATGGATGAGAATAGAAATGACCATTGACTTGAGGGATCATGAGTTGCTCACATTTAAATGGAAAGATACACGAACAGGTTTAACTGATGGTTGAAGAAACAAGGCAATTAAGTCATCTGGTCTGAGCAACTTGGTTGTTTGAACAGGCAGGATGTGAAAAGTTTCTTCTGTTTCACATTGCTAGTGCTGTGTTGGGTCTGTATTCTACAGAAAGAAGAAAAAGTCCTGTTAGTGTGGGCTCCACACTAAACCTGGGTGATCAGCTACCTCGAAAGAAACAAGGAACGACCACACAGCTTCTGAAGTATAGGGAAAAGGGACTGATAATAAAACAGTGGTTTTAGTTTGGGAAATAGATAAAAACATAATTGATAATAGTCTGCCAACAGTCAAATTGAGTTAGACATTGTAAAGGTCCTGAAAGCAACAGATGAAGGTTTACCAACTCTTAAAGAAAAATAAAAAGGAAGTGGGACTCAGGTGGATGAAAAACTACTCCCAAGATGTTTGTGTATTTCATTGCCTCAGTTTGTAGTGGGGACACTGGTCATAAAGTTTGGAATTTGAGGAAGGTAAGCTACGAGTATGTAGTTAAAAAAAAAAAAAAAGAAAATTATTCCCAAGGTAGAAACAAAGCTAAAAGAGGCTAATGTAAACAGTTCAGAGGAGTAAAACTCCCATGAAGGGAGTGAGGGAATATGAGGTCTCATCTTTGGTGTTGTTAATAAACATGTTAAATCTGTGATATGGTACATAACTGAAACATGTAACTCTAAATTACGTACACTTGAAGGAAGAAGAATGTGGTCTGGCCAGATTCTGGTCCTGTTACTGACTAGACTTTGCTCCTTCAGAAGTCATACTAAAGAAGGGTATAGTGGAGAATATTATGAAAGTATAGCATACTGACAGAAATTGCATTTAAAGACCAACAGTCTTTGATAAAAGTGCCTTTTCTAGGCAGAGGAGGAGCAGTAGTAGAACTCTTCTTGCTGATCTTCGGACTCCTGTCATTTGGAAGTTACTAAACCGGAGAAGTGGGTAATAAAGGAAGTACAAGGTGTGTCAAGAAGCTGGCTCAGAGAAAGAAGGATTTTTTTTTTTCACAGGCAAAAGCTGGGAAAGTTGGAGGCTGTTGTTAAAGCCAAAGTTCAGGTGTTGGGCTGGTCTTGTGTAATATTTACATGAGTGAAAATGGTCGGCAGTAGGAATGAGGTGAATAAATGAGTAGATGCTGTCGATAAGAGATTCTTGGGGTGTTGTATATTGTTCACCTCTTCAGGGTTGAATCAAATTCCAGTCAAATTCCAGTAGTCTGGGAGCTTAGCAGTGGAAGAATGGCCAAGGAGGAGAAAAATATCTAAATACTTCAGTTTATCAGTGCCAGAATATGACCTGGGAGCATGATGCATTGTTAAAATATCAGCTGTGTTCCTAGAGGCAGGCATGCCTGAGTATCTGAGATGTAATGTATACATCCACAAACACTTCTGGTAATCCATGTTCAAGAGGGGGGTCAATCAAACTAAGATAGGGAAGGTAAAGAATTAGTTTTATGGGAGACCTGAGAATTTGGCCATTATTCCTATGGAGAAAATTCTAGCAGGAAAAAGAATTTGAATCTGAACAGTTTTAGCTGTGTACTACCTGTTCTCTGTCTGAACGTAAGAAATTTAAAATAATCGGCCTATAGAACATTCTTTTAATGCTTTGTGGTCCAAAGCATTCCTTACTTGTGGAAGGAGCTATCTGTTTACGGAAAAAATTGGGATGTGTGCTGCAAAAGAGGAAGGATAGGTATTATCATCTGGGACCTCCATTTGGTCTCTGTTCTCTTCTAAGTAATGACTCGGGACACTGGGCAATGCTTGGCAAGCTTTGGCCTATTTAAAGCCATCTGGATTTGAAAATAAACTTAGTGTTTCAAGACACAAAATGCTTTGATAGATGTCTGTATTTTTGCTTTCTCTGTACACTTACCATGTACTCCCATCATGCTACACTTGCTGCTCTTACAGGTGATATATGAGAACATACTGAAAGAGTTACTTTGACCTGAATTAGACAGATGTATTAATTTTAGTTTCCGCATACTATTCAAAACTGCATGTAGGGAAACATGATTTGACAGTAAAGAGTGACAATGAATTTCTTAATTTGGAGTGATTTTAGAAGTGGGAGGAAAGGACCATTCTTCAGTCATGAGCAACAAGAAAATACGGTTAGTTGGTAAAAGATCTGATGAGCAGGGGGTTATGTTTCAAAGGTGATAGATAATTAACCTATGAAACTGTTGCACAAGACAGTGGTAGCTGACTTTGCAGTGTTTAGAACAGATCTTACTTGGCCCTGAACAGAATTTGCGTTGGTGATATATGCAGGTTTACTGCATTTGGTGGAGGAATTCTGGAGAATCTGGCTGTAGAGTCCCAGGCTGACCCACATAAACATGTTCAGCTGGACATGATGGATTGGAATTGCAGAGGAGAAAGTGTCTGTCCTCATCTAAATTGAGAGAGTTTGGAGATTTGCGGTTTTTTTAAAATACCTTTGTTTTCAAAAGGGTCTGAGTATTAATTAACTAGGTAATTAGTTACAGATTTGGCCGAAAGCATGCAGTTTCTGTAGAGAATCCAGGCTAAGGCAGCCTTTGCTATTGTGATATTTCTCATTCTATGGAGGTGAGGACTTCCTGTGTTCAGATCTGGATGGAAAACATGTGAAACATAGCCAGCTCTTTTTACAACTCAGCCTTCAGAGCTTGCTCCTTCCAGCTCTTGCTTTTCAATATGGGTCCTGGTATGTAGTCTTCTTTGCAAGGCACTTGGAAAGGCACTTGAGGAAAATCTAGAGAAAAAACATTTACTCCTGTTGGTTCTTCAGTGTTGAGGAGATTTTATTAGAAAGGAAAAAAGTATGTTGATACCTGGTACCTTCAGGTATTTATTTCCAGCTAAGCTTGGAAGCTTACTTGGTGCTCATCACTTTGTTACTCTCTGAATGAGTGAGTTAAGGTGACGGTTGGCTTCAGTCTTCTCACACCTAGTGTCTGTTAAATGGAACCGTTATTGAAGGGGCTTACGCTTACAGTTCTTGAATTCTGAAGTTCTGTGTTAGTTCAAAGATGTCAAGTATTGAAGTCATGTACTTGGAATAGCTAGTAAGTCTGCATTTGTTTGCTCTCATCACTTTGAATTGGGACAAGTGTATGTTGTTAAACAAGTAAATAATGATGTTGTTAAACAAGTAAATAATGTTTTCTAGGCAAATTACACATTCTGAACACTTGAAAACATTTTGAATTTTAAAAATACCAAAGTTACTTGTATCATTATGCCATCTATATGAAAGGATAGCAGATGAAGTATTGCCTTATTCTACTTGAAATGAAATTTGGTAACTGCTTTAAGAGTGTCAGGTTTGGATAGCTGTGTGCTTAACTGCCTTCTGGTAGTAAAGATGTCAAATCTCTAATGTGTGTCAGAATTGTTGTAATTATTTTCTCATGGAACAAAACATGTCTTGTAAAGAGCTCAATCATAGCAAAAGCAAGTTGGGAGTGATACGTTGAATTAAAGGACATGGTCATATCTGTCCTTTTAAGGGATTGTTTCTCTTTGAAATGCTTTGTGGTCATGGAATCTGTCAAGGACAAGAATATTCCAGTTGAGAAGCTGAAATTAGTGAAACTACTCACAACTAGAGAGGAACAGTGAGACTGAGTTGAGATACTGGAATAAGCTCTTAACCACAGAAATACAAGCTGAACAACCTGGCTGGCAGGTGATGATACAGTGATGCTAGCAAGCATACTAATTAACTTCTCTGTATTTTTCTTTAGATTTACAAACGAGACTGTCTCAGCAGAATGAAGGTAAACTAGCACTTGATATGACTTGTAATTAGTAGGTTTTACTTCAGGTGTCTGTAGGTGAAATGCTTCTGGTATAGGGTTTGCCCGCACCTGAGAAATTGTATCCTGTTAGTTATGTGTCTCTGAGGAGTCATGCTGTGATTTTTTTGACTGAAAATTCTTCGTAGCATTTTCCTTCAGTGTTGGTAACATTCCCCAGCCATGTGTTAGTCCAAGAAAATGTGTGGGTTGATATCTGTGATTGGGTAGGAGTGTTCTCCCTGCCTTAGAGAAGGGGTCATTTGAGAATCAGGATTTTGGGTTTACTGTCTCTGAGTTGCTCATTATCTGACTGCACAACCCTTAATGTCTGAAGTATATGGGGAAGGGGGCTGTTATTGCACCTCCATTGACAGAAGCCTGAAGCCTATGGAAGGGCAGCCTGTAGGGCAGCATTTAATACGATGTACTGGGATGATGAGCAGCAATCAATGACAAGTAATAATTTCATAGTTAATAGGGAAGGAGCAATTTCAGTTGTCAAATGCTTCCTACAATCTGCATTTTCAAGGGATGAAAGTGCAGGTACACTTCTGAAGCATAATTCAGCATGCTTAAAACAGGTTTTAAGAATTCCCCAAGGTGTCTGTCCTTCGCTGTGCAGTCAGCTGAGGTAGTGCTGTCCTGAGCTGCTGCTGGGCTTCCATGAGGAGCAAAACATTGAAGGTGCTGCTGACATAAAACTCAGGCAGACATTTTAGATGCAAATGAAGATGCATGCATTTTAATGTTGAAATGGAAAATCTGCCAAAATCAATGTACACGATTATATTTTCACTTTTCAGCTTCAACTGTGATTCATAATGTGCTGGTTTTTGTATTGATCTATTTAAATGTGTCTGTCATCAATAGTATCTGGTTTTGAGTTTTGCTTTCCTGCCTTCAATTTCTGTTTAGTCAGAGCTGTTTCTCTTACGCTGAATAAATTAGAGCCATGCATAGCCGATTCTTAAATATGCTAATAGATTTTTTTTTTTCCATTACAACAGTTCTGGCTGCAGCTGCTTCTGTACCGCCACTTGCAACACAGTGCTTCCAGCTTTCCAACATGTTTAATCCTCAAACGTAAGTGATTTACCATTGTCTGTTTGGCATTTGTCAGTGACTTTAACATGTAAGAAAGAAATCAGAACGTTGCAGGGTGTGTTTAATGGGTTTTGGGGGTGGATTTCGTCTGAGTGATATCTCTGTCCTGTTTTTCCTTCCCTCGTACAGTGAAGAAGAAGCCGGCTGGGACACAGAAATTAAAGATGATGTGATTGAGGAATGTAACAAACACGGAGGAGTTATCCACATCTATGTTGACAAAAACTCAGCTCAGGTATGCCTGTTTCTGGGGGGGGGGACGACACACTGAGCAGATGTTAGGAGTTCTGTTGCTCTCTTTTGTCTAGGGGGAGCATTACAAATTCAGGATTTTTTCCTAAACTGAGCCTAATTTCTTAGTTTGTGCAGAATGTAGGTGGTCCCTCCTATTGTGAATCATTGTGTGTAACTTGGATGCGGGTACGAGCAGCTTTCTGGTGCTGCTCTTGCAGGTTTACCTAGCTGAAGTTCCTGTAGGAGAGCAGTGACCAGTTCAGGCATTTGGCATTTCCCTTAACCTCTGCCCTTCCCACAAGTCATGGACTTCAGTTTCATCTTTCTAGAGCACAGGCTTCAGCAGAAAGGGCCCTTGCTCCAAGAGAATTATGGTGTGCAAGTAAATGTGTGCGTCATGCCATGCTTAGGAACAGTTGTGGTCACTCATTGCGTTAAAGCCTTGTAGTGAGCAGTCTGAGGGCTTGGAGTTGGAATAGGGAAGAGAAAGAGTGGATGCTGCTGCTGACAATTTCAGATTCATACCTGCATCTTAAACAGATGAATATATTTTTCTTCTGACTTCAACCTGTTTACATCATCTCCAGACTGGTTACCTCTTCTCTGTATTTCAGCTCTTAGAATGTATAAACTCTGGAAGGTCTGTAAATGGATTAACCATCTTGAACCCTTTTTTTAAAGAATTCACAGCCCAAACAGAAGTTCAGTCTTCAGATGGTTTCACAGTTAGGTTAACTTCTACCCATCAGACCCTAAAAGTGTCCTCTTGTGTTCCATGCTGTGGTACAAGGCTGAAACCTGTGTTCTGGTTGGTGTACTTAGGTGGGATTGTTCTGCCCTGGTGATGCACTTGGCACTCACCAACCATCGCTGTCTTGTGCAGGTGCCCCAATGTCACCTGAAACCCTTTCTTGTGGGTTACAGAGAGGGTTAGATAGGAGCTGCAGTCTAGCTCATAAAACAACATGCCATCTTCCCTAGCATCTTGTAGTCTTCAAGATCACAGCTGTGATCTTGGACTGTTGGACTGATGAGAGGCAGAAACCTTGCCCACACTATGTTTGTTACTTAGAGAAAATGAAGTGTTCTTTGACAGAAAAAAACCCAAAACAACCAACAACCCAGAACACTTCCTCCAAAAAAACCCCCCAACAATCAAACACAAAAAAACCACCACCCCCAAAACCACACTGGCACTCAAGATACTTCACATAGGTTCTGAGCACATGGAGCTGCAAAATTGTTTCACGTTAGCAGGTGGATTTAACAGAAAAAAACTACAAGCTACTATGTAATGAGTTAATGTTTCATAAAAAATGAAATCTGTTTTGTCATAGTAGCACAGCAGCAACCCAGATATAAAATACCCACTGATACAGTTTCCCTTGTACCACTCTGTTTTCCAGGCTTAGATTCTGGGCATGTTCAGGGCTCTGTCCCAGACAAGATTTTCATGCTGAGGGCTGTCAGGGGTTGGCTATGAGGGTGTGATTTGTTGTGCATGAAACAGTTGCAGTCCCAGCTGAGTGCATGGCTCATGTACCGCACCTATCTGTGCTGCTGGGTGTTAAGGAAAAGCACAGCTCTGTGTTGCTGCACCTCATTTGGGCATTTAAACAGCTTGGGTGTCTTTGCAGGCGGAGGCTGAGAGCAGAGCTGTGTGTGTTTATTGATTGCTTAGTGCCTTAATCACCAGCCCCTAAGCTCAGGTTCACTCAGTGAGAAGGGGATGAGTTAGATTGCAGTGTGAAGAGTTAATACAGGCTGACTAAAACTGGTAAGGGGAAGGCTGGAGTCTGTTTCTTAATATACTATTTTCCTGAAAAATCTGTTTCAGCTAGAATTGGTCTGCTTGGGTATTACTGATGGTCAATTTTTAAGCAGGCAGCCAGAAAAATGCCACACATTACTGCATGTCTTGGAGTTGTTGGATGTGACTGTTGCAGTTCTCTGGATTAGGGAGGCACAGTGCTTGATCTGCAGATGGGAAACTCCAGGTGTCTCTGGTGAAGTTCAGAGATCAGTCTGTCATACGCCTTGGGAACCATCTTAGGTTCTTCCTGCCCTGCTGGGATGGGATTTTTCCCTTTGCCTCAGTTCTTGTTCAAGTAATGATGGACATGCTGAAGTTCATGTAGGAGAATTTTTATGGTATCAGTCTCCCTTGAAGTGCTGCTTGTCCTTCCCGTCTGGGGGAATGGGGAGTGCTTGGTTCTTGTGGAATCCAGGCTGTGAGCTTGCACGTTGAGTGAAGCATATATGGTTGAGGTTAGTGGCTTCTATAGACCTAGGCAGCTGGGCTGCCATGGGGGCAGCCAGACCCCTTGTGCTCTTCTCTTTCTCATGGTGTTAGTGATTGGGAGCCTTTAGATCCCCTCCCTAAAAGGCTCTCAGGAGCAGATCAGCCATCCATGGCTCAGTGATTGCAGATCAAGTGCATGTTTGGGCTGTCTTGCAAAATTGTGTTTAGAAAAATTGAATGCTGCAACAACTGCCACAGCGGGGTAGTGCCTGCCAGCACCACTGTCCCCTTCTCTTGTGCTCATTCTGTGTTATTGATTGATGCCAGCGGGTGCCCGGTGGAGCCGGTGTGCCTCTGTCACAGCCAGGTTCAGGGGTGGCTGAGGAACAGTGATGGGGAAGTGTCTCCGACTCTTGACAGGCTGCACTGTTGTGTCTTGCAGGGCAATGTGTATGTCAAATGTCCCTCCATCGCTGCTGCTATTGCAGCTGTCAATGCGTTGCATGGGAGGTGGTTCGCAGGTGAGTGTTCCATGTACACGCCTACATTTAGTCATCCGTTACAGAAATGACCAAATACTGATTTTTGTTTCTTTTCCTCTTGTGATTAGGTAAAATGATTACAGCAGCGTACGTACCTCTTCCAACATACCACAGCCTTTTCCCAGACTCTATGACCGCAACCCAACTACTGGTTCCTGTTCGACGATGAAGATTAATTTAGTCAGTTTTGTACATAGGTATTTTTTGGAGGAAGATTGAGTTATCTTTTATTTAGATAAAACTAAAGGAAAGGATTTAATGTCATTTTGTGTACACTTCCTGCTATCTTTAAAAATAAAATGAAGTAAGCAGAAATGCAGTGTGTTCATTCTCCCTAACTAGCATTTCCACTGTATACAAAGCTGTTGACTTCTTGTTCTGCCTTGTAATTCTTGTACATTGACAAAGGTGATCTGTAGGAACTGAGAAGTAGCTCATAGATAACAAGTACTCTGTAAAAGGCAGATGGGACATAATGACATTTTTAATGTTTCATGAGCCTTTCTTTTAATGCAGCAAAGACATTTTACATTTCACTAAATGTGGGTGATCTGCTCAAGGGTATTATCAGAGAAAGACTGGATGAAGGGACATATTTAGTGTTTTGTATAAATGGAAAATCTGAAAACCTACTGAACGCTGACTGCAGACAGCTACTCAGCTTGCTTTGTGCTGAATAATTGGTAAGAATAGAAGGATTGAAGGGTTTTATTTCTTGATGGTAACTTTTGATTATTGTATCTGTAAAAGTTTCTTTGTAAATACTGTGAGGTGTGTCTAAGTTTCCAAACAAAACATATCTGCATTTCCGGATGAGTTTTCATGTGTGCAGTGGGGCAGAGCTGAAGGATTTCAGCCAAGTCTGAAAATGGGTAGGAAATACAGAAACATGTTTTGTTCTGGTTGCATATAATCTTTGCTCTTTTTAAGCTCTGTGAGCTCTGAAATATATTTTTGGGTTACTTCAGTGTGTTTGACAAGACAGCTTGAAATTTCTATCAAAGACTTTCATATTGCAACAATCTTTGTAAGAACCACTCAAATAAAATTCTCTTAAAAAGGCCTTCATGAAGCTTTATTTCTCTGCCCTCCCACTGTGACTTGAGCAGTGTGTGCTTAGGCCTGGAGGTGACAGATGCTGTGCAGTGCCAGATGTCTGGGATCCCACTGCACGGTATCCAGGTACAGCATGGGATATCACATGCTCAGAGAGTACATGCAGGAGCTGTTCCCAGCCCTCTGAGCAGTGTGGCTGTGGTTGCTCAGGACCTAGGCACAACTCTTATCTTCCTCAGGCATGCTTAAAGTTCAGTCCAGAGATGACTCCCTCCTGCCCACCTCCAGTCCTGGGGCTGGAGGCGTCACTTACATTGGCTTTCAGTCTGGTTTCTAGAGGGAGTCTGCCCCTGTGCTTTGCCCTTTCTACCCCTGCCCCATCTCCCTTGCCTTTTTAACCACTAAGAAAAGCTGTTTGACCAAGGTGGAGAGAGGAGGGAGAACAGAACATTCCTCGGGGGTAGGTGAAGGTGGGGCAGGCAGCAATGCTGCTGGTGTTCCCATGGTGGTGTGGGGAGAGGACCTGCTCTGCAGCCCCTGGGGCTGTAGCTGTGCCTGAGCTGTAGGGCCTGTCTTTAATCAAGGAACTGGGAGCAGGCAAAAGGCAAAGGTGGAGAGGGGCTGGGAATATACTACAGCAGGATCTTGGGAATAGTAACACAGCTGAAGAAGTAAAGCTGCTCTCTAGGTGTGCTTGACCTGAGAATAGGCTTTGAGTGGTGAATTTGTGTTTCTGCCTTAAAAACTGGGGAAAAGGCACTTGTACCAGGAGTTGGTTGAGGTAGTGCTGCTGCTCATGTGTCTTCCTTAAACAACTACAGGAGGAGCAGAGAGAGGCCTTCTTTCAAAATACAAGTAATGGAAGAGTACAACACCAACAACCCTTTCCTAGGTCAGCTGTATGCAGTGCTTCTGGGGCTGATGAGTAGCAGGAGAGATCCCCCTGCTCTCCTGGGGAAGTGCTGACCACCTTGTAGGCCTGCTAAAACAGAATGTAGGAAAAGGCTCTGTTTCTGGGAGTACAGCTCTTATGGGACCTGCCTGAATCCTGGGCCCCCTTACTCTGTTGAGGGCATCTGCCCCATGACACCTGGAACTCAGAAATGGGACCAGCTTCAACCCACCTATTTTTGCAAGAGGAGAGAAACTTGATCATCAGTCTGAACTACTCACCATCTAACTTTCCTAGACTCAGGAATGCATGAAGGACCAGAGCAGCTCCACATCCCCATGGGGAATGTGAGCTGCCAAAGGGTGAAACTTGTGTGGTGTACTTACATCTGTAAAACAGGACCTTTAATGTAGTGAAAATTATTATTAATTCTCATTGTTTTGGGAGTAAGAGATGGGAGAAAAGTAGAAATTTTGTAAAAAGCATGCTTACAATCAGCAGAGGGTAGGACTGTGCTGTTTCATGAAGAGCTCTCACTTCCAGGTATCTAAAGATTTTATTATTGTACAGAGGAAGAATGGCTGGGTAGGGGCACTCTGGAATAAATCCCAAACTCCAGATTAGCAGCGTATTCCCATACCAATGGCCATGAATGTCCCAAACGTCCCACCGCTTTGCATCATCGTTTTGCCAACTCCACCCATCAGTTCTCGTCCTCTCATGCCAATCCTGAGATAAAGAAAACCACAGGGATTATATAAAAGCTGAAACCTGACAGGTCACAGACATGCAGCAGAAAACATCTGAGACAATCAGCTCATGGTTGCAAATCGTATACTTCTTCAGTCTAAATCTGGGCAATTGTACAGAGACTGGCTGCAGTGCCCTGCACTACAGCAGGGGCTATTGCATGGCCCATGTGTATTTTTTCCTGCAGTGGAACCTTCCTGCCATACCTTTAGCAGGAACAGCTTTGCATCCTGGTCTCCCAAATACCCTTGATATGGGGGGGGAAAAAAAGTGCTGTCCCAGTATTTCACTTGCCAAAGTACAGAAAGAGTTGTCTGAGCTGTTGTACTGCCCTCTCTAGCTGCACTGGCAGTGTTTTTAATACCACCACCTTAAAGTTATCTATTTACAACTGACTCTGTTTTTAATATGGGACACCTGAAAGGCCTAGAAACTTCAGAAGGTGTTTCTGTTCTCCAGTTTTCACTTAAATGAGGTCAGACTGAAACCAAAAGAATTGTTCTGTCTCAAGAAACTCTTGCAGTATTTGGCTTTTAAGCTCTGCAGTGACTTTAGGGTCTAAAGAATCTCATGCACTTCATTCTTAAAACATGAGATTTTCCCTCAAAAACAGTACAGCAGAAGTACTGTAGCTGTGTAATTCAAGTTTGACAGAACCACTCACTGGTTCTTCTAAATCCCCTAAATCTGTATCCTCTACCAGCACCGTGCTGCTTACAAACACCCTCTGGGAACTGAGAGGGAATAGAAAACTTCAAAGTCCCGTTGGATTAGACTTTGTGCCTTTTTCTCCTTCACCTCACTACCAAATCATGGCCCATGTTTAATCACAGATAAAAACCATCAAACAGAAAGAGTGCTGCAAAGTATGAAAGAGCTGACTTCAGTGATTCTTTGTCATAGATCGTATGCAAAGCCAGTCAGCAGTGCCAGAGCAAACACAGAGCAGCAAGCACAGCTTGTTTTCATGTCAGCATGCTGGCAAGCCCCAGGGAAAGGTGGAATAAATCCCCTCTCCGTTGCACAGTGGGACTGTGCCAATGCCAGCCACGGCTCTGCAGTTCAGACTCAGGGTCAGTTTGGTAACTGCCTCTGGGCAGGGCACAGGACACGCAAAGGGACCACGATGCAGGCACCGAGAGCTTACAGAGCACCTCAGGAAGCTTTAGGGCCAGGAGAGGGCTGCACATGTATCTGCACAGACAATTCATCCAGTTTCTCCTGGAGCTGATCCTCCACAGCCTCAGCTTCTCAATGAACCTCCCTTACAAGAGGTAAGAGAAGGTCTGTGAAACTGTGATCTCCTGGCATATGGGGGACCCAGAGGTGATGCCCTGCCAGCACCAGACTCACCTGGTGAGTCCAGGGCTTACTGCAGTAGCTGGAGTCTCAGACAAAGTTCCACTCATGGGACTGGCACAGGATCAGACCAAATCCCTTCCCAACCCCACAGCAGGGCCATTTCTCTCCGGCTATCTCCCTGTCACCATCTGTCTGTGGAAGCCATTTTTTCCTTGGCGTACCTGAGGCAGGAAAACGTGCCAAACAGCGCTCCTGCAGCCATGCCCACTGCAAAGCCCATCATGAAACCCATCTTTATTCTGTCAAAGCAGCTGGGCTGCGACTGCCCATACGGGCCGACGGTCACAGGCATCTAAAAAAGAAAGGACAATCGATTTACTGCTTTATCTAACAGACTTATATAACCAAACTGTGCTGGCAGGCCGGCCCGTGCAGCTCAGAGCTTCTGGCGCGTGCAGCGCTGGAGGTTGTGCTGGCTCCCAGGCTTGTTTCCTTGTCAGGTAGGAAGGACAAGGAGGGAACGACGGCCTCGTTTTCCCCTCAACAAGCTCCTGCGAGCGCTGCTGTGGCTGCCGAAGCTGTTCCGGGGCCTCATCCTGTGTGCTCTCCAGTCCCCAGTGAGCAGCACACGCGGCAGCTGACCGAGCCTCCGCTGCCGGCCCGTCCTCCCCGGCTGCCGCCGGCCTCGGGGACAGAGGAGTTCGGGGACAGCGAATCCACCCTTACGGAGACCGAGGCCAGAACGGGGACTTCAGCGCAGGGACTCAGGCCTTGGCCGCCCCGGGAACGGCGGCCATCGCCTGCCGTCCGGCGCACCGGGGTCCTCAGCACGAGCTTCACCTCGCCAGCGCCCCGTCCGCCCCCGTTCCCGGGCCCCCGCCGCGCCCCGCCCGTACCTCGCTAGGCCGCACCGCGCCTCCGCCTGTCTGGGCCTCGCTTCCGGCGCGCGCCGTGACGTACAGGAAAAGGCGGGCACGGCCACGCCCTGCTCGTCGCGCGCCATGCTGCTGTGGCGGCGCCTGGCGGCCCTGAGGGGCGAACGAGTCCCGCGGCGGCTCCGGGTGGGGGGACCGGGATCGGGATCGGGATCGGGGTCGGGGTCGGGGTCGGGACCGGGACCGGGACCGGGATCAGGTAAGGCTACGGTCGGGCAGAGCCCCTGCCCAGGCAGGGACAACGCCCCCGCCGGCCCCTGACAGCAGCTTTCCCCCTCTTCTCCCCTCAGGGCGAATCGGCGATGGCGGCGGCGCTCCTCGGCCGCTCTACATGGATGTCCAGGCTACCACCCCGCTGGTAAGGGCCGCGCCGAGCATGGGAAACGGAGCGGTGTCCCCACACGCCCGGTTCTCTCGCCCGAGCGGTCGCGTGTGTACCGAGCTGCCGGGGGGACGGAGGCGGCGTTCGGCGCCGGCTGCAGCGGCACAGGCTGTTCCTGTCACCACAGGGCAGTCCGGGCATCCCCCGGAAGGGCTGTAGGTACGCCGGGCAGCCCCCTGGACGGGCCGCCCCAGTGCGGCAGGGCGGGAGCGTGGCGGAGCCGCGAAGGGGCTCGCACCAACCCCTGCGGGAGTGGGGACAGCTGCGAGAAGCAGGAAGTGAATTCAACCAAAATACTGATCTGACATTTTCCTTAACATTTTAAGACCTTGTATCCNGAGGGGCGAACGAGTCCCGCGGCGGCTCCGGGTGGGGGGACCGGGATCGGGATCGGGATCGGGGTCGGGGTCGGGGTCGGGACCGGGACCGGGACCGGGATCAGGTAAGGCTACGGTCGGGCAGAGCCCCTGCCCAGGCAGGGACAACGCCCCCGCCGGCCCCTGACAGCAGCTTTCCCCCTCTTCTCCCCTCAGGGCGAATCGGCGATGGCGGCGGCGCTCCTCGGCCGCTCTACATGGATGTCCAGGCTACCACCCCGCTGGTAAGGGCCGCGCCGAGCATGGGAAACGGAGCGGTGTCCCCACACGCCCGGTTCTCTCGCCCGAGCGGTCGCGTGTGTACCGAGCTGCCGGGGGGACGGAGGCGGCGTTCGGCGCCGGCTGCAGCGGCACAGGCTGTTCCTGTCACCACAGGGCAGTCCGGGCATCCCCCGGAAGGGCTGTAGGTACGCCGGGCAGCCCCCTGGACGGGCCGCCCCAGTGCGGCAGGGCGGGAGCGTGGCGGAGCCGCGAAGGGGCTCGCACCAACCCCTGCGGGAGTGGGGACAGCTGCGAGAAGCAGGAAGTGAATTCAACCAAAATACTGATCTGACATTTTCCTTAACATTTTAAGACCTTGTATCCTTTCTGCTCAGAAGAAGAGCGAGATTGGATGGGGCTTGGAGCGACGTGATCTAGTGGAAGGTGTCCCTGTCCGTGGCAGGGGCGCGGGACAAGATAAACTTTAAAATCTCTTCCAACCCAAACCAGTCTGTGATTCTGTTTTCTCAAATGGTGCTGTTCTTCTTTGACCTTTGGTGCAGGTCAGAGTTACATGCACAGAACATAATTGCCGAATACTTGTTGTACATAACATGTAATAGCTTCAAGTTTTCAAGATCTGGCCTGAGCTAAAGCAAGACACTGTGACAGAAGTGCTGCTGGTCCTGTGGGAGGGAGCGTGTGCAGAGGGAACAGAGATGCTTTCCCTTCTCCTTTTCTAAGGCTGGGTGGTTTGTGTTCCACAGGATCCCAGAGTCCTGGACAGCATGCTCCCATACCTGATAGCCTACTATGGCAACCCCCACTCCAGGACCCATGCTTACGGCTGGGAGAGTGAGGCTGCCATGGAGAAGGCGAGGCAGGTGAGTCTTTGGCTCTCCAGAGTTGTGTTGTTTTTCCTGCTGCTGAGAAAATTCAGGGTCAAAAGAACCTAAAAAAAAAAAAACGAAGGGAAAAAACCCCCTGTTCTCTGTGGACTGGATTTAGCAGCTTCCTCTTTGCTTAGTGGATTTATTACTGTACTTTAGTAGATTTATTGCAAAAAAAAAAATAGAATTATAGAATATTTCAAGTTGAAAGGGACTCACAAGGATCATCAAGTCCAACTCTGGCCCTGCACAGGATACCCCAACAATCCCACCATGTGCCTGAGAGCATTGTGCAAACACTCCTTGAACTATGGCAGGCTTAAGGCTGCAACCACTTCCTTCGGGAGCCTGTTCCAGTGCCCAACCGCCCTCCGGGTAAAAAACTTTTTTCCTAATATCCAGCCTACACTTCCCCTGACACAGCTCTCTCTGTTCCCTCAGAGAGAGACAGACCCTGTCACTGGTCACCAAGAGCAGAGAGCTGCCTCTCTGCTGCCCCTCATGAGGAAGCTGCAGCCCCCAGTGAGGCCTGACCTCAGTCTCCTCTTCTTCAGACTGAAAAAACCAAGTGACCTCAGCTGTTTGTTTTACGAGTTCCCCTCTAGGCCCTTCACCATTTTATGGCCCTCCTCTGGGTGACTTCTAATTCTAGTTCTCTAATAACTTCATATCCCTATNCTCAGAAGAAGAGCGAGATTGGATGGGGCTTGGAGCGACGTGATCTAGTGGAAGGTGTCCCTGTCCGTGGCAGGGGCGCGGGACAAGATAAACTTTAAAATCTCTTCCAACCCAAACCAGTCTGTGATTCTGTTTTCTCAAATGGTGCTGTTCTTCTTTGACCTTTGGTGCAGGTCAGAGTTACATGCACAGAACATAATTGCCGAATACTTGTTGTACATAACATGTAATAGCTTCAAGTTTTCAAGATCTGGCCTGAGCTAAAGCAAGACACTGTGACAGAAGTGCTGCTGGTCCTGTGGGAGGGAGCGTGTGCAGAGGGAACAGAGATGCTTTCCCTTCTCCTTTTCTAAGGCTGGGTGGTTTGTGTTCCACAGGATCCCAGAGTCCTGGACAGCATGCTCCCATACCTGATAGCCTACTATGGCAACCCCCACTCCAGGACCCATGCTTACGGCTGGGAGAGTGAGGCTGCCATGGAGAAGGCGAGGCAGGTGAGTCTTTGGCTCTCCAGAGTTGTGTTGTTTTTCCTGCTGCTGAGAAAATTCAGGGTCAAAAGAACCTAAAAAAAAAAAAACGAAGGGAAAAAACCCCCTGTTCTCTGTGGACTGGATTTAGCAGCTTCCTCTTTGCTTAGTGGATTTATTACTGTACTTTAGTAGATTTATTGCAAAAAAAAAAATAGAATTATAGAATATTTCAAGTTGAAAGGGACTCACAAGGATCATCAAGTCCAACTCTGGCCCTGCACAGGATACCCCAACAATCCCACCATGTGCCTGAGAGCATTGTGCAAACACTCCTTGAACTATGGCAGGCTTAAGGCTGCAACCACTTCCTTCGGGAGCCTGTTCCAGTGCCCAACCGCCCTCCGGGTAAAAAACTTTTTTCCTAATATCCAGCCTACACTTCCCCTGACACAGCTCTCTCTGTTCCCTCAGAGAGAGACAGACCCTGTCACTGGTCACCAAGAGCAGAGAGCTGCCTCTCTGCTGCCCCTCATGAGGAAGCTGCAGCCCCCAGTGAGGCCTGACCTCAGTCTCCTCTTCTTCAGACTGAAAAAACCAAGTGACCTCAGCTGTTTGTTTTACGAGTTCCCCTCTAGGCCCTTCACCATTTTATGGCCCTCCTCTGGGTGACTTCTAATTCTAGTTCTCTAATAACTTCATATCCCTATGTAGATTTGCCCCAAACTGCCCCCAGGACTTGGGGTGAGGCCACCCCAGTGCAGAGCAGAGCAGGACAGTCACCCCCTCGCTTGGCCAGCCCTGCTGGGCTGGATGTCCCCCAGGACAGGGCTGGCCATTGGGGCTGCCAGGGCACTGCTGGCTCCTGTTCCACTTGCCCTCAGCCCGAACTCCCAGGTCCCTTTATGTGGTGCTGCTCTCCAGCCTCTTGTTCCCCAGTCTGTCTGGACATCCAGGGTTGTCCAGTCCAAGATGCAGAAGCCAGCACTTGCTCCAACAGTGAGATTAGAGCAACTGAAATGGCAGAAACCAATACTTTAGGCAAAAGTGCCTCAGTATTTTTGGTTTCCTGGAGTCACAAGCATGTTGATGCGGTCACTAGACTAACTCCATATTTTATCATTCTTCTAATCTTAGGTATCTTTTTTTTTTAAGTAATACGTAATGGGTTTTTGTCTGCTTAAGTTTTTATCTCTTTTGTAACAGGTTAATACTTAATACCACTCCTAATGACTGTGGATTCCTTGTGTATTTTATATTAATGCAGATATGGAGACTATTTATTGCATAACTTTGTTAGGTACCAGCTGTAATCCCTTTGAGGCTCAAGGGGGTATTCTTGAAAACATTTCGCATGTATTTTGCTGTAGCGAATTCATTATATGTTTTCTTAACAAGTTGAATTTGTATTTCTTTTTAAACAGCAAGTTGCAGATTTAATAGGAGCTGATTCACGGGAAATTATATTCACCAGTGGTGCAACAGAATCTAATAATATGGCAATTAAGGTAAAAGGTTTATACTGACTATTATTTATTATGTTAAAATTATGTGTTTAAGAACTGTATGAATCTCTCAACAATTTAAATGTTAATACGTTGGAGTAGGTAGCAAATTATTTGCATTCCTGGATTTACTTTTTGTGATACTCTATTACATATGTGGAGGAAATTAATGGATGAATGTTTTGGTGCCCAGGACATGTTTTTGAGGGCAGTGTAAAATATTCGATTTTTATCTTGCATACACCAAATACAGTCCTTCTGCTTAAGTAATTAAAATCTTTATTGTGAAATATAGTGGACATGTGGATTAGAAACTTTTTTCTGATGAAGACTAGGTTGTGTATGTAGTATGTGGTTGTTCAGACTTCTCAGTATTTATGACTCCACTGCAAAAGCTTTCAAAAATGCTTTTGTTAATGGCATCTACAGCTTCTATCAATAAACATTTTCACAGAGTTTTTGCAAAGTGAGATGCTTTGAAAAGCAAGTGCTGCTGGAGCTATGTAATGTGGATTATGTGTCATTAGATTAATGACTTGGGTCAAACAGGAAAGATCCAAATGAATTATATCTAAGTAGTAATTTCTTATTTCAAACCATTTTGTGTNATATTTCAAGTTGAAAGGGACTCACAAGGATCATCAAGTCCAACTCTGGCCCTGCACAGGATACCCCAACAATCCCACCATGTGCCTGAGAGCATTGTGCAAACACTCCTTGAACTATGGCAGGCTTAAGGCTGCAACCACTTCCTTCGGGAGCCTGTTCCAGTGCCCAACCGCCCTCCGGGTAAAAAACTTTTTTCCTAATATCCAGCCTACACTTCCCCTGACACAGCTCTCTCTGTTCCCTCAGAGAGAGACAGACCCTGTCACTGGTCACCAAGAGCAGAGAGCTGCCTCTCTGCTGCCCCTCATGAGGAAGCTGCAGCCCCCAGTGAGGCCTGACCTCAGTCTCCTCTTCTTCAGACTGAAAAAACCAAGTGACCTCAGCTGTTTGTTTTACGAGTTCCCCTCTAGGCCCTTCACCATTTTATGGCCCTCCTCTGGGTGACTTCTAATTCTAGTTCTCTAATAACTTCATATCCCTATGTAGATTTGCCCCAAACTGCCCCCAGGACTTGGGGTGAGGCCACCCCAGTGCAGAGCAGAGCAGGACAGTCACCCCCTCGCTTGGCCAGCCCTGCTGGGCTGGATGTCCCCCAGGACAGGGCTGGCCATTGGGGCTGCCAGGGCACTGCTGGCTCCTGTTCCACTTGCCCTCAGCCCGAACTCCCAGGTCCCTTTATGTGGTGCTGCTCTCCAGCCTCTTGTTCCCCAGTCTGTCTGGACATCCAGGGTTGTCCAGTCCAAGATGCAGAAGCCAGCACTTGCTCCAACAGTGAGATTAGAGCAACTGAAATGGCAGAAACCAATACTTTAGGCAAAAGTGCCTCAGTATTTTTGGTTTCCTGGAGTCACAAGCATGTTGATGCGGTCACTAGACTAACTCCATATTTTATCATTCTTCTAATCTTAGGTATCTTTTTTTTTTAAGTAATACGTAATGGGTTTTTGTCTGCTTAAGTTTTTATCTCTTTTGTAACAGGTTAATACTTAATACCACTCCTAATGACTGTGGATTCCTTGTGTATTTTATATTAATGCAGATATGGAGACTATTTATTGCATAACTTTGTTAGGTACCAGCTGTAATCCCTTTGAGGCTCAAGGGGGTATTCTTGAAAACATTTCGCATGTATTTTGCTGTAGCGAATTCATTATATGTTTTCTTAACAAGTTGAATTTGTATTTCTTTTTAAACAGCAAGTTGCAGATTTAATAGGAGCTGATTCACGGGAAATTATATTCACCAGTGGTGCAACAGAATCTAATAATATGGCAATTAAGGTAAAAGGTTTATACTGACTATTATTTATTATGTTAAAATTATGTGTTTAAGAACTGTATGAATCTCTCAACAATTTAAATGTTAATACGTTGGAGTAGGTAGCAAATTATTTGCATTCCTGGATTTACTTTTTGTGATACTCTATTACATATGTGGAGGAAATTAATGGATGAATGTTTTGGTGCCCAGGACATGTTTTTGAGGGCAGTGTAAAATATTCGATTTTTATCTTGCATACACCAAATACAGTCCTTCTGCTTAAGTAATTAAAATCTTTATTGTGAAATATAGTGGACATGTGGATTAGAAACTTTTTTCTGATGAAGACTAGGTTGTGTATGTAGTATGTGGTTGTTCAGACTTCTCAGTATTTATGACTCCACTGCAAAAGCTTTCAAAAATGCTTTTGTTAATGGCATCTACAGCTTCTATCAATAAACATTTTCACAGAGTTTTTGCAAAGTGAGATGCTTTGAAAAGCAAGTGCTGCTGGAGCTATGTAATGTGGATTATGTGTCATTAGATTAATGACTTGGGTCAAACAGGAAAGATCCAAATGAATTATATCTAAGTAGTAATTTCTTATTTCAAACCATTTTGTGTAATGCTTGCTTTCTTCAGTGGCCAATTTCTTTTTCATGGGCTGTGCCTGACAGGGTGTTGCAAGGTTNCTATGGCAGGCTTAAGGCTGCAACCACTTCCTTCGGGAGCCTGTTCCAGTGCCCAACCGCCCTCCGGGTAAAAAACTTTTTTCCTAATATCCAGCCTACACTTCCCCTGACACAGCTCTCTCTGTTCCCTCAGAGAGAGACAGACCCTGTCACTGGTCACCAAGAGCAGAGAGCTGCCTCTCTGCTGCCCCTCATGAGGAAGCTGCAGCCCCCAGTGAGGCCTGACCTCAGTCTCCTCTTCTTCAGACTGAAAAAACCAAGTGACCTCAGCTGTTTGTTTTACGAGTTCCCCTCTAGGCCCTTCACCATTTTATGGCCCTCCTCTGGGTGACTTCTAATTCTAGTTCTCTAATAACTTCATATCCCTAT
>VZRS01008225.1:40202-62131 GCA_013398055.1 Ifrita kowaldi
CTCCAGAGTTGTGTTGTTTTTCCTGCTGCTGAGAAAATTCAGGGTCAAAAGAACCTAAAAAAAAAAAAACGAAGGGAAAAAACCCCCTGTTCTCTGTGGACTGGATTTAGCAGCTTCCTCTTTGCTTAGTGGATTTATTACTGTACTTTAGTAGATTTATTGCAAAAAAAAAAATAGAATTATAGAATATTTCAAGTTGAAAGGGACTCACAAGGATCATCAAGTCCAACTCTGGCCCTGCACAGGATACCCCAACAATCCCACCATGTGCCTGAGAGCATTGTGCAAACACTCCTTGAACTATGGCAGGCTTAAGGCTGCAACCACTTCCTTCGGGAGCCTGTTCCAGTGCCCAACCGCCCTCCGGGTAAAAAACTTTTTTCCTAATATCCAGCCTACACTTCCCCTGACACAGCTCTCTCTGTTCCCTCAGAGAGAGACAGACCCTGTCACTGGTCACCAAGAGCAGAGAGCTGCCTCTCTGCTGCCCCTCATGAGGAAGCTGCAGCCCCCAGTGAGGCCTGACCTCAGTCTCCTCTTCTTCAGACTGAAAAAACCAAGTGACCTCAGCTGTTTGTTTTACGAGTTCCCCTCTAGGCCCTTCACCATTTTATGGCCCTCCTCTGGGTGACTTCTAATTCTAGTTCTCTAATAACTTCATATCCCTATGTAGATTTGCCCCAAACTGCCCCCAGGACTTGGGGTGAGGCCACCCCAGTGCAGAGCAGAGCAGGACAGTCACCCCCTCGCTTGGCCAGCCCTGCTGGGCTGGATGTCCCCCAGGACAGGGCTGGCCATTGGGGCTGCCAGGGCACTGCTGGCTCCTGTTCCACTTGCCCTCAGCCCGAACTCCCAGGTCCCTTTATGTGGTGCTGCTCTCCAGCCTCTTGTTCCCCAGTCTGTCTGGACATCCAGGGTTGTCCAGTCCAAGATGCAGAAGCCAGCACTTGCTCCAACAGTGAGATTAGAGCAACTGAAATGGCAGAAACCAATACTTTAGGCAAAAGTGCCTCAGTATTTTTGGTTTCCTGGAGTCACAAGCATGTTGATGCGGTCACTAGACTAACTCCATATTTTATCATTCTTCTAATCTTAGGTATCTTTTTTTTTTAAGTAATACGTAATGGGTTTTTGTCTGCTTAAGTTTTTATCTCTTTTGTAACAGGTTAATACTTAATACCACTCCTAATGACTGTGGATTCCTTGTGTATTTTATATTAATGCAGATATGGAGACTATTTATTGCATAACTTTGTTAGGTACCAGCTGTAATCCCTTTGAGGCTCAAGGGGGTATTCTTGAAAACATTTCGCATGTATTTTGCTGTAGCGAATTCATTATATGTTTTCTTAACAAGTTGAATTTGTATTTCTTTTTAAACAGCAAGTTGCAGATTTAATAGGAGCTGATTCACGGGAAATTATATTCACCAGTGGTGCAACAGAATCTAATAATATGGCAATTAAGGTAAAAGGTTTATACTGACTATTATTTATTATGTTAAAATTATGTGTTTAAGAACTGTATGAATCTCTCAACAATTTAAATGTTAATACGTTGGAGTAGGTAGCAAATTATTTGCATTCCTGGATTTACTTTTTGTGATACTCTATTACATATGTGGAGGAAATTAATGGATGAATGTTTTGGTGCCCAGGACATGTTTTTGAGGGCAGTGTAAAATATTCGATTTTTATCTTGCATACACCAAATACAGTCCTTCTGCTTAAGTAATTAAAATCTTTATTGTGAAATATAGTGGACATGTGGATTAGAAACTTTTTTCTGATGAAGACTAGGTTGTGTATGTAGTATGTGGTTGTTCAGACTTCTCAGTATTTATGACTCCACTGCAAAAGCTTTCAAAAATGCTTTTGTTAATGGCATCTACAGCTTCTATCAATAAACATTTTCACAGAGTTTTTGCAAAGTGAGATGCTTTGAAAAGCAAGTGCTGCTGGAGCTATGTAATGTGGATTATGTGTCATTAGATTAATGACTTGGGTCAAACAGGAAAGATCCAAATGAATTATATCTAAGTAGTAATTTCTTATTTCAAACCATTTTGTGTAATGCTTGCTTTCTTCAGTGGCCAATTTCTTTTTCATGGGCTGTGCCTGACAGGGTGTTGCAAGGTTCTATAAATCCAGAAAAAAGCATATCATTACTACGCAAACAGAGCACAAGTGTGTGTTGGATTCTTGTCGCTCCCTGGAAACAGAAGGTTTTCGCGTCACGTATCTACCTGTTAAAAAAAATGGGCTCATAGATCTGAAGGTAAGTTGTTACTGACAGAAAGAAACTAAAAATAAAAGAGGTTTTTACTTCAAATTAATGCTCAAGACCTTGTGTCCTCTAGATGAAAAAGAGAAAAGTATGATAAATATCACAAAGTAGAATGAGAGTCATAGTTAAATCTGTCAGATCTGGAGAAGGATTTTCTGTTCTGTCTGTTGCCCTACGCTCTTTCTCAACCAAAACTTCCACCTTCCTTCCGCTGTTCAGCTGCTGCTGTGCAGGNAGCTGCCTCTCTGCTGCCCCTCATGAGGAAGCTGCAGCCCCCAGTGAGGCCTGACCTCAGTCTCCTCTTCTTCAGACTGAAAAAACCAAGTGACCTCAGCTGTTTGTTTTACGAGTTCCCCTCTAGGCCCTTCACCATTTTATGGCCCTCCTCTGGGTGACTTCTAATTCTAGTTCTCTAATAACTTCATATCCCTATGTAGATTTGCCCCAAACTGCCCCCAGGACTTGGGGTGAGGCCACCCCAGTGCAGAGCAGAGCAGGACAGTCACCCCCTCGCTTGGCCAGCCCTGCTGGGCTGGATGTCCCCCAGGACAGGGCTGGCCATTGGGGCTGCCAGGGCACTGCTGGCTCCTGTTCCACTTGCCCTCAGCCCGAACTCCCAGGTCCCTTTATGTGGTGCTGCTCTCCAGCCTCTTGTTCCCCAGTCTGTCTGGACATCCAGGGTTGTCCAGTCCAAGATGCAGAAGCCAGCACTTGCTCCAACAGTGAGATTAGAGCAACTGAAATGGCAGAAACCAATACTTTAGGCAAAAGTGCCTCAGTATTTTTGGTTTCCTGGAGTCACAAGCATGTTGATGCGGTCACTAGACTAACTCCATATTTTATCATTCTTCTAATCTTAGGTATCTTTTTTTTTTAAGTAATACGTAATGGGTTTTTGTCTGCTTAAGTTTTTATCTCTTTTGTAACAGGTTAATACTTAATACCACTCCTAATGACTGTGGATTCCTTGTGTATTTTATATTAATGCAGATATGGAGACTATTTATTGCATAACTTTGTTAGGTACCAGCTGTAATCCCTTTGAGGCTCAAGGGGGTATTCTTGAAAACATTTCGCATGTATTTTGCTGTAGCGAATTCATTATATGTTTTCTTAACAAGTTGAATTTGTATTTCTTTTTAAACAGCAAGTTGCAGATTTAATAGGAGCTGATTCACGGGAAATTATATTCACCAGTGGTGCAACAGAATCTAATAATATGGCAATTAAGGTAAAAGGTTTATACTGACTATTATTTATTATGTTAAAATTATGTGTTTAAGAACTGTATGAATCTCTCAACAATTTAAATGTTAATACGTTGGAGTAGGTAGCAAATTATTTGCATTCCTGGATTTACTTTTTGTGATACTCTATTACATATGTGGAGGAAATTAATGGATGAATGTTTTGGTGCCCAGGACATGTTTTTGAGGGCAGTGTAAAATATTCGATTTTTATCTTGCATACACCAAATACAGTCCTTCTGCTTAAGTAATTAAAATCTTTATTGTGAAATATAGTGGACATGTGGATTAGAAACTTTTTTCTGATGAAGACTAGGTTGTGTATGTAGTATGTGGTTGTTCAGACTTCTCAGTATTTATGACTCCACTGCAAAAGCTTTCAAAAATGCTTTTGTTAATGGCATCTACAGCTTCTATCAATAAACATTTTCACAGAGTTTTTGCAAAGTGAGATGCTTTGAAAAGCAAGTGCTGCTGGAGCTATGTAATGTGGATTATGTGTCATTAGATTAATGACTTGGGTCAAACAGGAAAGATCCAAATGAATTATATCTAAGTAGTAATTTCTTATTTCAAACCATTTTGTGTAATGCTTGCTTTCTTCAGTGGCCAATTTCTTTTTCATGGGCTGTGCCTGACAGGGTGTTGCAAGGTTCTATAAATCCAGAAAAAAGCATATCATTACTACGCAAACAGAGCACAAGTGTGTGTTGGATTCTTGTCGCTCCCTGGAAACAGAAGGTTTTCGCGTCACGTATCTACCTGTTAAAAAAAATGGGCTCATAGATCTGAAGGTAAGTTGTTACTGACAGAAAGAAACTAAAAATAAAAGAGGTTTTTACTTCAAATTAATGCTCAAGACCTTGTGTCCTCTAGATGAAAAAGAGAAAAGTATGATAAATATCACAAAGTAGAATGAGAGTCATAGTTAAATCTGTCAGATCTGGAGAAGGATTTTCTGTTCTGTCTGTTGCCCTACGCTCTTTCTCAACCAAAACTTCCACCTTCCTTCCGCTGTTCAGCTGCTGCTGTGCAGGTGGAGCTGTTGTGTACCCTATAGGGAGCCCAGTACTTGAGGCATTGTTTCAATGATTACAGTACTTCCTATGGCTGTCCATGAGCCAACCCTTCTGTGTGTACTGGCCGCAGCCCTGAGATGTAGAAGTTGTATGTTTTTAGTTCATCATTGACATACTGTAGCACAGGGCATCAACAGTTTTACTCCCAGTCCCTCACCTGCCATGGAGAGCGGTGGTGTGTATGATGGGACTGAGGGATCAGCCTGTGGGCACAATAATGGGTTGTGTTTTCTGAGCATTTTGCTGCAGATGTGATGTGACCTTTGTATAAAGTGCCATTCCTTTAAAGCCAGCCTCACCTTGGCTAGAAGAGGCTTAAGCTGTTCTGTGGGTGGTTTATTCATTAAAGAAAATAGTTCAGAGAAATGTACAGGATATAGCAAAGCCTGTTGAGATTTGATTTAATCAAGTGGGGTGGCAGGTGCATCGAAGGGTTAGGACATGCAGAAATGCAATTGATCCACTACTCTTCCTAGAGGCATTTAATGTTCACGTGGGTTAGTGTTCTTCCCATGGCTCTTTGTCAGAACCCCAGGAGTTTGTTGCGAATGAGGGACTGTTGGTTGAGTTGCTGGCAAATTGAAGATGTGCACAGGAATCCTGCTTCTCTGTTAGTCACAATTTTTGTCCCTCTGAACCTTTTCACCAGGAGCTGGAGGCTGCGTTCCAGCCGGATACAAGTTTGGTTTCTGTAATGACTGTAAATAATGAAATAGGAGTAAAGCAGCCAATTCATGACATTGGTAAGTACACTGTGGCTTCCAGATGCCGGCTAAGGTTGCTTCTGCTTCATTTTAGTTAATGTTTTCATCCCCAAATGGTACTGATGGAAAAGATTAGGTGTAATATAGCTAAGGAAAAATTAATAACATAAATATTTTAAAATAAAAAATGTAATATAAATAAATAATACTGCTGTCCCAAATAAAAGCTGATTTTAAAAGGGAAACAAGAATGAAGTTCAGTACCTTTACGGTGAGCATTGCAGCAATCATTGCTCTGGATGGATCAGCTGCAATTCATTGGACTGTATGATGGATGAAAAAATTGCACAGAGTAACTGGCCAAAATCGAGCTTATATACTATAACAATTTGTTGAGCTCTTGTAGTGTTTAAGAGGAGAAATGTGCAGGATTTGGAGTGGGAGAGGATGGTGAACACCACACTTAGACAATCCTTCCCCCAGTATTGTCATACATAGTCATGAACAATTCATTTGTAGGTCAAAAGGCTACTGAAGAGCTACGCTTCTGGAACAGGAGGCAGGGAGAGGGTGAGCCAGGCTCCGAGCCGGCAGGTGAAGTGACAGGGACCTCAGAGCAGATGAAGGGAGGCCCTGGAGAGCCACGGTTGGTGGAGCAAGCAGGGTGAACGGGTACCCGCATAGGCAGGTCCCTGGATCCCAGGTGATTTGTTGATAAAGTTTCCTGTGGCAGTAACAAAACATATACACATACCCTTTCTGTCCTGGTTTTACCCCATCTGGCAACCAAGCACCTTGCAGCCACTCACTCACTCCCCCACCAGCAGGAGCAGGGAGACAATTGGAATGGTAAAAGCTGGGAAACCCATAGGTTGAGATAAAGACAGTTTAATATGGAAAGCAAAAACCATGCACACAAGCAAAGAATTCTGTACTGCTTCCCATGGGCAGGCAGGTGTTCATCCATCTTCAGGAGAGCAGGGCCCCATCCCATGCAGTGGTGACTTGGGAAGACAAACACCATCACTCCAAACGTCTCCTGCTTCCACCTTCGTCCTCCCAGCTTTCTATAGTGAAAGCAGATGACATATGTCATGTGGTTTGGAATATCCCTTTGGTAAGTTTGGGTCACCTGTCCTGGCTGCGTCTCCTCCCAGCCTCCCACGCACCACCAGCCCCCTTGCCAGCATGGCTGTACGAGGGGCAGAAGAGGCCTTGGCTCTGTGTAAGCCCTGCTCAGCAATAACAAAAACATCTCTCTATTATCACCCCTGTGTTCAGCACAAATCCAAAACACCGCCCCATACGAGCCATCGTGAAGAAAGTTAGCTCTACTCCAGCCAAAACCTGCACACCTTCATATTCAAGATATCCTTTCATAAGATATTTGAGTTTTTAGACAATATTTTGGCTTTGGCTCTCCTCTGAAGTACATACTCTGTAAGATATTGTTTTCTTAGGCTGTGGCAGGCATCTTGTGCACCTGGTTCTCCTCTTGCTTAGTTGCTGCGTTTATTTTTTTCTTCATTAAGCTCAAAGCAGCATTTTTCCCAAGGTTTTTCAAGGTTCTGTTTCTTCATTGACAAGCATTTGACCATCAGTGAGTTGCTTATAGGCCCGAGGACTCTTTTTATCCTCCTGTGCTTATATTGTCAAGGCCCTTACTATGGTCCCATGTTTAAATGCCAGAGACAGCTGGTGCCAGCTCTAGTTCCCCCAGTATGTTCTCATAACACCTTTATAACAGGTCCAACAGGCCAGGCCTGGGGCCTTGCAGAAGGGAGCCTGGAACCCTGTTACTGTGTGGCCTGATACTGCCTGTGGCCTGACCTTGCTGGACCACAGGAGGACTACTTATCCCGTGAAGTATCATGCTGAACCTTTTGTGCAGAGGAGAGGTCTCGGATGCAGCTGTGCAGATTCTGTGGACGATGCATTGTGGTTTTTTTGATGACAAAAATAAATAATATTTATGTTTACTGCCCATGAACAATACCTTATTTTGTTTCTTCGTATATTTTAGCCTGGTGACAGGCTCAGCTGACTTCAGGTGATAGTAATAAGTGTGCGTGTGAGAATCCTGAGAATGTTTTTGAAGCTGAGTGTTGGAAAACTTGGAAAATAGAGGAAATGGCATAAAAATACTTGGCAAATACAAACTTGAAAGGAAGGCTGGCTTGTACTGGACACTGAGAAGTAAAAGTATCAAGAAAAAGCTATTCTGTCCAACTGTGGAGTCATTCTTGTGTGGAAACTGATGTTTCATGCAACCATTTATTCTTAAACTTGTTAGGTGTGGATTTGGAAATAATCTCACTTCTTAACAGTAGAAGACTTTTAAACTTCTCAACTGAAGAAATTCACTGTAGTCTTACCTACCTAAACTTGTGCCAAGGCATCAGCTATAGTAGTCTCTGCACAGCGTTAGCCACTTCGCTGTAAAAGAAACATCACAAGCCCCCATTTGTACCTTTGTCACCTCAGATACCTCAGTAGGCTACTGTTGTTTTAGATTCACTGATGCTTTAGATCTGTTGCTGGAATCTTTGGGATCATAGCAATTAGATAAGATAATGTGGTTTTGGTTTGGTGTTTTTGTTACAGGTGAGATCTGCCGTGCACATAAGGTGTTCTTCCACACGGATGCTGCACAAGCGATTGGTAAAATTCCTGTGGACGTCAACCACATGAAAATTGACCTAATGAGCATCAGTGGCCACAAAATTTATGGGCCCAAAGGTACTCACTGAAGTGCTTTATGGGCAAAAAATATATGTTTCCATACCTACCTTATGATAACTACACAAGGTATGAAGTCAAACCTGTTTGTCCTAGTGTCAGTTACTTAAGCTGTAGAAAACTGTTCTGAGTGGTGTTGGACAGACTTCAGAGTAGCTCAGGCACTACGTATAGCCAGCGTAGAGCTGCAGTAAGTGGATCTTCAGTGCTAGATGGGTTGAGGTAGCTTCACTGAAGGAAGAAACAGTGTTGTATAATGGTGGCAGCATTACAGCAGTGGGGTTTTCAAGAGTCATCTGCTTGATATGAAGGAGAACTGATGCTGAAATGACTGAAATGAAATCACTTGGTTATAGGGCAAAGTTTAGATCAGAGTGTGACTTGCAACAAGGAGACCAAAAGGTTTGGTGATTTTTGATTGTTTTCTACTTCCAGTGGCTTCTTTCCCTCAACTCCATTTGTGCATTTTCTTTGCAGAATGGGATTTAATATCCAGCTATGCATTTTCTGGTTGATTCACAAATACTAAAAGTCCAGCTATTATTGTCATGGTCCATTTAGTTTGTGACAGTGGGTGTTAGCCAGAAAGGCTAGCAGGTTCACTGTATACTATGTGCTATTTGGAAACAAAAGACAAAATTCTTATTTTTCAACATGGTTTTTTTCTGCATGAGTTTTGCTGAGAGCTGAAGACATTATATCTGGACAAGGACTAAGTTTTCAATCAGTAACTTTGGACAGATGACAGACAAATTTTCACAATTTGTTATGCCTGGAAGTTGCAACTGTTCTTCCTGTGGTGACAGTCACTCCTTAAGTGTACCAGGGCACTTGAAGACATGAAAATTTGGTTTCTAGGTGAGGAGAGTGTTAAACTGACTGGCTATCAAAACTGGCTCGTCTAATCCACCTACTGAAAATTGTTGCCACTGACGAGTCTTCCTGATGAGAAGAAAGGGAGAGGACTCCTGGGACTGGTGCTGGCCTAGTAATCCAGGGAAAGAATTTGGAAGTCAGTAAGAGAATATTAGTGACTGCACATAAAAACTTCAGTGCAAAGGGATGAACTTCAGCTGTGTACAGGAATTATGGGAAGAAAGGGAAGTGCTGAGTCCTTGGGTGACTGAAGCACAGTGGAAGAAGCTGAGCTCCCATGGCCGAAGCTCTGCAAGCCTGAACATGAACACTGGGAACAAACACCATTTCCTAGAAAATGATACTGAACTTGTTCACCTCATTAACTGGACACTCCAGTTAAGTGTCCACATGTGTGTTTGCTGTGGAAATAAGGAATGTTACCAAACCTTGGAGTCCCTGTTCATAATTTCAGAACTCTGGGCATATAGTGAAACATCTTTCTTTGTTTCCAAGGTGTTGGTGCTCTGTATGTTCGCCGCCGACCACGCGTCAGGCTGGAACCCCTGCAGAGTGGGGGTGGCCAGGAGAGAGGACTGCGGTCTGGAACTGTGCCCACCCCTCTAGCAGTGGGACTGGGGGCAGCGTGTGAAGTGGCACAGCAAGAGATGGAGGTTTGTGCAATGAGATACTTGTCCTGGGTTCCAGAAAATAGTATAACAGCACCGTTTAGGTCTTGCATTCCTCAGGTCTTTTTGCATCCATGTAACTAAATTAAATTTGATTCTCATGTTTTAGTATCAATTGAATGTTTTGAGAACTTAAGGAATGTTTTTGGGTAACTGTAAGTTCTTTCTAAAGTTTCTTTTTTCTTGAAGTGGTCTGAGTCATAGTTTTCTACAACAAGGCTACAATTGATAATTTTAGTGAAATATGGCTTTGTGTGCTTGTATTCACTTCTCCATTATGCATGTGTATTAGCAGCATCTTTGAAATGAATGTTGTGTTTATGTAATGTATATTGAAAAAACAAGACTTCCCAGTCCGTTATTATATGTATTGTACCTATTAAGTATAACTTCAAGTTTACTGCAGCTTTGCAACTACGAATTTATTTTCTTTTTTCCTAGCTTGGACAGTAAAGTTTACTTGCTAGGTCTGGTGTCTGAGCCTCTGTATGCTTCTACACTGGTTTGTGGACACCAATGCCTTCCTTACAGCTGGAATGTAAAAATACTTACAGTGACAATGGGATGCATAGGCTAGACATCTGCACCCAAAGGACCAAGCTTCTTCCCAGGAGACAGGCAGAATTCCACCATCTGAGCTGGTGGTTATGGAAGTTGAGGCAAGAGAGTCTGCAGAGTCTGAATTCTGCACAAGCCTCAGATCTGGATTCTCCTCCTTGCCTGGCAGAGTTATGGCATTTTAAAACCAACTGCTGTTGAAGCTAGCCTTTTTTTTTTTTAACTTTTCCAAGTGTAGACAAGCATGAATTGCATGTGTGCATGTGGCCAATTCTGTGCGCCAGAGCTGATCCCAGACCTTACTGCTTTCTTGGTATAAGTGACCTCATTTTTCAGTCTAGAACAAGGCACTGCACATGGGCAGTTCTCACCGTGCAGGTTACTTATTGTAAAAGCTGAATTTGTAGTAATTTACAAGTCTGTGTCTTTCTGTGGTGTGGTGAGAGAGCTCCAGGGAAATAAGAGGCACTTGCCATAGTAAGTGCATTTCTTTTGTAAAATGCATCATCTTCTGCATTGCCTAACTTGTCTTTAAACACAAAGAATTCAGTGCTTTTATGAAAGTCAGTTTGGCAGCTTGTGTATGTAGATCTTTCTGAACAGTTTGATACTTTGTGAAGACTGAGCTAGCTAGGAGCCGTGTGGTTATTCTCCTTTAAAACAATGTCTAGAGCAGGCAAAGTTTGACAGTTTAAGTTTCAGCTGTGTTCTTTCCCTTGTCTGGCCAAACCCAGTTACTTAATTCTGCTTGCAGCTGGTGACACAAAGCAGTTTGAGTGAGGTCAGACTGTACACTGTTTATTATTTGTGTCTTTTCTGGTTTCTCTGCTTAGTATGACCATAAGCGAATCTCACAACTGGCCGAACGACTGGTTACAAAAATAATGAGTGAAGTTCCTGATGTGGTGATGAATGGAGATCGAGAGCACCGCTATCCAGGTAACTCAAGCAAAATTCTGAGCCTGTTAGTACTGTCTGGCTCCTTGGTGTTAATGGCTGTGGCTGAATAGTGCACTTGAGCACATGATGCAAGTCCTGCCTTGCAGGGGACAATTTGCCTGAGATTTTAGTTGATGGTTTCTTTTTTCTATTTCATTTATTTGTATGTAGGATGCATCAATCTATCTTTTGCTTATGTGGAAGGGGAGAGTCTTCTGATGGCTCTGAAAGATGTGGCCCTGTCTTCAGGAAGGTAGGTGGAATGTATAGGAAGGATAGCAGTGTATTTTTGAGAGAAAAGAGCATCTGCTAATGAAGGTAGAAGTTAAGGAATAGTCTCCTCTGAATATTTGCATATTCAGTTAATGAGTCAACCTGGCATTGATTACATTCAAAGGTAGTGTTTAAGTGACACATTTCAACTGAAGGTCAAATTTACTTGTCCTGGAAGAAAAAAACAACAAACAAAACCACGAACAAACCAAACAAAAACCAAACAAAAAAAAATCCTAACAGAAAGACCTCCACAAAACCACAAAAACTAATGCAGAAATTCCTACCTACTAGCCTTGCAAACTGGTTATTTGAGTAGCCTCGACTTGTACTGGTGACACTTCAATTCTAAAGGCCACCAACATTTGGGCAGCTTCTGTCCTTTGGCAGGTTTTAACTGCAATTGGTGAGGCTGGGCAAGTATCTGAATTAAATCAGCTCATAGTTCCTGTGTTAAATGCAAAAGCAAGAAAGAAAATGGCATGTGCTTTTATGGAGCTCTTCTGACTACAGGAGTGACAAGTAATATTTCTGTTACCAAGACAAACTTGATGTTTATGATGAAATGAATGGAGCATAAGGATGCCTCCCCTCCTCCCCTCACCTTTGAGAACAAAGTGGTCAGCATATCCTAATTAGAAACTGGTTGGTACTATGAGCAGGAAGAACAAGTCTCCACATGACTGTCTCCAAAGCCAAACGCTTCTGTAATGTGAAGATCTCTTCTGAGTCTCTGCTTTGTGCAGTGGGGAGCTGTTTACAGCTCTCCAGTTGGCACTGCATGTTGCTACCTGTAAAAACTGAGTCACAGCATGTAACCAGTTCTGTATACTGCTGCAAGGTGGAAGCTCTCTCTATTGACAACTGCAATCATCTTGCTCTGGATCCCTCTGTGCACTGTTTTTCATTTATTTGTTCTGCTGCCAAACAGCAGGTTGTGAAGTCTTTTTTTTTCCTTTTATGTCCTTGGAGTGTTATCTTCTCTGGATAGTTTTTGTCTTTGTCTTTTTTTCAACTACCTCCTAATCTGCATTCCTGCTGCCTCTATGTGGCATTTTGTTCATTCTTGTGTATTATCTGTATTCTCTCTCCGTACGCTTCTAATTTATTACTCTCATTTCTTGCTAATGCCTGCCCCTTGTATTCTTTTTTCTTCAGCAGCAGAAATATCACTTTACTTGCTTGTATTCACTTGTGGTTTCTAGGAGGCTGGGGAAGCTGATACAGGTTGTTGTAAAGAGGTAAGTGACCTGTTCTTTGTTAGAGGAGATTAAACAAAAGTCTGACATTTCCCTGCCTTCCCTTTCCCAGTGCTTGCACATCAGCCTCTCTGGAGCCTTCCTATGTTTTGCGGGCAATCGGAACAGATGAAGACTTGGCTCACTCATCTATAAGGTGTGTGGAGTGGTCTGCCCTAATGCTTTCAAATATTTTTCTTTCCTGATAAAAGTAAGTCGTTCCACCCCCTCCATGTGCATGTTATTCAGTTCCTTAATGATTTTCTTTTGGTTTAGATTTGGCATTGGTCGTTTCACTACAGAAGAAGAAGTAGATTATACAGTGCAGAAGTGCATACAGCACGTGAAGAGGCTGAGGGAAATGAGGTGAGACATTGTCTTGTTGAACACGAAGACTTCTGAGGTGTGATAATCATGGGAAGAATTGGATTTATTTAGTTGAAAGTAATTGTTTGCTTCAAAAATCTGGTGGTGTTTTTCTGTATCAGCAGTGTCCCCCAAGTGGGTAGGGGCCTGATTTTAACATTCGTGACAAATTTCTAAGGAAACAAATCTGACACCAAACCTTTTTCCCAGATCCTGCCTTTGTCAGAGGAAGAATATGAGTAGGGCAAGCACATAGAGCAGTACCTAGGAGGTTTTAAGCCAGAGATGGTATTACTGAGTTAATGTATTGATAAGTTGTTTTATTCTGGTGAAACTGAAAGACTAGTGACTCATCTGGACAGTGAAAATGCAAGGGTTCAGTCTCAGAGACACCAGTGCTTTATGCTGAAAGTGGGAGCAGGAAATGAGGTGGAGCACCTGTCCTCTCACCTCTTGTATTTTGGGTTGAGGACACAGTTGAGGGCTGATCACCTGAAGCTCACTGACCTCCAGAAGGGCAAGACAGGCAGATAGATATCTCCTTATTCCTTGTGTCATTGATAAAATTGTCTGTTTAATTATTGTTGATGATGTCCTGTGCATTTTAGCTAGGCCTCATTTTTCTCCTTTTCTTTACAGCCCACTCTGGGAAATGGTGCAGGATGGAATTGACCTCAAAAGCATTAAATGGACTCAGCACTGAGAAAACATTGCTCTCCGTGGACTAGATCTGGATTAAAATGCATTTTTCTGTACAGTCTTGAGCAAATTATGCAGCACTTCTGTTTTCTGACGCTTGCAGTTTGAACGGAGAACTCCCCTTTCAGACCACAAAATCTAAGAAGCCAAAAATGAAACTAGTCTTTATCATGGAGAAAGGCAGGCTGATCCAACACCCATTGTGTTTCTATTGACACACAGAAATTTATGCTAAAACGTAATTTATTCAGAAATATATTTTCTGATGAGAAAATTAAATCAGCATGTTACTCCCAGGCCAGTGAATCCTGGCAAGAGGTTGCTTCTCAGTGTAACTCATCCCAAGTCACTGCTGTGTTTGCACCACAGACCTGTTGCCAGTGTATTGTTTGAGATGGGTATCCTGCAACATTAGCTGGGTTTTGCCTCTCAAATGCCTTGTACTGCAAGAAATTCTCAGATAGGAGGGCACTTGGATCTTTAGAGGAAAGGGATGCCTCGGTGTGGCTATGTGCCTTCACAGATAAGTTGTATGTGCAGTTAAGAACAAATTTTTTCTGAAATTTAGTATTTTTGGCACATTTTCCTTGCTTTTTTGTGTGTGTGTGTGTGCATTAATCCAAAAGATTCTTCTGCATTCCAGAGTTTATGATACAATCATGATGCACTTTGCTGTCCCCTCCACTGGGTTTTTTCCATGCAATTTTTTCTCAGTGAGGAAAAAAACCTGGAATGACTGGGGGAGGGGATAGGCAGAATCTGTCAGCTTTGGTGGCAGTGCCAGTTTTGTGGGAGCATGAGTAGTAGAGGTGAGGGGGAGAGCAGATACAGTGCAATGTCTTAAGGCAGTCTGGGTTTTGTTGGGTTTTTTTCTTTTTTTTTTTCTCCCCTTGTCATGAGACCTTTGCTGTTACTTGGTTTGTCTGTGGGCCCTTGGTTTCTCTCACTGCAGGGAGTCTGCCCAGCTCAGCCTGTATATTTTGTCTGGAGATAGGAACACCTGGCACTGAAGTTTTTTTTGTCTCACAGACTGCACTGTCTGACGAGAGGTTCTCATGGGAATCCGTTCCCTGCACCTGCTGGGGGAAGTATCTGTTAAAAAGATTTTGATGAGATTAATTGTATCAGTGTTTCTCTTTTCTTACCTTTGGTGATCTTTCCAGTAAGAAACTGAACCCTGTATGGCAAAGTGCCTTTTTTTCAGTGCATAAACAAAGAGCTCTCAAATTAGTTGTGTTGATTGATGGATGCTGTGTTAGCTGCTGAATTTGATATACCCCATAGACAATATGTACACCTTCAGTTTGGGATGGAATCTACCTCGAGGATCAACCGTGTGGTGTAAAAGCCGAAGCTGAATCTCACAAGATGGATTGTGTTACAGAAGCTTGTGCATTTTTTGTTACTAAGGAGAGATTTAGTTGTTTGTAATGCAAAGCTAATCCTTGGTTGTTCTATTTGAAATTACTAGCTTTAGCAGTTTTAATATTGTAGTGCTGGCACCTTATATTTCATCACAACATTTTTAAAACTACCGTATGCATGAATACGTCTTATTGGTGTTGTATGTACTCTTTTTTCATCCTTGGGCCATATATATTTTCTGGATGTGATAACATGCTTTCCCAGCATGTTTTAGAAATATATGTTCATGAATTGCTCTTTGTGTTTTCAGAATGATAAAAAATAACAGATAAGAATTAAACGTGGCTACTGTCAGTCTTTTCGGATCCACCTTTCTGGGTGAACCATGCAGGACAATCAGTAAGTTGCTGAATTGAAGCTTTCATTAGGCAACAGAGAAGGATAAACTTTTCTGCGACACTGTTAGAAGTTTGCTGTCATTGAGTTGACATTTGACTTTTGAAGAGTCATTCTTTTCAAACTCAGTGCCTGATCTGAACTAATTTTTTTTTTAAGTCAAATAGCTTAAATTGTGGTTATTTTGAAAAAAAAGGAGCCCCACATCTTGAAGATTCTGACCACCTCTTATGTGATAAGATTTAAAATAAAAATTCTACATGTAAAGGTTAGGGAAACTCATTCATACTAGTAACAAATGTTTATTTGAAATGTTTATAGGACAAAATGAGGAAAAATGTATAGTGGAGATACTTTCCCTGAGGACAGAAAGGAGTAATACCAAGGATGAACACCTAGCTGCCGCTCACTTAACTGAATGCAGTTAAGCCTTTGGGGGAGGGGAGCTCCAGTCTATCCCACTCTTACCAGTTGGATGCCAGTGTATGGTGGTGCATCATCCCCCCGCAGGCTGCACCATGATCTGAAAAATGCTCAAGGCCGATGCCTTGAAGTGGCTACCTGAAAACAGAGGCTAGACAAAAATAAGAGAATAAAAGTAGGTATTTATTTGAAGGGCCTTCAGACGTACAACCTGGGCAGATAAAAGGCTCCATCCAAGATGGACGCTGGGTCATGGGTTCTTCACACTTCTGTAAGTTTGGTCCATTTGCATATCAGGGTTAATTCTCCAATTATAGTTTCAGCTAATGATGTAATTACCCCAAGTTTGCCCCTCCTCTTCAAAGGCTTTTAGTTTACACATTTTGGGGCCTGGGACAGTCAAGGTGTCCTTGAAGAGCAAACCTAGAGAGGGTTTGTTGTGTCTAACCAGAATGAGAGAACAGTAGTTAACAGGCCACACAAAACCTCAGTAACACACTAGGCAGTACAGGATTTGAAAAGTACACAAGTTAAAACCTAAGGCATCAGGCCTTGGCCTTGATGAACAGCCCTTGGGCTCAGCTCCTCTTGAGCTTATCAGAAACATTGCTCCAGGTACTGGTGCTGTCCAATGAGCTCCTGAATTTTTTTTTTTAACAGTCTTGGAAATTTTTCTTTTCCTGAATGGTATAATATTCTTGTTCTCCCGATTTCAAAGAAAGTTTCCGACTCAAAGTGGGGCCAGGATGAAACATTGTTGTGACTGAAGCCCATCTTTTGTGGCCCCATAAACAGTGGCCCTAGGTGAGACCCTTGGGGCTCTCCTGGGCTGCAGTGACCTCCCTGTGCTGGGGCCTCTCCAAGCAGGGAACTCTCCTGTTTGCTGCACTCAGAGAATCCCCGAAGGATGGGTCCTGGGCCAATCCCTGCACTCCTTGAAGCTCTGCCCTTCACCCAGTGAATAATGCAAAAGTCATCTGAAGGGTATATTTCAGTTAGAACCGTGCATGTGCCTGCAGGGCTGTGATCTTATTAGCAACAGGGAGACCTGTTGGGATGACTCTTGTGACTGGAGAGTTGGAATGGAAGGATACAGGCAGGGGAGAAGAGAGGCAGTGTTATTCTCTATGTCAATGGCTAGCAGGAGTGCGTGGTGCTCCACCTGGGGATGAATGAGGAACTGACTAAGAGTTTAGGAGTCAGGATTAAATGGAGGGCAGGGACAGGTGACATCACAGTGGGGGTCTGCTACAGGCCACCTGACCAGGAAGATGAGCCAGTGAGGGTCATCACAGACAAATAGGAACGGCCTCATGTTTACAAGCCCTAGTTCTCTTGCGGGAATTCAACCACCCTGACATCTGCTGGGGGGAGAACCCAGCAGGGCACAGATAATGTAGGAGGTTTGCGTGTTGCGGTGAGCCGTGGCCAGAGCCATGGTCAGCTGGACCAAGCAGACCAAAAGGTCCATTGGTTTGATGCTGTCTTGGGGTGACTCCATCATGTATATCCCCTATCACGGCTTTATGCCAAACAATTAATTTTGTGCCTTTTCTGTGTCTTTAAACTGAGCTTGAGAGGGGAAAAAAAACAAAAAACAAAAGGACCAAGCAAACTTTTCAAAGCAGTGTCTCAAGGACACGGAGATTCACTCCTCTGCGTGCTCTGGCTGCAGTAGCACGGGGGGAGCATCTGGCTGGCTTCTTCAGCCAGTTTTTTCCTTGCCCCTCTCTCCGGTGTGAGACAGAAAGCTGAACTTTGTTTCCTGGGACTTCAGTTTTTTCCCTTCTTCTCTCCTGGACTGTTTCAACAACATCAGAACACATCGGGAGAATTTTCCCCGAGGCCCGAGGGGGTGGGCCCTCACCCAGCTCCAAGGAGGAGAGACACCACACCTACAGAAGGACTCTGAAATCTTCCCAGGTTTCTCTCTACAGTGAGAGATTTCATTATTTAGTAGTATTATCCTTTTTTCTTGTGCATATGTTAAATAAATAGCTTTTAGCTCTTTCACTTTCCTTCGAGGAAAATTTCTTTTTTTTTTCCCGAACCTGGTGGGGGGAAGGGTGGTTGTAACCTGGTTTTCTCTCAGAGGATATATTGCTAGATTTTGGCCAAACCGGCACAGATGCCTCCACAGCACAAGGGCTTGAAGGTACAGTGAGCACCCAAAAGGCTGTGTAAAACACGCCAACCATTGGCTGCTGCCCCCTCCCTCCACGTCCCATTTCGTATTTGGTTGTTCCTCTAGAAAGTTCTATGTTCCTTGGCAGGTAATTGGCCCATGTTACTCCTCTACCCCCCACTTCTTCTCCCATTTGCCCTAATCTCTTCTTCCCCACCTTGTAAGACCCCCTAACCGGTATTTTATTGGTTATTATGTGTCCTCCACACCTATTATCTAGGGGTATAAAACCCCATGCCCGCCTAATTTTATCGGCTCTCCTCGTGGTTTTTCTCTCAAATAAACCCTTCCCTGCCCTCACAAAGAAGTCCCTCCACTTTATCCCTGCCTCCTTTGCGCACCCTTGCCATTGGTGGGCAAGGCGAACCTGAGCAGGAGCTTCGCCTGCCCTCCTGTGCTGCGATCGGCTTCCGTCCCCAAACCCGGGGCAGGTGGGAGATTGCCCGGTGCTCGGGACAGCGTGCTGGCCAGCACAGCACCGTGACATTCGTGGAATACACTGATGTCAACTTCCTTCTCCAAGTGATAGAGGAGACAATGAGGAGAGGTGCTATGCCACCTTATTCTCACCAACAAGGACAGGCCAGTGGGGAATGTGAAGCTCAAGGGCAGCCTGGGCTGCACTGACCATGAAATAGTGGAATTTTAGATCCTTGGGGCAATGACAAGGGTGAGAAGCAAGCTCACTGTGCTGGACTTCAGGAGAGCAGGCTTTGGACTCATCAGGGATCTGCTCAATAGAGTCCTATGGGATAATGCCCTAGAGGGAAGAGGAGCCCAAGAAAGCTGGTTGATATTCAAGGATCAGCTCTTCTGAACTCAGAAGCAATGCATCCCAATAAAGACAAAGTCAGGCAGAAACACCAGGAGGCCTCTATGGAACTGACAGAGGAAGTGGCTAAGCGCAATTCATCAGTTTGAGAAGTCGTGGCAGTCTGGTGAAGTGTTCACTGGCTGGAAAATATCCCCGATTTTTAAAAAGGGAAATATGGAAGCCTTGGGGAACTACACCTGCCTCACTGACTGGCTGGAAATTCTCCCTCTGCTGTGAGATCAGTCATGGGCCAACTGCTTCCAGTCAAATTGTTTCTGCTAACATGTATGCTCTGTGCTTTGAAATTGTACAGTTTCCCAACGCTGAGTCCCAAAAAGCTGGCCTGAGACCTCTTCTCTACTACTGACAGCTTTGATGAAATTTCAGGCTGGTGAATAAGGTCCTGCACTGGAAGGAAGGAAGGAAGTGCCAGTTTTTAAAATGGACAATATGAGTGGCTGAGAGAAATGATCCCTCTGACAGCTGATGTTCCTCTGATCTGTCCAAATCAGAGTAATAAAAAAAGGTAGGTACAAGATGCTCTTATAAGAAGCAAAGCTCATACTAATGAACAATCAGAGTGGGCTTGTGCTGAGTAGGCATAGTAAAACCAACAAAGTGTTCGATTCTAAGAGTAACTACACAGGACCATTAAGTCACATCATATCCAACTGACAGGTTTTAAGTAGAGATTGGGATGAGGAATGAAGAGAGTATTTCTGAAAGGCTCTGTGAGGATTATTTCTGTTGAACAGTTTTCTAAATGATCTGGAAACAATTAAGATTTGTAGTTGACATGTAGTTATTGGAAAGGAAAATACGAAGTAGTATGAATCGTTTAGCAAACTGAGTTCATTCATCCAAACCACAGGTGAAGGAGTAAGATCAGAGGCTGTATGAATGGAATGGTACCTTTAGAGTCAGGAGAAGCAAAGAACCTTGGATTTGGGGTAATGCTTCCAGACTGACAGTGCAGCAAAAGTATATTGCAAGGAGGAAAACATATTTATTTCAAATGTGGAATTGGTACCGTGGACGCTGGTTTCCTCAAGCTTTACTTTAAAATGTCTTGTGTAAATTTTCTTCCCCTAGTTGCATACCTAACACCTTTTTTCAGTTTTGGTTTAGATAAAGGAGACGCATAAATTAGTGTGCTCCCAATGGTTTCCTAGTATCTAATAAAGGCAAATCCCATTCCTTCCTAAAGCGGTTTTTCTCTGCCTGCCTTCCCCCACATGCATGTTACAGGGAAAACACTGGACATGGTTAAACGATCCCTTGTCCTTTAACTTTCTGTCTATCTATGTTTTGCTTTCCATAGATACTTCCCTCCTGCTGTTGGTAACTAACTGCATCACGCTGCTGGCTTGTCTTTGGTACACTTAGTCCCTTGGCATGCTCCTAATACTACTAATACTAGTACTAATACTAGTCCAGGATTTTGTTCCCTTTCATCCACTCTACAACCAATCTGCTTCTTAGTCTTGAGTGAACTAGACATTCTTTTCCCAGGAAAATTTGGGTATGGCTGAGAAGGCAGTTGGAGGCTTGTTGGTGTAGTCTGTCATGGGCATCTGTTCTAGACTTTGCTCCAAGCTGAAGCAAAGACCAGAACACTTCAGATGCAAGGACATGTGTTGGTTTGCAGAAGGTGCTCAGGACATTGGGATTTGCTCTTCATTGTGCCTTCATGGACTCTATACAGACACAGTCTAGAGGCCCACTGAGGATTATGGAGCTTGGTCCTGTTTTTTTTTTTGATGATCTACACAGTAAACCTCACAAGTCTCTTCACCATACTGTATTTGAGCAATAAAAAGTGATGTGGTGACTCATCACATTGCACAAAAGCTGAAAAGTCTTATTTTTCCTCTGACCTGGGGTGTTCCAGCACGGTCCTTTTGTTATCCTACACTGTCTCCCTGCTGCAGGGTGGTTGGTGCAGCTTGGGAAGTGCTGTGGTGCCGCAGAGTGAAGCCCTGAGCTACAGATGCCCCTGCTACCCCTCGCATGTCTTAGGCAACCAGCTCTCCAGGGAAGCTGGCAAGCCTGGCTGTTGATGCCTCTGGTGATTTCAATCACCTGCTTTTCTGGCTGTGTCGGAGTGCATGGTGACAACCAACTCTGCCTATTGTCACTAGTGCTATAGAAAGGTGAATTACTGGATACTGCCCACAGCAATCAAGAAGAACTGTGTAAGTAGATGGCACACCTGCCAAGACAAAAAGGAGATATTAGTTTGGCAGAACTGGTATTTTCAGGCCATCTATTATCATAAATACCAAATAGAATACAAAAACTGAAAAACTGGGGTTAATAGGGAGATGAGCAAGCGTGGGCTGTTACCTGGGAGGGGATGAGAGTAGTAAAGTAGAATTTGGGAGTAGAAAGAGGGGATATACAGGAAAACAAATGAGGGAGTGGGGGTTATTATGCTGCTGAGTAGCCCCAGGCTGGACCCCTCTGCCTCAGGAGGGCACAACCATGAGAGTTTGTTGGTTTTCACTCCTTAACAGAAACCAGGGTCAAAGTTAACTGAATTGTTGAACTCCAAAATTTGCTGCAAAAGTGTTTGCAAAGGGTGGCAATGATTTATTTTTATCCGTTTCTTGCAGAGGACTACACCGTTTTTTTCCATTGGAAATGACTGGTGCTACTGTGGCTGTGTCTGCTGAAGCGCAATGACTGACGGAGAACACAGAGCGGTCTGGGGATCTCTCAGCTCAGGGCACTGCCTCGTTATCAGTGCTGTATCCAGTAAAGCCAAGGACAAACACAGCACGGGGCATCGGTCCCCGGGAATCTTTCATTTTAGTTCTGCAACCTGATCGTAAGTCAAGAAGTTAGAAACAGACGCTCTCAGGGTTCTTTTCTTCGTTCGAAGTCCAATGCTGTCCCTCAGTGCCCTCAGCTCCCTCAGCAGCAGCGCTCAGCGCCGTGCAGGCCCCAAAGCCCCGCTCAGCGCTCGCGATCCCGCCCTCCTCGTGCGGCCCCGCCCGGCCCGCGCACGGCCCGGTCCCCGCCCCCCGGCGGCGCCGCATCGTGGCGGCCATTTTGTGCGGCTGCGGTCGGTG
>VZRS01008225.1:62148-89066 GCA_013398055.1 Ifrita kowaldi
GTGGGACCCCGGCGGGTCTGGTCCCGCGCTGCTCGGCGGGACGACTGCGCCTTGCCCGGCCCCGGGGGACGAAGCGAGGCAAACACTCCGCACTTCGCGGGGAGGAAGGTCCCCGGTGTCTGCGGCGCTGCCACCGCTCGTCGCGGGAGGTACCCTATAAAGATCAGCGAAGTTGCTGTTCAGTAAAGTAACGCTCTCTTCTACTAGTAAAAGAAGAAACCAAACAGCAACAAAATACCAACCTCCCCCCCCCAATCTATAAACGAAAAAAAACAAACTTAAAACCACTCTTCCCAGAAAAAAACCGAATCAGCGTTCAAATAGGTCCCGGAAATACAGAGTGTGAGTTTTCTTTGGAAAAAACTTCATGGCTCTGGTTTTACTCTCTCTTAAACTTACCTGTTATTCTTAGTGGATTGCTTCCCCACCTTGATCTACTGGGGTTAGGCAGGCACATCGGCCGGTTTTTTCCTTGGTGAATTCCTCTGGTTTAATCGGTTGTTGTGTGTCCAGTGGATGCTGGGTCTTTCTGTACAGCTGACAGGGTGTTGTGGAGTTTCTCCGGAGAACTCCCAGCGTTATGTGGGAACACCTGTACTCTGGCCGGTGCTTGTCTAGTTAATGTGCTCTTGCGTGTTCCGTTGATTGGAAAGGATATTTTTGTCTACAGAAGGCATGGATGGTTTTCTTTGAAGTTGAGATATCTGAGACTTGAAATGGGAAGTAGATGGTGTTTGGTGGAGAAGTTAAACATGGCAGAGTGGAGTTTGCACCTTTTCTGAATGCTGCCTGGTTTTGTTTGTATTGTCTTAGTCCACTGCAAATCTTCAGCTTGTTTTCAGTGTTGTGAAGAGGAATGTGTGCAACACCGTGGTTGCTATACTGGAAATCCATGTAATGATTTGGGGTTTTCTTCTTAATGGGAAGTTCCTTGTGCATGAAAGATTTATCTGCTGCTTGAAGCAGGTGTGTTTTTGCATGAAACGGTTTTTCAGGTGATTACATTTCTTTCTTTCTTTGTAAACTGCTGCTCGACACTGCTATACATGGAAGTATATAGTTGAGTCCTTCTAATATAGGATTGCATGTTTCTCTTAAAGGTCTGATAAACAAAAGTCTTATTTTTCTAAATGCATTTGCCATTTTAATATAAGTCTGTATAGTGTAGTTGTATCTTTCTCACTTGTAAGTCTGCCACTAATGTCCTGGAAGATGTGCGAATATCTATGTTTGTTTCAATTCCCTCTCTTAGGGAGTTTGTGAAGGGTTTGTTAGTACTTTGTGCTCTAAGTTCGCTTTGGTAATGATGCTTATAACTGAAACCAGCTTGTTGGGGATTGTGTTAGGAGGAGGCAGTTATCTGTTCTTAGTGCGATTCATTCCTTAATGGCTTTCCAAAGAATCACAGTTTTAGTGTGTGGTTGTCTGCCAAGTAATGAAAGAGCAAAGGTTTTCCATCCCATCTTTGAATACAAAATACATGTGTTGCCGCTTAAAATGCTTGGCTTTCTTACTGAGTTATAATCCTGGGAAGATAATTTTTATAAAGGGATGAAAAAAAAATGGGTGTTTGACCAGGATTTGGGTAATGAAATGGCAGATTACAAATGAAAAGAGAGTATCTTATGTGAGCTCTTGCTGTGAGCTCTGTGGAATTGACTGCCTAGACATGGCTGTGAAATGTCATGTAGTGTCACCAGCTAGTGTGACTCTTGAAGAATTCTTCACCTGCAGCTCTAGGGCGGTTTTCTGAGGTATGGCTTACTTAAGTTGCTTTGTTTGAGTAAGTAGATGCACAGTTGGAGGAAGGAATATCATTATTGATAGAGCAAGGGTTTGGTAAAATTCATGCTTTCAAGTATTTAACTCTTGTTCTTTGCCTTTGAAAGAGAGATTTGTTCACCTGTTGGTGATGGGAAAATTTGAAAGACTCTTTAAATGTTTTCTGGCTCTTTCTGTATTCTTTGTGGAAGGCATATTTATGTCTTGAAACCATACAAAAGCTCTACAATGCAATTGCCAACGGGTCATGTAGAGATAACATGTAGAAAATGCACCCTTATGGTTCTTGTATGTTGCAGTGCCTTGTGGTGGTTGCAGGTTTGAAATTCTATGTATACAGTTCTTTGTGAACTGTTACTGCTGTTGTGTTGCCTGCATTGATTTTTGCCTCCATTTATTCTTTATTGCAGTCTAAAAGTTGGTTTTAATTGGTTGCCCACAGGATTGGCTTGGCTTCTGCTACTTGTTAAGAAAAAAAACATCTGTCTTTGCAGGTAAGAGCTTTTGAATTGAAGACTTCTTTATATACATATTGAGTATATCCTAAGAAACACTTGAAGTTTTTGGAATCTGTGAATTTGTGTCAAAAGACTTGGGTCAATTAATCTGTAGCTTGTCTGCTCACCACTGGTGATGGTGGTTTTGGCAATGTTTTTCTTGTAAACAGAATTTTCTGCCAAACTAATGTTTTATTGGTTCATCTGCATGTGGTAGTCTGGGATACTCTCCCAGTTATTTTGCACTGTTGGAAAATGCAGTTTCTTTGCTGCAGGCTGCAGGTCTGAGTGTTTGTAACTGTTGGAGTGTAGAAGTGTACATCAGTTGGTTCTAATTAGGTTTTGCAGCACTTAAAGGGATCAGATAGTTTCAAATTGGCTCGAAGATGACTATAACGGGTTGATTTTAGCCTTGAAAGGAAAAGACAAAACTGTAGTTTGCAGTTTTAACTTTTGTGAGACAGTCTTGTACTTAAAATTCCTCCTCCAGTACCCATGTTTCTGCAGTTCTTAGTCTTCACCCAAGAATTGCCAAATACACTTGTGTGGGTGTGTATCGTGTGGGTACTGTACTTTAATACTCCCCAGGGGCTAGGTTGAATCTTCTGAACTTTCCTATTGCAAAATGCATACATCTTAAAAAGCTAGTCTAGTGTGCTTATGAATTTATATGTATGACCCAAATTATTCTTACTTTACTGACTAGCATATTGATGAGAGAAGTAGTATTGTCGTCTTTTACACCTTTTTTTTCAGTGTAACATCAACATTTTTAAAGATACTACTGTCAAGACATGTTAAGATTCATCACATGAGTTGAACCAGGTTGATATCAGCAGCCTGTTAATCTCCAGCTTTGATCACAGCTTGCTAGTGGGGATGGATTGTCCATAGCACACCCCTGGAATGTTGTCCTTCCACAAATATACCAAACATGCAAAATGACAAGAAAACCCACTTCTGCCTTGAAATAACTTTTTGTACCAGGAGAAAAGCAGGCAGCCTGAGAATATGTCTGACAGCCCAACAAAAAGCCTTCACTGCCTGCTGAACTGGTGTGTGGCCTGTTTTGTGTCTGAAGTTACTGTTGCCTCTGCATGCGTTGGTCTTTGCAAGTGAACAGTGAAATATTTGAGCAGGCTTTGCATTTTCATTACGTGGAAATTTTGAGCAAGTGGGTTATTGTCTCCTAAGTGCATTGTGGAAAAAATGTGGTTTGTGAGTATTTAGAAATTTAAAATTTGGCCCTTTTGGTCCTTGAGATTTTTCTTTTAAATCACAGAAGCGACACTACTACTTTGTCTAAGCACCGAAATTCTGGAAAAATGAAGCAGCTATGTTACGTGTTGACAAAATATTCTGTTGTCAAAAATATTTGATTAGTCAAGTCCTTAAATTTCTTTTTATTCGGGCCATGTTACTGTCAGCTCTTGCTTAATACTAAGCAAGCATTTGTTTAATAGTCTGCGTGGAATTAACTACACTGAAGTCATTGCAGATAGTTTTTCTAGTGACTATATGCCTAAGCAGCTCTTTGGATTTTTTTTGTCAATAGTGATTTAGTGGATCTGAATAGAGTACTTTGTAACAAGACTTCAAGGACTCCCTTAGAATTTGTTATGAAGTTCTGAATTTAATGCAAAACTGAAAGACTTGCATTATCCCAAAAGTTACGTAAATGTTCAAATGCTTGAACTCTTTTGTGACTTTATCTTTCAGTTTGTCTCCTGGGCTGGATTCATGAAATCATTTATAAATGCAGTTATCTAGCAGGTGTCAGTTCTGTTAAAGAATGTAAGGTGTTCCAAACCAGCAGACCTCACTACAAACACCTTCCCAAGTTGCCTTTGTTCAACCAATGGCCATATCCGATTGTCATCCCTTTTGCATTAAGGAAATAGCTAAAAGTAGTGTCTCATTTAACATGAGAAACTTCAAATGTCTTTAACTTCTGATACATAAAATTTTCTGGGACTAATTTCTATGTATAATAGGTAGCAGAAGAAATCTGAACCTCCTGGCAAGATTTGCTTTTAGTAGTATTCCGGTTTTGAAAGCATAGGTGCAAAGCCCAGGGATGCTTTTATACTGCTTCCTTGCCTCAGGATCATCTAATTCAAAAGCAATCCTGTAGCACAACATAGTAAACCTTGGGTTTACAGTACTTTTTAATATAGCTTCTTTAAAGGAGGCAGAATTTTCATTTTAACTTTAATTTCAGAGATTGTCATCAATGCTAGACAAATTTAAAATAAAACTACAGAATCATTGTAAAACACTGCTTTTTAAAACAGTGCAAAAAGTCTCAGATACGTTTTTATATGTTTAGATAGCAGGGGTAGTCCTTACTTTGATCTGTTGTGGGGTTTTTTTTCTCATGGGCAACTTATTTTGTTGTTGGAAAATGATTAGGCAATGAATTTTATTTTCAGATTAAATGTAATTCCACTACAAGAGATAAAGGCAAGGATGTTGTTTCTCACCATGGAGATGGGAAAGTTGCTTTCAAAAAAGTTATCCTCGAAGCTTAGTATATATTCGCTTTTCTGTTGCTGTCTTCCTTTGGTGGAATGGGGGTTTTCTTAGTGGTGTTTTTTCTTTTTTTTAAATCTTCTTATGTTTGTATTGCAAGTTCTAGTCTCTCTTTCAGGATGGTGCAGTAAGGAATCCAATATTAATTCACAGCGACTAGAGCAGCAGAGTTGACTTGGTGTGAATGGGCTCATTTTCTGTTTCCTTGAGGGAGAAAGGTCCTCCACACTTTTCTGGTGTTGACTGGTTGTGGGGCAATGCCCTGTAATACCCCAGGATGTTGCTTGAGTTCATTAGTATGTTGAAGGGTTTAGCTCTGGTGTATTGGTCAACAGAACAAAATACTTAAGGGCTCGTTTTAGTAATCTGAAGTTCCATCATGCAAACGAAAGAATTGTTGCTTCTTCACCCCGCTGAAGAATTGTTCCTTTTGTTTCATTAAGTGCCGAATTCAGCCTTACCTGGTTAAATTGTGACCTTTCCTTGTCATTCAAGGCTTGTCTTCTCTAAAGTGTTCGGATGACCTGGACAAGAAGAGGGAGCCAACTTACAGATTTGACTATATGCAGGGATGTAGCTGAGTTGTTGGGAGATAGTTACTGATTGTAGTTGGTCGGATCTTCGGTAATAGGCAGGAGTCTTTGATTCATGGCTTTGTGGTGTTGCATTGGGGTGTCTGGTTGGTCTTTAAGGTCTTTTCCAGCCTAAACAGTTCTGTGATTCTGTGATCTGGTTCATCCTTGATTTCAAATGCTGAGTTAACACTATTTGTATGTGACTTACTGGAGCCTCGGAGATCTTCCGTACAGATACTGAACTGGCTTGTACTAAGGAAGTAAAGAAGTTTCAGAGATGAAGTGGTTCAGGTGAAGCATATTGCTATTGCTGATGGTTTAGGATGAGAGACTGGCTTCTGAACTGTTGAATTGTGCTAATATTATTAGTATGATGCTTTCAGCCTTTGCTGAAGGTTTGAATAAGTGGCAAGTATCTAGTTTCCTCTTTGTCTTCAACTTCTGATATGACCTTAGACTTCTGAGGTCACAAGGTAACTGTCTAGATCTAGCTGTTCAGAATTACCTTAAGCATCTGCTAATGTCAGCTGTGGAGGTAAATTAATTTACTTGTGTCTGAGACGGAAGGTGTCATGCTAGACAGAATATCTGCAACTATTAAAAAAATCTTGTTTTTTAAAATTGTAAGGGTCATATATCTAGCTAGATATGCATAGATGTTAATTTAATTTAGGTGAGGTCTCTATTGTCACAAAATTCTGGGGCTAGTTTATGATAGAAAGCTTCAGGTCACCTGGACCTCTTGCCTTTGCTAGGAGGAAAACATCAGGTCAGTATAATATAGATGCTTCTTGTCAGGATATCCTGTGAGTCTCACAGTTGCTAGTTGTCCATAATGGGTTTTTGTTCATATCTCAGCCCACTGTTATGTTTCTAGTCATCTTCACCTGGCAGGAGGTAAAATCCTTCCCCAAAGGAAAGGGAACTGTTTGTTTCCCATAGCTGTACAGAATTTTTCAGTCGCATTGTCACGTACAGTGGATACCATATCAGTGTATAGTAAGTTAATTCTGTTTTGCATGGCTAAAATACTCCTTTTGCTTACATTCCATTAAATACTGAACTACTGATGTAAGAGTTCTGATTTTTGATGTTCCTTTGTTTTTTTTTAACTGACACTTATGGGTCTTAGTATAACAGCTATTTTGGAATTTTTAGTGCAAAATGTATACTGATTGTGTTGGTAAATGTTTAATACTTCAGTCTGCATGAAGTAAACAAACATGAATAAGGAACTTGGAATATAAACATGCTTAATCTTTGCAAGATGTTATTAGGTATATATAAACAGATATAGTAGATGGTGTCTGTAGGTAATTGCATGGTGTCACGAACAGTAGTCTGACATAGCCGTTGCCTTTTCTCATCTGCAGGTGTGTGTTGTTTCAGCGCAGCATGGCTGTGGTCATCCGCTTGCAAGGTCTCCCGATTGTGGCGGGGACCATGGACATTCGCCACTTCTTCTCTGGATTGACCATTCCTGATGGGGGCGTGCATATTGTAGGGGGTGAACTGGGTGAGGCTTTCATCGTTTTTGCCACTGATGAAGATGCAAGGCTTGGTATGATGCGCACAGGTGGTACAATTAAAGGGTCAAAAGTAACGTTGTTGCTGAGCAGTAAAACTGAAATGCAGAACATGATAGAACTCAGTCGTAGGCGTTTTGAAACTGCCAATCTAGATATGCCACCAGCAAATGCTAGCAGGTCGGGACCACCACCTAGTTCTGGAATGAGTGGAAGGGTTAACTTACCTACTACTGTACCTAACTTTAATAATCCTTCTCCTAGTGTAGTAACTGCTTCTACTACGGTGCATGAAAGCAATAAAAACATATCCACGTTTTCTACTGCCAGTATGGGGACTGCTCCTCCAAATCTTGGGAGTACCTTTGGTAGTCCAACATTTAGCTCAACTATACCTAGCACAGCATCCCCAATGAACACAGTACCTCCTCCACCAATCCCTCCTATCCCAGCTATGCCGTCTTTGCCACCAATGCCTTCTATTCCCCCTATACCTGTTCCACCTCCTGTACCCACACTGCCTCCTGTTCCTCCAGTTCCTCCAATACCCCCTGTGCCCCCTGTACCTCCAATGACGCCTCTGCCTCCCATATCAGGAATGCCTCCTATGAATCCTCCACCTGTAGCACCCTTACCCACTGGAATTAATGGGTCTGGAGCAGCAGTGAATATGAACAGCGGCTTGAATCCATTGTTTATTGGTCCCATGAATCCTGTAAATCCTATGCAGATGAATTCTCAAGGTAGTGTCAAGCCAATTCCAATCAATCCAGATGATTTGTATGTCAGCGTTCATGGAATGCCCTTTACTGCAACAGAATCTGATGTGAAAGACTTTTTCCTTGGGCTCCGTGTGGATGCAATCCATATGCTGAAGGATCATGTAGGTCGAAATAATGGAAATGGACTAGTTAAGTTTTTTTCTCCTCAAGATACATTTGAAGCACTGAAGCGAAACAGAATGCTGATGATTCAGCGCTATGTTGAAGTTAGTCCTGCAACAGAGAGACAGTGGGTAGCTGCTGGAGGCCACATAACTTTCAAGCAAACCATGGGTCCCTCTGGGCAGGCACATCCTCCTCCCCAGGCTCATCCTAGGTCTAAATCTCCCAGTGGACAGAAAAGGTCGCGGTCAAGATCTCCCCATGAGCACGGTTTCTGTGTTTATTTGAAAGGTCTTCCCTTTGAATCAGAGAACAAACATGTGATAGATTTTTTTAAAAAGCTGGATATAGTTGAGGACAGCATTTATATAGCTTATGGACCTAATGGGAAGGCAATTGGAGAGGGGTTTGTTGAGTTCAGGAATGAAGCTGATTATAAAGCAGCTTTGTGTCATCATAAGCAGTACATAGGGAATCGCTTCATTCAGGTTCATCCAATTACTAAAAAGGCAATGTTAGAAAAGATAGATATGATTCGTAAAAGATTGCAGAACTTCAGCTATGACCAGAGAGAAATCCTGCTGAATGCTGAGGGAGAACCAGGCTTGCCAAAATTGTGTGCACATATATCTAATATTCCATACAATATAACAAAAATGGAAATACTTCAGTTTCTAGAGGGACTGGCAGTAGAAGAAAACTCTGTACAAATTCTTGTTGATAATAATGGGCAAGGTTTAGGACAAGCACTGGTTCAGTTTAAAGCTGAAGATGATGCTCGTAAGGCAGAGCGTTTGCATCGTAAAAAACTGAATGGAAGAGATGTTAATTTGCGTTTGATAACTGTAGAAGAAATGAGAGATATTGAGAGAAACCCACCATCTCAAGGGAAAAAGATCCTGAAAATACCGATCCAGGGAAATGCGGCTGTGCCAGGAGCACAGGGCCCTGGTGGGGATGAGCATGCCTTCTTGGGGGGAAATGCTAAAGAAGCAAACAATGGTCCTCCGTTCAATTTCCCTGGTAACTTCAGCGGGTCTGGCACGTTTGGTCCCCCTTTACCACCACCTGGAATAGGTGGCTTTCCTGATTCTAGACCAGGAATACCCACAGTTGCAGCTAGTGGTTTACCTGGTGCAAGTATTGAAGTACCAGGTTTTGCAGGTGGTCCTGCTAATTTGAGTGGACCAGCAGGTTTTGCAGGGGGTCCTCAGACGTTTGGTAATGGTCCTGGCAATTTAAGTGGGCCCCCTGCCTTTGGTGCTGGTCCTCCAGCAATTGCTAGTGGTCTTGGACATTTAAGTGGGCCTCCAGGGTTTGGACCCGGACCAGGAAACATACATATTGGTGGCCCCCCAGGTTTTGGAACAGGGTCTGGGAAGCCAGGGCCAACTGTCATTAAAGTGCAAAATATGCCCTTTACTGTTTCGGTGGATGAAATTTTGGATTTCTTTTATGGTTACCAAGTGATCCCTGGTTCAGTGTGCTTAAAATACAATGAAAAAGGCATGCCCACTGGAGAAGCAATGGTTGCATTTGAGTCTCGTGATGAAGCTATGGCAGCTGTTGTTGATTTAAATGACAGGCCTATAGGCTCCAGAAAAGTAAAACTTGTTTTAGGGTAGCTGTTCATCAAGTAGTTGTAGAATAGATATTCATAGTGCTGTGATAAATGCATCTGGATTGGTTTTTATAGTATTTCCAGGATAGAACCTGTGGATTGTTTAAATTGTAAAACAGATTGGTTTTGATAAGACAGAGCACTGGGTTAGCCATTACATGAGAAACACTGCAAGGAGAGAGGTGCGGTGGAGTTTCCTCGTACAAATATGTGGAGAAGCTGGACAGATTGTTATTCGTCATAAAAGTTTGGTAAACTCTTCTGGACACGGTGCTTATCGAGAAACTGAGATTGGTTTGACATAGTTTTGGATAAGGGAAATAGATGAAGTCAGTGAAGCTCTTCAGTGGTGTTCTTGTAAGCCATTGTAAAATAGATAGCTATTTTTAGATTTGGTTAAAAGCTGGCTGAATTTGCTTTGTTCACAGGTCAAAGCTTTGTTTGAAATCCTGATTTTATTCTGCAACTGAATGAATTCTCAGTGTACACAGATCAATTGTTTTGTGTATGTATCTTTATTTTTTCCAAAATTCTCACTGTATGAACAGTTGAATTATGCCCTTTGCTGATGTGTCTACCAAACTAATTCCTATGAGTATGAGCAGAATCGTTCTGTAAAATTCAAGCTGTTCTTTGTGGTATAACCTTTAGTTATCTATATATTGCAATTATAACTGTGCAGAATAAGACTTTTGCCACAAGTATAGCTAACCTCAAACATAAATCGTAAGAGTTTTATAGTACATTTAAAACGTTTGCAGTTGAAAATAATCATTATTGTTTAAGTAGCTTGATTTGTTAGGATTAAACAAATCGGTTCGGAAAGGATCTTTGACATTAGTTGGATATTGGTGTTTCTCACATGTCTCTTGAACTGCTCACATAGAGTCTCTGCTAAGAGAACCAAAGTGGTGATTATTAGAAGATTGGAGTCCAGATAAAGTTTTAAATTAGGTTATGATGAAAGAAATGTGTATCTTCAGCAACTCTGTTGTGAATTACTGCTATGGGTGAATTCAGAGATAAAATTTATTTTTCTCCAAAACTTGAAAATACTGAGTTTACTATATATTTTTGCAATAAAGTTGTGCTGTTGTATTCAAAGTCTGTAAAGAGTTGCCATTTTCTTTGTTGTGCAGTGAAACCTTCCATGGAAAAACAGAGAAATGGAAAGGAAGTAATTACACAAGTGAAAAGTAGAATTTTTTTGTTTCATCCTTACTTGGCTTATGATAAATTTTAAGACTTGGGCATTGCCTGAAAAAAAGCCTGCTATTCCCTGCAAATCATTGTACTTAAACATAGTAAACTTCAAACTGTTTTTGGGTTTTTTTGACAAAGAAGAACAGTGCCTTTTGGTGTTGCATACCATGGAACACTGAAGTGTACGGGCAGGCAAAATTGAGAGGTGCAAGTGGCAACAGTTTTATTCATGTGGTGTGTAGGAGAGATTTGCAAACCTGTGCAGCGCTGCGTCCCGAGAGGATTTCACAGTACAGGAATCCGTGGAAGGATTGTATAAAGGTGTACTTCAATAAAGAGGCGGTTGCATTACACAGATGCTTCTGTAATTCATTAGCATAATTTTGTTTTGACAGATTACTAGGTGGTTCCAGCTTTGGAAAAGTCATGTGATTTGTATATACTGTTTAAAATTAAGCCTCCTGTTAATAAAACTGTCTGTCTCTGAAGCTTCATGTTACGCGTTTCAACAGTCTTTGGGAGTAATGTTTCAACAGCAGATCTTTGTTTCTTTCTTTTTTTTCCCTGAAAGTCTGAAAGTACTCTTCCTGATGTCAGAAAGATGTGTGATTAGGAGTCAAGTCAGTTTATTTTAAAATTTTGCTCTTTGTTTTTTAAGCATCTTTTATTAAAGTTTCATACTATATTGGAGTTTTTTGGGTGCTTGTTTCTTCATGTTTCACATTAGAATAAAATTACTGAAAAGGAAAACTTGGCTTCATTGTTCACAGAATTGATTTAAGATACTAGTGTATGTTGACTCACCAAAACTGGTGATAACTGTTTTTTCAAGTTCAAATGAATCACAACAATGCTTGCCTTGTTGTGAAATGTAATTAAACTACAGGTGTCTGGAATTAGATACACAGTTCTGTGTTACTGTCTTTTGATTTCACATTGTGATCCTCTTGGTAATGGATCCAAGGCTTTTAGTGTTTGGGTTAGACACGGCATATGCTGTGAGACATGCTTGTGTGCCTGTTCCTTTGGACCTGCTAAAAGTGCAGGTTTGTTTTGGAAGGCTTTTTTCTGATTCTTGATTTTTCTGTATGGTCTAAAGATGTTTAAATGCTTATCTGAAAAAAAAGTGCAAACTGGAAAGCCATTGGTGTTGGGAATGTTGACTTGGATGGAATGTTCACATGGAGAATTTGGGGTGGGGCGCAGGGGCTCTTCATCTTACCAAGCCGTCGATGCTCCTTGTCTTCTTCCTTAAGAGTAGGCTCTTGGAAAAAAATAGGAAGTCATAGCATACTTAGGATTTCTGTATGTATGAGAAACAGTACATCAACTCAAATAGGTACAGTTGATCCTTTAAAGCATATACAGAGAAAAGTTCGTTATCAAGGGTCAATGCAAACATAAGAAGTTTTCTGTAACGATGTACAGAATGTTAGAAGTAGCCTTAAACTGCATGTTATGCTAAATTATGAGTGATACCCTTAGACTACATGTCTAGAGTTCATAAAATTGCTTACTTAGCACTTGTCTATTTTCATGAACAGCCTTAAAAATAAGGGGTTGGACCTCTGAGGTCCCATCTCCAGTATGGAAGGTACGTAACTACCCTTGCATATAACCCCAAGCTGACTGCTAGCAAGAGGGTAGCAATAGACAGAATCAGCTTATGGATGCTGCTCAAATCTGCAGTTGCTTTGACCTTGATGCCTTGAGTGTCAGGAAGTTGTGTCCTTCTTAGCCTCATCGGAACAACATAGTCAATGACACTGATGTCCTGATTCCTCCAAATAATGGAAAGAAGGTACTTGTGTTTATATAACTGGCTAAGTTGGTGTTTCTAGCAGTTCCTTATGTGTGTCTTAAGTACTACTGCTAAAAAAAAAAAAGTAGTAAAATGATACATTCACAACATGATTTGTTTAACATATGGGGTTTTTTTCTGTTCTAAATAGAAATGAATGCAATAATTAATCAATGATAAAATTGTGACTTGCATGAAAGAACTTCAGTAGCTGAGTGAAAGTGTGACTTAGTATTACCAAATTTGAAGCAGTTACCCATAAATGTCACAGTCAGATTTTGTTGCCAACACAAGTCAATTCTGTAATATCAGCATTAAAACCAGTTCTTTACTGATGAATTGTTGCTATGGTCTAAATGTAGATTTGTGAGAGGTTTGAGGCTTTGTAGGTTTAAAGAAACCGGAAGGATGCTTTATTTTAAGTAGCATTCCTTTCATAGCATGTAGTATTTTCCCTGAGTGTTTATGCTCTGAATTTGTGGTGAGTGGAGAGGAAGATCGATGCAAAAATGAAGACTGTAGCTGTGTACCAGATGACGCTGAAGGTCTGCCTTTTAAAAAATATATTTGCTGCTCAGTTCTACATTGCTCATGCTGTCCTTGAAGTCATTGCCTATACTCTGCGAAATCAGCAGCTTGTTTTGCTGAGAGTATCTTGGAGCACTAAAGACTGTAGAGTCTACAGAAGAGTATGTTTCCAGTTTTTAGGCACACCAGTGGTGCATTAAATGTAAATAATGATTGTGGTTTCTTTGTTTTGTTTCTCCTCAGTCTTCTGCTGTGGTGGTTCCAAAGTTGCTGCTTCCCATAGCAAGCTGTTGGCCCTCTGGCCTTCTGATCTGCAAAACTGAAACTACTATGTGTTATGGACCATTTAAAACCTCTGTTTGGCCGATGGACCATTGTTTGAGAGTAGTTGGTTTAGGTTGATTATTCAGATACGTGGATTAGACCCTGAAACAAAGGACTGCCGTTCCTGTTCCATATGGACTCTAGTGCAAGAAAACAACTAGTTGCTGTATTTGCTAATTGGTTGGAAAGAAGCATTTTTGAAATGGGGCATTTTAGGAAATGTTTAGTTTGAGTTTAGAGAAATATACAAATTAGTTTTATGTCTGTTTGCTGCTTTGGATGTGCATGTCTTTGAAAAGAAGATGAGATGCTGAATTCTGTTGCTGTAAGGTTTTTCATAAACTCTGCTTTGGCCTGAAGGCAGAGTTGCCAAATACATTTGCTTGTCTTTGCTGTTTTCCAGGTTTACTGATGCTCCTTGCTGTTCTGTGGCTGTATTTTTTTTCATGGCTTTAGGGAGACTGAGCTAGAGTTTGTGTAGAGGGAGAGGAAGGGAAGCTGTTTAATGCTCCTGCAGGAAGAGTAACCTCAAAGTGTTCTCTTCCTATCTGTTTTTGGCAGTGAGAATGTGATTGCAGTTCAAAGATTTGTTTTTCCACAGTTTGGATTTTCCATGGAATGAAAACCTGTAGGTTGGTAGTATGCACATTGATTTGTGGCTGTGTACTGAAATCCACTGCTCTTTCCCTATCATGATCAGGTAGGTCTAACTGTGGCTTGTTTTCTATACAGATGACATTGTTAGTGATTTTCCTGGAGCTTTGTTACTGTGCGGAATGTTTGGGTGTTGCTTGTGCAGGGAGTGTTTCCCATGGCCCTGACCTGGATGCTTTTCACTCCTGGCTATAAACACCATATGGAAGAAGAGCAGCCCTAAAAGTGTTCCTTTTTGGTAGCTCCAGACTGAACATGGGTGTCAGATGGTCTGGCTGTGACTCCTTTCACTTTCTGGCACTCCTGTGCACTTCCGTGCAGCTTCCTTTGTTATCATTTTGGGTTTGTTTGGGTATTCGCAGCATGGCAGCTTCAGAGAGAAGCAGCCAGATGAGTTCTGACCTGAGTTCCTTTACTTCTGCAGAGGCATAGTTTACTCCTTTGTGGCTATCTTTCTTGTGTGTTCTCATGTCTACAGCCTGAAATTCAAATGGTCTTACTAGTTGCTTCCCAAATACATTAAACATTCAGAAATGGGGAATGCATTTTCTTTTAGCGTGAGTCTGAATTCCACAAAATCAATTTGTAACTCTGTATTTTCTGTTCTGACACCAGCTTCACCGTTTTTCCTGAACTTTTGAGTTCTTTCGCTGTGAGTAACCAGTGAATTAGACCTGGTTGATCATAGATCACAGCCAGGAAAGACTTCGGGGGCTGGAGTGGGGATTGCCCTTACAGTGCACAGTACACAGGTGTGTAATTTAATTTCCCTCTAAAGTTTAAAACCAAAAAGTAAGGACTTGTAAGGTGCTTGCACAGGGAAAATAAGAATTAATCCTGCCTAAAACTGTCTCTGGCATAGCCTGGCCTTTTGGGCTGGTCACTACTTCAGGAAGACTGGTGACTCTTTGAACTCTTCGTGTTGTAGTTACAGTATTGTTAAACAAGGAATCGGTTGGATCGTATGGCTCTGATTTCTGACCATCTGAAGGCAGGTGGAACTTCCAGCTAGCAATTTCAGAGTTTGGAACAAATAGTTTTATGTCGACTATTTTCCATTGGATGTGAATATGTGGATGTAGCACTGCTCTGCTAGTTAAAGCTTAGAAATGCTTTCTAGTCACTTAGGCAGATTTGGGGAGGAAAACAGTGATATAGTCAGAATCTAAACTACGTCAAGAACTCCTTTTAGATAATTTTGGTTGAGTGCCTTTTATGATGAAATTCATAGGATCTCTGTCAGTAAAATTTGAAGCCTCTGTGTGGCACTCATTTGTTTAGTGACCTTGCTGTGGTGGCATTTGCCAGAATGTGCTTCTCAATGAGCTTTTTATGAAACTTCTTTGTTTTCAGCAGTATAACCAAAGCATTGCTACTTGTTTTGATGGGAGGATGGACATGGATTATGGAAAGCCCTTGCTTGTTTGAACAGGAAGCTCAGCTCTGAAGTGAAAATGATGGTTGCCAATACTTTTTCATTATTAGGCAAATGTTTCTAATACAGGGGCAGAATTTATAAACCATGTGTACTTGAGCAACACTAGTGCAACCAGCTATAAACGGGAAGAGGCTAATTAACATTAGACACTGGCAGTTCACTGAATGTACGGGAAACCCTGTTTCTTAAGGAGGGGAGGCAGAGTTATTAGATATCACAAATTCATCTGCCTAGGGTTCCCCCACTACATTCCAGCATTGCTGCACAGCCAATCTTCTACGTTGCAGGTCCAGTTTTATATGAACAGATAAGAATGTTTTTAATAGCACTTAGAGCTCTCTTCAAATATGGACTTGAGTGCTTTGGGGAGGTATATGTGCAGGGTGGTGGTGGTATAGCTAATTTGTCTCCCAGTAACTGGTAAGCTAGTGGCAGAATGTTTTCATCCTCATTTTAAGGGCACATCAACATTGTCATCAGAGATGGGGCATTAGGGGGGAAATGGAAAGGTTGAGGCCAAACTTTCATGCTTTAGCTGTAGTGAAAACAACCAAGTGCTGCCCTAATCTAGTAAAGAATGTATGTGGGTTCAGAAACTTCAGCACTGACTTTGTGTGAAAAAGAGCACAAAAAACCAGTGACTAAATACTTATATTCTTAAACTGATCTGAAATGTAAATTCAGCTGTTAATGATACAGTGTATGAAATAGGTATTTGATCTAAATGAGTTGCTGTTAAACCTGAGCTCTACACAGTCTTAAGTTTTCTTAGATTGTAAATCAGAGTAGTTTTTGATGGTAAGTCTTTTTAGAGTTATTTAAAGACAACTGTAGTTGTTATCACTTAAGTCAGTGTGTATATAAAGGTGTTTTAACTGGATGCATCTCTTTTAAAAGCCTTTCAAGTATATGTGGAAAATTACATACACAACACCATGACTTACTGCACAAATGTCCTGAATTTTTTGAAGGCCTTTTTTTGTCATCTGGACACTTAGCCCTCCCTTTGGGTAACTTGACACTGTAGTTTTGTTAAGACAATAACCCAAATGGCATTTCTTCCTTGCAGCGCAAGCACTGTATCATGCTATTTCTTTGAAGGAGTAGGTAGTATTTGGCTACTTTAATGTCTCCAGGAGTAGAAGACTTTGCAGTCTTTTCCTTCTGCATGATAGCTTGTGTTACTTTTTGGATTGAATTTTGTCATTAGTTAAGTCTGTAAAAATAGCTTCAAGCAGAAACAACAGTAAGTTTTCTGAAGTCTAAAATGCTTAGTTTTAAACAAAATAATAAGTGAATGTACTATGAATCCTAATTAGTCTGCAGGTAATGTATCTCTATGAAATACCAGCTATTTCGGTCCAGTGACTGGAACGAATATAACCATAGGATCACTTAATTTTGTTATTATGGATGGTGAGAGGAATCCCTGTAACTGTGTTCTGTGCCAGCCATGGTGTGGTGATGTAGTATAACCTTCTTCTCTGCCTTGTTCAGGTCTGAAGAAGTAGTTTAGGTAGGAAGAACCTGTTATTTGAATTTTTTTGGGCATCTCACAGATACTGTTTTAATCTTTCTGTGCTTTCCAAATCCTCCTGGTACTGCATTAGGTTCACATAAAAGCTCTGGTGATGAAGAATCTGTGATGGACAAATGACTGTGGTGTGGAGTCAGTCTGATGTTTGTCCTGCCCACTGCCTGGTTGGGGCAGGTAGTGCTCTGCAGCTTGTAACCCGAGTTTGCAGGTTCCACCTAATGGTGGTAACTCCAAGACTGTCTGCTTAGAGTGAATGTAATTTATTTTATTCTTTTACAGCTGTTTAATTTACTCTGGGTTTTTCATCAGAGAGTTTTTTTGCTTGGAAAATTCTGTCTGCCACAGTTTGGGCATGTTTCTTAAAAGTTTGTTGAAACTATTCATTTCACTTTGAGAAAAGAAAGACGGTCCCTGGTGGGAGTTGTAGGGATTTTTAGGCGCTTGCAGAGACCTGTTTTCTCAAGGGTGTGGAGCACCTTTGTAGCAAATTCAAGCCTGATGACAACAGACTTCTTCAGGGTATAGATTGGAAACTGTTACAGTGCATATAGTGTGGATAGCAGACATGGAAGAGCTCTTGGGGAAATAGCTGTCTGCCTGCGTTTGTGTGGTCTGTTCTCCCATAATGCAGGAAGATTGTGTGATCATTGTGGCCCACTTGTCTCTGAGACAAACGGAATGGCTTGAACCCACTGTTGTAATGGGTTTGTGCTTTTGTGAAGGTGCACTGGCAAGAGAAGTTGGATCTGGAACAGAACAGAAAGGGTTTGCTGTTTATGGCCTTTAAATTGTTCTATTGTTAGTCTGGATGGGGGAGAGAAAAAACAACTTTTGAAATTCCTTGCCATATCCTTCCCTTTATTCTACTTCCTTAATGTCAGGCTTTTGTGGCGGTGGGATTTTTTTAGGGTTGTTTTTTTTTTTTTTTAAGTGTCATTGTTTTGCAACAGATTAGGATGGAGAAGTTAAGATGTTCATACTATAGATGGTAATAATTAGTGACAGAAAAGTAGTATCAGAGGTGAATCTCTCTTAAAAGGAAGCATACACTTAAAAGCAGAGAGAACTGAAAGACTGCTGGCAGTTAGGCTGAACTTGCAATGAATAAATCAAAGAAATCAGTTTCCTGGGAGTACTGCAAAACCAATATTAAGCTTTGTGGTTTTTTCTGGATCATGTTTTGTGAGCTAGATTCAAGATTAAAGTAGAAGAAAGCCTGGCTTAGATAATGTGAAGGGGTAATGTGGTTCTTAAAGTGTGAGAAACTGAAAGGTCACTTCTGCTTTATGTCCTTACTGGTTTTTTAGGCAAGAGTTGTCACTGTGCAATAATAACTGCAGGGTGACTGAGAATAGTCTAAAGAATTCCTCTGGAGTATTTCAGTTGTTTCTGGTGATGATTCAGCAAGTGCAATAAAAAGAAGAAGGTATGACAAGCTTTGCATTGAGTAAGTGGCTGTTGGTACCATGTAGCCACCAAAATTTTTCATGTGAATTTGATAAAATAGCAAAGATCAGTAAAATGTATTGCTGGCATATTTGTATTTAAAGTCGTACTTTGAACTAATGCTGTTCACACAGTATGGACTAGTCTGTGTAGGTGGACTTAACGTGTTTCTGCCTTGAAGTCACCATGCCTAGTTATGGAGGGATGGGTAAAATTATATTGATGTAGTATAACTACAGGATAGTGGTACTATAGTTTAGATTTCCACTGTTTGGGAAGGGTAGAGGTTGTGAAAGGGATAGGCAGAATGGATTCTGAGCAATCACTTCAAAATCCTGGGTGCATGTAAATGAGAAGTGGTGTGTGGAGGTACTTGCTGGTGAAACTGCAGTGTGGTCTTTGGTCTCAGCTTAAGGAGTTTGGATTGAAAAGTGGAAGATTGAGTGACAGCCAGCTGGATTTACCTCGGGAATGGGACAAAATGTTTAGCTGTTTAGATCTACTGGAGTTTTAAGGGAAAGAACAAGACCTTACTGGAGAACGGTGAAGATTACTTGCAATGTAAAATACATGTTTGGGGTTGTTACAAAGGTCTGTGTGGTTGAGCTGTTAAGTCTGTTTTTCAGTTAAGTTGTTCTTTAAGTTTCAGTAATAAATACTTGAGAATCATGGTGAGGGAAAAGAAAAAGCAGCTGAATAAATATGAAAGGAATGGGGAAAAAAAATCCTACTTGGTGGGAGGAGTCAGTGGACTCTTTTAGGATTGCAGTTACTATTGTAGCTTAAGTCCAGTGATGGACTCCAAAACCCCAGCCTCCATTAAGCACTGTGCTGTTTTTCTGGGTTTCCTTTGTGTTCCAGCTAGCTGGGAAAAGGTTCTGTTGTTTTTTTTTTTTCCCCTTGTTCTTTTTTTCCTTCCCTCCCCTTGCCTCACTGCCTCCCTTCCCTCCTCGCTGGTTCGGGGAGCCTGCGGGGGCAGCCCCGGCTGGTCCAAGCCCGAGTGTCTGTCTCCCTCCCCGGGGAATTTGTTGTATTTTGATTTTTTTTTAAATCCTGTTCTACCCTGTTTTGTTTGTGTGTTAATAAACAGTTCGGTTTCTTTTTCCCACTTTCACTTCTTGTGACCCATTTGTCTCATTGAAGGAGGAAAAGGGGAAGCCCTTTTCCCTTCAGAGGAAACGCTCCCTCCAGAGTGTTTCCTCCTGAAGTTTTGTCTCAAAAACCGAGACATTCACAGAAATGGGGTTTGATACTCTGCTATTAAATACTATGAAGAACTTTGAAACGTTTTCTGTGCATGAAGAGGTTGGTTTAGTAATAGGTTTTGCTTAAGTCCAGGTGTTAATTTGAAACTTTTTATAATTTAATAAATTCCAAACTAATACTTGAAATAGTTTCAATTTTGACCTATCAGTTTCTTAACTTATTTCTCAGAAAAGTGGAGAATATATCTATAGTGAAGGCATGCACAGGCATTTCTTCGAGCTTATTGGTCATGATTAAAGGGTATATTGGTGGTGTACAACTGTACAGGTGTAAAGGTGAATTTGTAGAAGGTGCTTTTTCGCCAGAGTTGGGACTTGGCTCTTGGGTAGGAGGAAGCTGCAGTAAAGAAGATAAACTGACTGAAGTTCTTGTTTGTATTTTTTACTGGAAATTACCATGCCATTTGTGATTGTTGTGCTTTGTTTCAGCTTGCTTGCTTTTTTTTTTTTAACTGTCTAAGCTTGTTATTTTTGTTGTTATAAATGAGAGCTTTGCCTCCTCAGTCAGTTTCCAGGAGCTTCTTGGAGTTTGGGTTGTCAGAGCTTGTACCCATTGGCTGACTTTGGACACACCACCCCACCCCCATTTTTGTGGTGGTTCTGGAGCTTCAGGGTTCATGTGGAGACAACTCAGTGAGTAGAGCCAGGTTGTACCTTCCTGCGTGTTCAGTAGGCCCACAGGTGTGCAGTGGTCAAAAAAGTGTTTGATGAGGCCTGCAGTCCAGTTCTGAGCTCAGGGGCTGGGCTGGGGGTCTTACCCTTGGTCATGGCTCAGAGTTTCAGCATCAGCACAGCCTCCACTTTTCACCCTGGAGGAAACGTGTCTGTCCACCCTGGGAGGTCTCATCCCTGGAATTAAGGCTGGCTGATGGACCATGGGTACTCTTTACCAGGACTGAATCAAATTGACAGCGGTTTGTTTAGAAAGTTGTTCTTAATAGTATTCACCATTCTCTTTCTTTTGTAACAGTTATGAGATGCCTTTTGTTTCAGGTTATATGTCAAATTTGTAATAGCAGTTAATTAACCCCTTGTATGTACAGTGACAGCATGGAACACAGTATGGAGAATAGTGATTTATTCCCTGCCTGTAGCAATAGTGATCTTAACCCACTTGCATCCCCACTGCAAACTGCCAGAAATAATGAAATTATAGAAAAAATTGCAGCCATTTATATTTTCTGCAGAACATCTGGGGCTGTGGGATGAGGCTCTGTGGCCCATGGAAGAGCCAGTGTGCTGGAAAAGGCCTTTATTGACTGATAATTTGTGGACTGTGGTCCTTCTCATTAATCTCAGTTTGAAATAAAGATGCATGTTAGTGCATCTAGTGATACAAACCTAGCTGTATGATTTATTTTAGAGCCTTAATGGCGTTCAGGAAAGAAGGATCAAATTACAATTTTTATTTTGATGACACATTCAGAAAGTGATTCTGACCTCAGCACCAGGATCAGCTTTGTAATATCAAAAACCAAAATGTAACAGGCTGCCCCCTCAAGACTGAACTAGTAATGAGAGAAAGCATTGCTTCTGCTGGTCTACATATTTTGGGATCACAGCAGAAAAAGAGAGAAGGAGTTTTGAAGGAAATTGGGTGATAACTCAAAGATGTGGGATTAAACTAAGCAAGAGACAAGAGGAAGGGGACAGGTTTTTGTAAGTGCAAGATTAATTAATGGAGATGCTCTCTTACATGTGTTGGGTTAATTTCTTGAGTTGTTGGATAGCAAAAGGCCAAGATGATGAAATTTGCAGTAGGGACATCGTGCTGGCACAATTGCTGACATTTGTGCTGCATTTGTAAGCAGAATGTAAGGCAGGAGCTATGGCCAGTCCAGTACAGAGTAAATTCTTTGGAAATCAGCTGTCCTGGAGCACATGCATTAAAGCCTCAAGTTTGAGTTAAACAAGGTGTTAAATTAATGTCTAATATTTGGTGTACACTGAAATAGAGCTAGTTGGGTATTCTGTATAGCGTTATGTACTTAATGAGAATTTATTAGTGTGATTGAATACGAAAAAACTGCAGGTTTTCTTGTGCTGAATCCTCGCTTATATTTCATTTTATGTGGAGCAGTGAAACCAGGCTGACACACAAGGCTGTATTCAGTGATAGTGCTACCATTTTCTCTCCAGAAGATACCACCTCCTGGCACTGCTAAAAATACTGCTGATGGTGTTTGATGCCATGAAGTTAGTAGATTTTTCTTATCCTCTGGGTGGGTGACTGGGTTCTGTGAGCTGCCATGCTGGGATGATCACAATGCCCCTCTTGCCCAGTGCTCACTGTCTTCACCTCACCCTGCCAGCCTAAAGAGGAGCCTCTGGTCTTCAGGCTTACTGAGGGATGGAAGTGTACAAAACAAACTATGTAATTCAATAATTCTCACCTTAGGGTGTCCAGGACTTGATCCTTAGTTGACTAAATGGTGGCACTCATACAGGGATAAGTAAAGAAGAGTTTATTTATGCTTCAGGCACCCATATGTGGTGTTTTGGGGAAATGCAAGACCCTCCAAAGCTCTGAACTGGGATAGTTAAAGCCTTTAATCACTCTTGGTTTGGAGTTTTCTTCAACCATAAGTGTACAGTGCTTTCTTCTCTTACATTTGACTTGCTTTAAGCTTTGGTCAAGCTGAATCACTAGAGGAATAATAAATTCAAAATATTACAGACTTGTCTGTGTGTTGATTTTCTTTATGTTGGAAAGTGTTCTTTTCCATGTGAAAGGAAGTTATTTTTTCTGCAGAAATGTGAAAAGGGTTGGAAGTTCTGAAATGCTTATATGAAACTCCAGAAAGCAGCATGTTGTTAGGTGCTTATTCTTCTGAATGTGTAGCATAGATGTCCTATGTGATTTTCCTAGAATGCAGCTTTTTATTTTTGGTCTTGGTTTGATTGTTTAGGACCAACTTCTTTACTGCTGTGCGTCATTTCAGTGTAGAAGAGCTCTGTTGCAAAGTTGAGATTTATCTTTTCATATGTATTGTACACCTATTGGAGTTTATGATCATCTTTACAGAGAAAAGGTGGTATGCACAGTAAAAAGGATTTTGACTTTTTAAACTGGACCTGAGTTTGGTTGTCTGAGCACTACTTAAAGTGTACCTAGTATGGAGCCATTCTGTGTTTTACTTGAATAAGTGGGAATGACATCTGGTTGGGCAGTGAAAGACTTCTCTGGAGGATGTGCTTGGGATCTTGCAGATTTTTATGGATAGTATTTTGCTCTAGTGTTGGTAGGGATACCATGGGTGATGTATTACTTTTTTCTTCAAAATGTAGTGTTACATCATGTGCAATTCTAAATAAGAGCAAAAAATAGAGGTACCTAATGGATCTGAAGCTATGTGTTGGAAACTCTTCCCTTGAGGGAACGTACAGAATTGGGCTCAAGATGAAACTTCACAGGTGATGTCTCTCACCTGTAAGATCCCCAGGTTGCGGGAGCACTGGGTCAGATGTGTGTGGCTATTGTCCATATAATTGCTGATCATGGGGGTGTAACACAACCTCAGTTGTATTTTACAAGCTTTTTCAAGCAACAGCACTTACCTGGTGGCTTGCTTATGTTGCCTTTTTGTTTGAAACCAGTATATGGGATGTACCCAGTAGCTCTGTTTCTGTGTTTTAAAGAGAGTTTGAATTTATTACTGCTTTTGGAGTTCATTTTCATTTGGCAATATGAATTTCTGTGGCTAGATTAGTTTTGTGACTTCCAGACCATGCGGTACTTTAATGTACTAGTGGCAGTTGGAGGTTGTTAAACTGTTATTATTGCAAGCTGATCAGTATCAATGTATAATAAATCCTTTATAAATGAAATGTGATAACTTTGTGGAAAGTAGTTTGCTTTAGCTGCTGGTTTTGCTTTGGAAATATCTTCTGTCTTCTGTGAACCAGAAGGTTCAAGTGGTAGACACCAATATTAGTTATCAAGGGTGGTTGTGAGGGGGAAAATAGGAAAACAATACATTTTAGAATTTCTGAAGCTGTTGGAAAAATTTGAGTGTTGCAACAAATGTAAATAATATTCTGTCATTATAAATACTGTTGCGAGTCTAAAAACTAAGTTTATTTTGTGTGTATGAATGGATACAAATAAGTATGCCCTATGAAAACTCAGTGAAACAACGTGAAATGTGGTTTCGAAATGTTTATTCCAGTCTGCAAGCTGAATACAATTGGTGTTCTTGAATGCATGCTAAGGAAAAAGAAGGCTGTTAATAAAAATAATAAAACCCCAAGTTCTTTCAGTTTAATTGCACCAAACTGTATGCTTAGCCTGAGATCAGAGCCTTTGTGCACTGTTTGAGCTTAGTAACCACTAGAAGATATTTCTCCCATCATGTGTCTATTGCACAGCACTGGTAAGTGGTGTGAAGTGTTACTACTCCGACAGTGTCAGCGCTGGGTGATGCTGTAGTGCTTGTCCCTGGCAGTGAGCTGGCACATGCCAGCTGGGCAGCTTGGAAAAGTGAAATGCCAAGATGATGTTGCAGCATTGTGTGGAAGTGCAAAACAGAGAAAGCATCATAGGCTCCCGCTTAAAGAGGAACAGTGTGGGGGGTTGTGTTAGGTGTGGCATGGTTCTAAGTCCAAGCACTAATTGCTGGCATTTTGAAAACGTTTAGGATTGTCACTTCTCTCGGAGGAAAGGAACTGGGACTTTATGGAGAGAAGTGGAGACGAAAGTCAGCTGATATATTTCACATAAACTATTCACTTTTTTGTAGAAGGAGAGATGCAATCACTACAGTTTACTATGAGAAATGAAAGTAAATTCCAGAAATCTTACTTTACGGAGGAAAAGAAAAAATTTGAGCCCATATTATAATAATGAAATCCTGTTAAAAAATCAAGTTGGAGCTAGTTTTTCTAATTGGTGAGGAACGTCACTATTTTTTCTTCCCATTCAGTTTTTTGTTTTTACATGTGTGTGTTTGGGGATGAAAATATGTTAAACTTTTGATCTTTCGAAGTTTTTCAAATGCAGGCAGATTTCCAGAGATTTGTGCTGCTCAGTTAACTGCATGAACAGGGTATTTGGGCAAAGTTGCCTACCTGGGGGCTAAACAGGTCTTCGGGCTTGGCTGAAATGGATGCTGTGTCTTAACAGACCAACTACTCCTTGCTCTTGCTGCTGGGATGTCTATGACCGGAATTTTCTTCTGCTGCTATTGAAGGAATGGACTGATCCTGGAGAACTCCATACAGTGTGTTTGGGTAGCCATGAAGTGAAAAGAAGGTTGTGTGGGCTCTTTGAGGACATCCATATGCAGTAATCTATAAGTAATTGCTGGCTGAGGTTTAAACTGGTATTTTCAGGTTAAAAAGGGGGTTTTTTAATCTGAATCTGTTAAGGAGCTGTCCATCTTTTCATAAGGTTTTTGTCTGTAGTTGTTAAGGGAGTACAGCCAGTTAGGACAGTTCCTGCTCAGCCACTCCAAACAGCCGGCCTGGTTGTGCTCTGTTGTGTCTTGGTGGTTATGTGCATCAGTGAGTGCCCTGTGATCTCCTGATGGAGGCAAGAGGATATAGTGGGAAAGGGTCCCCTGTAGTTTGTAACATCCCCAGTGGTTCAGCAGAACATCTGGGCTGTATTTCAAGGGAAATCCTATGCCATTACTAAATTTAAAACAGTCAGATGAGACAGTCTTCTGGGTATTAGGGTACTGGAAGTCAAATCTTTGAAACAGTGGAGTATTTTCATAATTTCATTGCTGCTGATCTGGAGAAGAGATTCAGGTAGCAGATAAGAAGTGACTGGGTTTGAGGACTTGTGTCCCTTCACCTCCTGGCTCCATTGTGTGGTTTAACAGTTGCCATCTCAAACTCTTCCTTTTTGGTGTCCTTGTAACATGGAATAAATATGTGTGGGTTTGTTCTGTGTGCAGTTTAAGATCTGCAGTAATGGTTTCCTCCCAGAAACGGACCACTGCTGACAGGGAGTGCTGCAGCTTATGGGGAGCTGCTTCTTGGAGGTTAACTTTTTACTCCTGATCCTTTGAGCTCTAGTGGGGAGGAAAGGTGCCTCCTGTTAGTACAGAAATCTCTGTTGCAGTAGAGAAAAAGAGGCAAAACGTTGGCAAAGGAGCCCAGACTGGATGTCCTAATCTTGTTGTCAAAATAGTGGGTGTCAAACAAATTTTTGCTGTTGTCTGTAGAACTGCAAATGCACAGATGTGAGTCTGTGTGAGATGCAAGCTGGTCTGTGGAATGGTATGTGGAGGTAAAGAAAAAACCTGATATCTGTGACTTGCAATTTTACAAGAAATACATTTATTAAAGGCAGCGGTTTCTTTGTGAATCTTACTTGGGGCTGAAGGCGACTGAGTGGAAAATGGATGGCTCCTGCCAGTAGTTTGAACAGTTGACCAGACCACTTCAAACAAGTTTTTTTGAAAATGCTGGTGTTAAACCAAATGATGACAATGACCTTAGTTGAAAGCTGCACTAGTATTGTCTTTGCCTAAAGCTTTGCTAATTTTGTCCTGCCACTATCACTGGAGCACCTGAGTGCCATGCGCTGGCATATTAAGTGACATTGTTAACATTTGTCCAGAGTAGATTGCAGACTGGCATGTCCAAGGGATTAAATGTTATACAATAAAAGCTCATCTCTTTGAGTTAAACATATACACCCTAAAAGTATGAGGAAGCCATGGGGTACTCAGGTACTAGAAAGCCAAAGCAAGTATTTCCTTATTTTCCAGACTCGGAAGGAGCTTCTCTATGAAATATTCCTGTTTAAAGCACTTGTTAGAGCCCTCAAACTGTCCAGTCTCTGTAATATTTTGATGCTTGAAGGCTCATCTTCTAATTCAGTTTTGAGAATTATAGCTGTTCCTTAAACAGGAGCCTCTGCAGTTTAATGTGTAATAAAACTTAGTTACCCCTCGTTGTGGGATGACGTTACGGTGTTTTGGAAGCCAGCACGGCAAAGCACGGGGGCTTTGTGGCTCCCGTGGGCGAGCAGGGGGAGCTTTGGCAGTGCTTTCACCGCGTGAGGCGACTCTTCGGCGCGGCGCGGTGGCTGCGGCGCTGGCGGGACGGAGGTCCCTGTCCCTGTGCGGGGCTGTGAGCGGTGGTCCCAGGGAGGGGACGATAGGCCCGGCACGGCCCTTTGTAGAAACCTGGGGCAGCAGCGCGCACCGAGGCAGAGGGAAGTGCTCCTGCGCGGGGAGCGGGAGCAGCGGGGAAAGCCCGGTAGAAATAGGTGAATTCAAGAGCCGAGGGACGGCGGCGGGGCGAGACGGGCCGCAGTCGGCGCCCGGCTGCGCGGAGGCACCGCGCTCCTCC
>VZRS01008229.1:0-30364 GCA_013398055.1 Ifrita kowaldi
ATCTTTAGGGTCCCTCCCAACCCGAGCCATCCCATGACTCTGATGATTCCCTGGCTCTGATTCTGGCACACTCACACTCTGCAACCACTCCTGGGACATTGCTAAACCGCAGTCGGCTCTGCCTCCGCCCCAGCAGGAGGAGATGTTACAAAGCTGCATCAGCACCACAATCTGAATGTCATCTCCCTCAGGACAAATGCAATTCCTGGCACTGCAGGAGGTCCAGAGGATCCAGATTTACATGTCTCCAGCTGGGGCATTTGGAGTGAGCTGACATGTCCCTCTAACCCAGGTAATTCCCTCCCTGTCCTGGCAGGTGACACACACCTGAGATGGCGACAGCACTGGCACTGCAAGGGCAGGATGGACATTTAGGAATCCCAATCCTTCCACTTCCAGATAAAACTCCCAGATCTTGAAAAGAGCCATCCCTATGGATTTCACAGCAGTTCCAAATCCTGCACGTGAAGACAACAGACACCACTGAGCTCGTCTGTCTCAGCTGAGCCAGCTCCTGCCCACCACCTCCCACCCCATTCACATCTGGGTGCAGGATGCAATTCCCAGGGCTTCCCAGTGCTCCCCACCTTCTCTCCCACCACCAAGGCCTCTCAGGGCCAGCTGCGAGGGATAAACAGCTGGAGACAGACACAGGGAGGGAAAGCATCCGTGAGGAAAGTGATGGAAGCTGCCGTGTGTCACCGAGCTGCAGCCACCAAGGCTAATTGAGCCTTCAGGCCCTGCTCCTCCCAATGACGGGAGCAGCTGAGATTAATGGACAGAACCAACCTTTTCCCCTTTTTTTATGGTTCTTTTTTCCTAGCAGTGTCGGAGCACGGCGGCAGAACCAGGATCAATAGGTGGGAAATGTAGGTAATAAGCAGCCTTTAAGGAGACAGCTGGGCCCTGCATGTCCTGCTCAGCTACAAATCCCCATCCTGCCCGCCAGGCACAGCCCTGGCACACGGGTCCTTGACTGATGCAAATCAGGGGACAGAAGCCAACAGCGGGAGCTGCTCTAAGGACTGAGTTCATCCCTCAGTCCCCACGTAACGAAGGGGATCCAGGATCTCAGGTTCATTGCGGGGGTAGCAGGAGGGATGGCTGGAATGAGATCCCCAGAAGATGGAAGGGTGCTGATATGTCCATCACTTTTGGGAACGTGTTCAAGCTCTGCCACACCACACCCACTGGTCAGTTTAATTAAACAGAATTAAAGTTTGTACAGGAGCCATTGGGACAGCTTGGAATTTTGAGGCACCCTTCATCTGCAGACCAGGAATGGCTGGAGAGGGACTTTGGAAAAGGCCTGGAACAGGTCAAGGGAGAATAGCTTTAAACTGACAGAGGGCAGGTGGGAAGAAATTGATCCCTGTGAGGGTGGGGGGGCCCTGGCACAGGGTACCCAGAGAAGCTGTGGCTGCTCCATCCCTGGAAGTGTCCAAGGCCAGGTTGGATGGGGCACCCTGGGACAGTGGGAGGTGTCCCTGCCCATGGCAGGGGGTGGGATTGGATGGGCTTTGAGGTCCCTTCCAACCCAAAGCATTCTGTGATGATTTGATGATGATGGGAGGGAAGGAGAACACATTCTGACGGGTCACACCTGTGAGCAGCATCATGTCCAGCCAGAGCCAGCACCATCCACGCCAGACAAGGTAACTGCACGAGCTCCTCCGCCTTGTCCCGAGTGCCCTCAGCTTCTCATGGTTGCCCACACAGGAGGGCAGGGCAGCCCCCAGGAAAAGCTGCAGCTTGGGCCCCCACCTGAGAGGGCAGAGCGTCGGGGCAGCACGGCTGGGATGGCAAACCCGATTCCTGCACCACACGGCGTTCCAGCAGTTCCACAGTCTGGGGGCTGTGTGTGGCCTGCAGTGCTGGTTATCATGCGAGTCAGGCAGCTCTGGTGACAATTAGGCATCGCTCGGAGGCGGCGCAGGTGGCTGCCTGCACCTGGGGCTGCGCTCCGGGAATCTGGGGCTGCTGTGGGAGAGCTGCTCCCTTTGCTGCACTTTTCCCCACTGCCCTCCTGACTCAGGGCCGCAAATCACATCAGAATCCTGCGTGGTTTATTGAGACTCTTCTCCACAAAGCTCAGCCACGTTTCAACAGAGAGCAGCCTCTCGAAGGAAGCCACCTGAGACAGGAGAAGTGCTGCCCATGCAGAGGGGATGGACTAATTCATCTCCTGGCCACCAAAAGCATCCCAAGTCCTAGCTAACGACCTTCCCCATCCTGTCGAGGCATTAATCAGCTTGGACTGCTGATTTCACACGACTTCTGCAGGCAGGCAGGCTCCCTGGCAGGAGCACGGCCATGGACTCCTCCAGACCTCTTTCTCTCCTCATCAGAGTTACTGTTTTGGGTAATGATGAAGCAGGGGAATTGATTCGAAGCCTAATGAATAATCAGCCACCATCAATAATTGTAATCACTAATCTGGTGCAATTAGAGGCAATTATAGTAAATGCAATTTCCTCCCGAGCTGCTAACGAACTGCAAAAATATGAATTGACTTGAACTGGCTGCCTGTGATTTATGCAGTCGCAAGATCAAGGATGCCATTACACCAACAAAGGCTCTTAAAGGGACACGGAAGCCGCTTTGTCCCCCTTTTCCATCCCACCCTCCCAGCCAAGCCACCAAACTTTGGAGGGAATCCCAAGGCAGCATCTTGATGAAACGAAAGGGATGAAATCCCGTTTTTTTCCCCCCTTCTTTCCCTCCACATGGGACGCGCCACATCCAATTCCCACAGTGGCTCCTGCAAAGCGAGGACGACACGTGCGAGGAGAGGTGCCACCCGCCACGTCCGTGCACGAGGAGAGATTGCCACCTATTGGCACATCCACGGGGACGATGGAGGAGGCAGCAGCACCTCCAGATCCACGAGGAGCAGCCGGTTCCTGTCGGTTTGGAGATGCGGCAGCGATTTCAAGCTGCCTGTTATCCTCCCGGCGCCGTTAAAAGCGCCGTTTCAAAGCACCCTTTAATTTCAAGTGCCCGGGAGGACACGCGCCAGCCTCAATTGGAAAAGGTGATAAGCACAAGGGTGGGATCTTAGGAGAGTTTTTTGAGATGAAAAGAGAGCTCGCGAGCACTTTTTTCTTCCCAAACTGCAAGAGGAACGGAAAGATCTCGAAGAAAAGCACAAACCACTTCCCGAAACAAAAGAGCTGAGTTCAGTGCCAAGAATTTAATTGAAAGGCACCAGAAGGAGCAATTTTGGGGATTTGGGGCTGGTCCCAACTTCTCTATCAGTCTGGGAACTCTACAAAGCTGGATTTCGTGTAGAAAATACTGAATCTCGACAAAGGTGGCTCTAAAGAAATCCAGTCTAGTGGAAGCTGTCCCTGCCTGTGGCAGGGGGTTGGAATGGGATCATCCTTGAGGTTTCTCCCAACCCAAACCAGCCTGGAATTCCATGATAATGTGGAGATTCATTAGATTTCCAGTCTCAAAGCCCATTTGAGGACAAGCCATGGGGAAACAGCTGCCACCGGGCAGGGACACACACCCAGGCACTGCATTCCCATAGTCTGTCCATCCCGAGGCTGCAGAGACAGAAACCTCTGGATCAGACGTGGAAATAAACCTGCCTCCATGAGCAACCCCCCACTCAATTCCAGCTATTATTCTCCTCGGAGTCAATAGCTTCCACTCTCCCGTCCGTAAATCACGATATTCACCTCCCCAGAAATCGATAGCTGCCTATTATTGGTCTGTAATTGTTACAAAAATTTAATCAAGGGTCAATAAAGGAAAGGAACAAGTCTATTGCAGCAGCAGAACTTCCAGCACCAAGTATTTCACTGCCCAATTATCCCCCGCTCCTGACTTCTGCTAATATTATTTATTATTCAGGCAACTACAACGCCCAGAAGACTCAATCTCAGCTCCGAACGATGTTCCTGCACAAGCAACAAAACTCCCACTGTTGCCCAAACCACTTGCAAGGCAAAGCACCAACTGTATCGTACAGAAAAGGGTACAAACTGCTGGGGAAATGATCACTGCAATAAATCTGTGCCCAAAACTAAGCACCGAGCGAGCGCTGAGAAATTAAAAGACAAATGAGAGACTCGTTCCCAGAGGAAACACAAGTTGGCGGCAACCGGTGGAAGCTGGGGATATTTTTTTTCTAGGTGTATTTTGGAGATGCAAATTGGATTTCTGTGCAAAATTGCTACTTCTGTGGAGATTATTGGATCTAATTCACCTTAAAGTAAAAAAAAATATATACACATATTAGGAGAGAAAGGGATTAAAAAGTCCTTTGTAATTTCCACCTAAATCAGTTCCAGGGGATTGTTTGCTCTCCAGGCTTCATTTGTCTACGTCTTGCAGTCAAAAAAAAAGGTGAGGAAAATAGCAGGGACATTAAAACAAGTCCAAGTGTCTTTCAAAATAGGAATAATTGTCATTCTGACCTGTGCCAGTCCCACCAATAATTTGTGAGAGGTTTGAAGGGGTGAGAAACTTTCCCAGAGCTGCCATGTCCCACACTGCCACATGGAAAAAATCACATTTCCAATTTTCCTATAGGTTTGGAGACGCTCTAACCTGGAGATCTCTCCTGCCTCATTCTCCACTTGCCTTTTTGGCTTTAAAAATCAAATTTTAAAGCTTCCCATAAATCCAGCATGTTTATTCCATGCAAAACACAGGGAAGTGTGTCACAGACCTTCTGCTCACAGGCTGAAAAGCATTTGGTTGCATTTATTAGAAACTCTGGGGACTTTCCTAAGGCAGTCAAGGGCCACTTTTGCTACTCTTCTTCCCCAAAACTCCTCTTCCATCGATGTCTGCTCACCCTCCACCCTTCAAAATGCACGGAACCCCAACAATTCCAAGCCACGAATTCCCATTTGCATTTTCCCTCACAACAAAGCAGAGGCTGCATTTGTTGCTCTAAGGTTTTATGCCTAAGCAAGGATCTAAATAAAGCCATCACATAAAACCCCCGAGAAAACATAACCATAAAAAAAATCCGCCAAAACACCACCTCAAACAGATAAAATATAATTATCCAGCGACAAACGGTGCCAGCTCTCCAAAGAGGCAGGAGGAGCACAGGCATCTCCAAACCCACTGAAATTTCCAACTGCAAATTCTCCCCCCTGTGGCGCAACGCAAGCAATAAATATGGAAATCTGGAAAGAAAGGAGAAACAGGGACTCTGCTGCATCTCACCACCAAAGAACAACGTGGCTTGGCAAGGAAGTGAGGAGCTTTATTCCTTCACTGGGCTTCCATGGGCCCCGTGTTTGGGATATTGCTGGTCCATCATCGGCCCGGAGGATGGACACAGCAGGTGTAGGGATATATGGGAAGTAGGAGATGCCGCAGAGCATCCTCACCTCCACAAACCCGCCCCATCCCGAATCTGTAGATCTGGAGCTTCATTCCACCCTCCCAATCAACTGTTCCCAGCCGTGTTCTCCACCAGTGTCTTCCACAACCCAACCAAGCCCGGCTTAAAATGATACTTCCTTGGACCGCTCACGTATTTCTCGCTTTGCCATTTCCCCAAGAACGCTGTCAGATCCTCCTGCCAGGTTGCAGATGGCCAAACCCCCCCCAAAAAAAGCTTTTCTAGAGCCGTTCCTCACTACATATCCAACCACAAGGCCTCACCCCCTCCAAAACCAGAATTAAGCCCTTAATTTGCTGCAAGTTGGTAAAAATTTGGCTTTGTTTCAAATCAGACTCGAAGCTGAAGTTTTCTCCAAATGTTTTGCTGCTGGGCAAGTGGAGCATTTCATTTGCACACAACAATCTCTGCGTGCTTCAGTTTCCCCTGTTTCCCAATTCTATATTGCGAGATGCAATCAGAGGAGCGAAAATAAAGCAATTAAAGGAATCGCGTGGGATTCCCAGACGGCCACTGATACCAATCAGCTTCAAGAGGGTCTTGGCACCCAACCTGCAAAATATTTGATTTTCTGGAGTGGGTTTGGGTTTTTTTTTTCTTTGGTGAGTGGAGTTGGAGCTCAGATCCCCATTTGCATATAAAGAATGACAAGGATGCTCTAGAGAAGATCCCAAGTGGCAACCGAGCTCCAGCTCTTTGTGATGTTTTTCCTATTGGTGCAACCTGGATTTATTCCCCGGAGCCTGAGGATCAAGTTTAGTCTTTCCTCAGCCTCTTGCTCTTTCCTTGTTCATCCCTTCCTTTATCTCCTCCACCCAGAGTTCCCGTTTACATCTCCGTGTAAGCGGCCGCCCCGGTAATCACAAAGCAGCTTATTTTTAATTGTGCTGAAACTAAATTGTTATTTAAACTTCAGATCTTGCTTTTCTCCCCCAAGACCCCTTTAATTCCTCCCAGATGTTAATTATACTGAATCACAAAGCTGCAAAAATCTCAGGCTGGCTGAAGAAAGAGCCCCTCCGGCCGGATCCTGACAGGAAATCAATGCCACCACCGGAGCTGAATCATCTGCACCCATGCCAGGGTTTGGGAACAGGAGCCACGTCCCTGTCAACAGCACCATGAGGACAACGCTTCCCCAAGGCCCAAGGTGATTTTATTCCCATTTTTCCATGCAATTCCCAGTCTAAGCTCCATTAATTTTTAACGAAACCTTGTGGTTTGCCAAATCTCCTCTGGAATTTAGAGCAAAGCCTCCAACCCATCAAGGCTGTTGTACCCTGGGTGTCTACACCTTTGTCCTTGTGCTTGATCCCCGATTTCTTTTTCCTTGTAGATGATGAGGAGGCAGGAGATGATCTGGAGGCAGCAAGGATTTTATCTGGGAGGATTTGGAGCCAAACAGTTTAAAGGGAATTTCAGGGTCCTTCCACCAGGATGTATTGGTCTAGTGGAAGGTGTCTCTGCCCACGGCACGGGGTTGGAACGAGATGATTTTTAAGGTCCCTTCCAACCCAAACCTTTCCAGAACTCCATGATTCCATGCTATCAGTGGTTCACACAGGATAACACTTCTCTATTATCCCTGGACACGGGAAGCAGGACTTGCACCTCACTCCATCACTTCAGATGTGGCTCAGTGTTTCTGCTGCTGCACTTCTTTGGCGTTGGGATTGTTTTTGACTTTAAGTACCCGTCACGTTAAGCTGTGGCATTTCGGTGGCTGACTTGATAACCCTTAGGATATGAAAGGGAATGTGAAAAGTGCAGAGCAAAATCTGTTCTTCCTTCTCCTCCCCACCACGGTTCAGCAGCAGATACAACCCGTAACAAATTGATTTGTTAAAACGAGAGAGACAGCACATGGTATTAAAAAATTATGAATTATTAGGGAGCTTTAAAAGCCAAAAATTTGATACCTATAAACCGTTGCTCTGAGCAGATGCCAAACCCTTTGGAACTCGCAACGCACATAGCTACAGTGCAGGTCCTGCAATCCTGCATCCAGGCTAAAAATACCAGAGAACAGGGCCAAGCTCCATTTTTAAGCCCTTTTCCATGCCAAACCCTCAATAGGGATGCTCCAGCTCTGATTTCCCTCCTGCTCATCACAGCTTTTCACAAATCAAAAGCATTCCCAATTTATTCCTCTCCTTTCCAAGCTCCGCACTCCTCTCATCTGCTCAGCCTCGCAGAAAGCTCGTTAAACAATTCATTGCAAGCACCCGGAATATAATGAGCAATGGGAGGGTTGGGAAGGCTGGTGCCAGGAGGCACACAGGGCTCTGCATTCCCAGGGGCTCTGCACCCCCAGGATGCTTGGGATGGCCCCACAGCCCAGGTCTGGAAGTGGCCATCCACTGCTCCAGGTGCTACTCCAGGAGCAGCTCGTGTCCCTGAGCAGGTGAGTTTCGCGATTCCTCTCCCTCCTGCTGGCAGGGAGCAGGTGCTTGGAGAAAATAAGGATAAAAAGAAGGCTGGGGAATGCCTTAGAGCAGGGTGAGACCCAGGGGAGCTGGGGCACGGCAGACAGAGAACAGCCTGACCTCCACCGAGAGCCTGAGCAAAGTGCAGATAAACCGCTGGCACAGAGCCGCGTGTTCCCAGGATGCTCCTGCTTCTCTCTGCTCTCTTCCAGCCCCAATCCCAAATCTCATTATCCCTGGGGGAATCACCATCCCTGGAGGTGTCTGAGGAACTACTGGCCATGGCACTCAGTGGGGGTCACAGGTTGGACTTGATCTGGGAGGTCTTTTCCAAGCATAAAAATTCCGGGATTCAGCAGCTCTTCAGCATGGGGGGGTTCTCCAGGGGAAGGTTGTTCCACTCCTACCCCACCATGGACACACAGCCCCTCCTGGCACCCAACCACACATCCAGCACCGCCTCTCCAGCCTTCCCAGGAGATCTGAACCCACTCCATTCACACAACATTAACCCCAGCGCCACAATCCCCGGGCGAAGCAGGACTTTAGCCTAATATGTATTTAAAAATTGAACGTATGTATCTATTTCCAAACGTCTGCCGTGCAGACACACGGCTAATCCACTTCCAGACATTTTACCAATTATGCCAGGGTCTTCTGCACATCCCATTACCCCGTAGATGTTACTAAGTGCTGCATAAACAATCCTCTGCTGCGTGGCTGACACTTAAGCGGACAAGTGGAAGCCAATTGCAGCAGGACAGCAAATGGAGCCGGAACAGTCGCAGCAGCAGCTCCCCCGCCGTGAAAGCCATAATCATCAGCACATCTGGGCTGCCTTCCCACACAGGAACCGGCTGGAAGAGCCACCTCCGCAGAAAACTTCCCCCCTTCCTGCTGGTGATGTGCTGCCTGGCGGGGTCAAGAGAAATTTGGGGTTTGCAGGAGGTTGGGGACTCTGTGGAGCTCATCCGTGTGGTGCCACGGATGCAGCGTGAGAGAGGGCTCCAAGCAAACCTCTGCTTCCTTGGCTGTCCATGCGGGAAGCACTTTCCATACATCCCTGCTCACATGTGTGCATGGGCTGGAGAGGATCAGAGCTACAGCAATGTCAGGGGGCAAGAGGAAAGCCTGGCAAAGGAACAGCGTCCATTTTGCCCCTTCCCTACCCAACCCATGGTCCTGCTCCTCACAGCAGCTCCAGGACGCTGGAGGAGGCAGAGGGTGGTGGGACCATGTCCCCCTCTCTCTCCATCCAGCTGTGGGTTTGCCCCAGTGGGGTGGGTGAGGGACGTGTCCCAGGACAGCCTGACACCCTCCATCGCTCCCACAGCCCGAGCAGAGCCAGCACTCCTGCCTCAGGGACTGGGACAGCCGGGCTGATAACCCCAATCCTCACAGGCTGCTCAAAGCAGGGAATCCCCACAGCCCCACTCTCTCTGTCCCCTCTCCAGGAAGCAATTCCCTCTTTAAACTGGAACCAGTCCATCCTAACTCTCGGGAAGCTGGGCAGCACCTTGTTCTTCCTGGAGAGCCCACAGAGCACCCCTCCATCCCCATGCCGCCAGCTCCAAATGTCACCACGTGCTTTTCCCCTTCCTTTCCCTTCTCCCTATTGTTTTTAAAAGCAGCCAGACTGTTAATTAAAAAGGCAGAAATCAATTGCCCTCATCTCCCCATCAGAAGCTCCTCTGCATGCCGGGATTAAAGCCGGCTTCTACTTTAAGTCAATTAGAGATAAGGGGAAGCTGACATTTCTACAACCCGCCTTATCAAACTGCTTGAAAACTGCTCAGATTAAAATGTAAAAAGATTATTTCCTCAGCTCTCTCTGCCTCTCTTGCCTTTCTTTTTTAATAATTATTCATAAGAAACCCGACAAACGGGTGCTGATAGTCCGAGATAGCCCTGCTCCTCCATAGGGCTATTCCCAGGATCATCCAGGAGCATCCTGTGGGATACTGAGATCCCCAAAAACCAGGAGGCAGAGAGCCCTCACGACTGCAAAACTCAATCCCTGTGAGCCACATCCTGACTTCCCATCCAAGAGCCACAGGGAAAGGGTCAAAGCCCCGGTCTGGATGTGATCCTAATGAGGCTCTGCTGTCCCTAATTAGCTGGAGGCAGGAGGAAGCTGAGATGAGAGCAGGACGCAGGCCAGGGACCACACCTGAACCCAGGACAGGGTTGGAATGATAAATAGAGTCGGGGACAGGGGCGGGGACACTGCTGGCACGGCACAGGCTTTGTCAGCAGTGCCTGGGAGCTGCCTCCACACGGTGAGAACGCAATTCCTGCAGCGGGATCCACCGCCCTGCATCACTCAGCTCCCAACCCCCAAGGCTTTCCTGGGACTGGGAGAAAATGGGGCTGGAGATGGAAAAGAGCTCAGCATCGAGTCAGCTGTGCTGATGGGGAGTGACCTGATGAGCTGAAATTGTGGCATCTCCTCTGTGTGTCCATCCATCAGCTCCTCTGAGGAGAACACAGCAATCGGGATCCTCCTCAAAATGCAGGTTTAGGAGGGGGAAAAAACAAAAAAGAGAGAGAAGAAATAGAAAAGTTTCACATCACAAATGCATGAGGATTTTTTCGGAAATACTCTGAATGTTAGAAGCAAAATGCAACAGCCACCAAGGGATTTCACCGATGTTTTTCGCATTGAAGAAAAAAAAAATCATCTCATTCCAGCCCCAGCTGCAGGAAGCAGAAAGCTCTTTATTCCTTCAGGCAGCAGTGCCACCCCCAAAGTCACCAAGCAGAAAATCTTTACGTCACAAACAACAACAGAGACGTTCCCTGGGCTGATCCTTGTTCCCAAAACCGCCTGTCCCCCCAGTGCAGGGAATCTCTGCCAGGGCTGGAGCTGCCCTTGCAGCAGTGATGCTCCAGGTGGATCCAAGGCCATGGGTTACTGCAGCAGCAGCAGCTTGGGAAGGCCAGGAGCTGGATTTTGGATCCACATCGGCACTATCCCCTGCAAAGGGAGTGGGAGATGAGAGCGCAAAAAGAAGAGTGGGAGGAAAAAAGGGAAAAAAGAGTAAAAATAAAATCAAAGGAAAGAGGGGAAAAAGAAAAAAGGGAAAAGAAAAGAGGAAAAAGGGAAAAGAAAATAGAAAAAAAGGAAAACAAAAAAGGAAAAAGAGAAAAGATGAAAGAAAAAGGAAAAAAGAATGAAAGAAAAAGGGGAAGAGAAAAAAGAAAAGAGAAAAAAAGGATAAAAGAGGAAAAAACTAGAAGGGAGAAAAAGATAATAGGAGAAAAAAGGGAAAAAAGAAAAAAAAAATTAATTAAAAAGGGGAAAAAAAGGAAAAAGAAAAAAAGGAAAAGAAGAGGAGAAAAAAAAGATCGATGGGAAGGAAGTGGGGGCAGAGGACAGGGACCAGGGGCTGTCCCAGCAGGACACTTGGTGCTTTCTCTGCTTCCACCAATGTCTGCAAATCCACATGAAAGGCAAAAAAACCCAGACCTGAGGCGATACAAAGCATTGTGTCATCACTGGGGAAATGCCATGAAGTGTCTGGACTACCCTGATCCACATGGGACTCACACATCCCAATTCTCCCTCTGCACACTCCTGTACCCGAGCCTCAGTTTCCCCGTCGGCAGAGGAGGTGGAATCCTTCCCACCGGCACGAGGATTTCATTAACTTAAACCCTTCAAGATTTATAAAGCACTTGTGAAAGCTCCCGCGTAGGAAATATTCCAGTGTCACTGCAAACGTCAGCTGTAACATATTAAATCTCTCTCTCTTAAAAAAATAATAATATGAGATTATGTCCCAGGAGGAAGTTTTCCCACTAGACTTCTCTATTCTTATAAAAATGAGCCGGCGTCACTTAACGGCTCATAAATTCCATCTCCCATTAAGCAGATATTAAACACGTATTTATAAAGGTTTAAACAGATCAGTTCGCTTAATTTTCAGTTCGCCTTTAGGCAAAAAGTGGTGTGTCTGAATGGGGAGAACTCCTGCTGGGGCTGGGGGAGGAGGATCCCTGAGACCAGGGACAGAGTGGGACCTCTCCCCAGGACACGCAAGGACCAGGATCAGCAGCACCTTACGGCCCTCTGGGACAGCACTGATGGACAAATCCATCATGGAAAATACGGGATCCTGCACTTCAGCAGGTCAGAGACTTCCAAGTTAAGTGTAGGGCATAATTCTCTCATCTATTTCCCAAAGGGAGTAAAACCAGTTTGATTCCCCAGGCAGGTGCATGGACCAGGCTCTGACACATCGCAGCCCAGCCACCAACCTGACTCACAGCAGTGCTATTGACATTCTTATATTATTCTTCATTATTTAATTGCTTTTTTTACATCCAGGTCTTTGGTCAGTCCGTTCAAACAGCCTGTTCCAGCATGGAGTGACACATCAATATTGAATCCTGGAATGGGATTTTGGGAATATCAATATTCATACTGGGACAGGTGGTGACACTGAGAAGGTGGTGACCTGCAGCCACAGGTTGTGGAGGAGCCTCAGACCCTCTTATTCCAACCAAAATTTATCATTTTTCCTTGAGAACAAAGGCTGGGACCACCCCCCAGTGCTGTATCCATCCCCCCAAAAAAAAAGCAAGGACAGAGCAAGCAGTCATCCCTATGAAATCCCAGAATGGGATTAAATGGGAAATCTCTCTAAAGAGCATCTACACAAAATACATAAAAACAGTCACTGAAATTCCACATGGTCAAATTAATCCTGGTCTCTCCCAAGATTTAGAAAGATCATTCCAATGCCTTTACCTAAAGCAGCCTAAAAATGTTCACGGGGATTCAGACCTGGGTCAGGCATTGCTTTTTGGCTCCATCAGGGTGAATTTTAGACAGCAAATACAGACACAAAACTCCACAGTTCACGCGGAAAAGTTTTCCCTGTTTGTTTTAGACACACAAAGGCTGGATTTGCTGAGAAAACCGAGGGTTTAAAGCTCAGTAAATAGCAGAGAAGGACACTGTGACCCAGGAAAAAGAGCCAGGAGGTCTCCCCAGTGGGCAGCGAGTACAGTCAGAGCAGAGAGAACAACCTCAGATCTTCCCATCTCACCCACAACCTCCCCAAACCAGCTCCCGAGCAGAATCCCTGAGCATGGACTGCAGGAATCTTTCCAGCAGCACGGGTCTGCTGGGGAGCAATTAGAGAGCAAGGACATGGAGGAGAAATGAAATCAATTCCGTGGGCAGCTTCCCCACAGCCGGCACGGGGGAGCGGCTGTCCCGGACTCATTCCTGCTGCATACTGAACGGGGATCGGAGCGGGAGGCAAAGAATTAAATGGCAAGCCTGGGACAGGTGGTGACATTGAGAAGGCAAACTCCTGCCACAGGGTGTGGTAGAGCCTCAGATCCCGGATTCCAAGAAAAATGGATTACCTCTTCCTTGAAACTAAAGGAAGTATTTGTATCCACTCTGTATCCATCACAAAAAAAAGCAAGGACAGATCAAGCAGGGTCCTTACGAAACCCAGCGATTTGGCTGAGCCGTGATGAGCAAACCTCAAGCCAGTTCTCCATCCCTAATCCTCCTGCTGCTTCCAAGACATCCACCAAAGGCTTTTTAAAAAAAGCAAACACAACTCCATTATTATCGAATAAAGCAATCTATGAACGTAATATTCCTCAAACGCTCTGTGCCTTCAGTTGGAAATTTCTAGGTGTGATGAAGATTCAGTGCTCGTGTCTTGATGAGTGAGGGATACAACAGGAGCAAAAGCAGACAGCTTTATTCCCTGGGGCAGAAAAAAAAGCCAAAAAATGTAAATTCTCTTTCATATGAGAAAGACTTTGAAATCTGGGGCAAAACCTGGGGCAAAAATCTGAAACTGAATTTTCTTCACATCAGAGAATATTCCCAGGAACAATCTTTTGAGGTCACCGAATGTTTTCATTTTGATTCCATTGTTTTTTATTATTTAAAATAAGACAAAAAGACAAGGCTGGAAGAGTCTTCCAGTGCCTAAAGGGGCTCCAAGAGAGCTGGAGAGGGACTGGAAAGACAGGACAAGAGGGAATGGCCAGAGGGCAGGAATAGATGGGATATTGGGAAGATGGGTTCTTCCCTGGGAGGGAGCTGAGGCCCTGGCACAGGGTGCCCAGAGAAGCTGTGGCTGCCCCTGGATCCCCAAAAGTGTCCAAGGCCAGGTTGGACGGGGCTTGGAGCAACCTGGGACAGTGGAAGGTGTCCCTGCCCGTGGCAGGGGTGGGATGGGATGAGCTTTAAGGTCCCTTTCAAACCATCCCATGATTCTGTGATATTCCAGCCCATGGAAATTATATCCACAGGTGACACTGTGCAAAAGCTCCAGTGGAAAAGATCTTAGCAGACATTCCGATTTCGCTGTAGCTGGTGGTGGAAAAGCCCTTCATCACAAACCCAACGCCTAATGCTTCCCAGTCCTCAAAGAGGGGAAACAGAGGAGCCTCTCCATGAAATTCAACAGGCAGCTCCCTGCAGAGGTAGGAGATGAGGCCCCTCTTTCCACAAAGCCTGATTAACCTCTGACACTGGGAATCACTAAATAGAAGAGCTTAAAAGGGAACCAAAAGGCTGAAGGACTTGTGTGAGCAATGAGAATCTGCACGGCTCCACGGCAGCACAGAACAAGCCCCTCGTGCTTTCAGAGAAAGAAACTTCTCCAAGTGGGATGTGCTGGCAGTGCTGGGCTAATGGTTGGACTCAGTGATCTTAGAGGTCTTTTCCAGCCTCAGTGATTCTGTGATTGTAACTCTGCAGCCACATTCTGAGAAGCTTCTTGGACCTTCCCCAGACTCCCATTTCTCAGAAAGAGGACAAGGGATGAGCTGGCCCACTGATCCTACAAGTCCCACGCTAGTCCAAAAGCCGGGAGTACTGAAAAATACATGACAAAACCCTCGTGTTCCCATGACAGGGTCACTGGAAGCGTGGCACTGACTTGTCCCTTTTAATGAGTGTTAATGCTCCCCTTTCATTTCTGCGGCCATGGGATGCCAACACATTTATCTGTTTTATGCGTCTCCGTTCAATTTCAAGAGACATTTCTTTGGACATCGAACATTGTAATTTGCACTGGCTCCCCATTGCGAACGGCTGAAGTTGGAAAAATCACCGAGCGAGTGATCAAACACATTATAAAAATAGTCAGGCAAATGCACCACTATCTTCTTCTCAAGAGCCATTTATAGGGGCCAATCCTAAAGCCATTGAAGTCAATGGAAAGACTCCTGCAGAATTCAATGGGGTTTTGATCGAGTCCTTATTGTGCTATCCATAAGAAATAGGTCAGATATTTATATACAGTCTTGAAATGTTGTGTGCCACCACGCTGGCAGCTCGCCTTTTGAGGCACAGCGTCACTTCTTGCCGTGCCTGCTGCAAACCTGAGGACTTTGCAAGTCCAGCTTCTGAACCTTTCCCACTTTGGCACCGCTGCCATGTTGGCTTCCACCCTCAGCTGTCCCTTCTGCATGAAGCCCACACCAGCACATTCCTCCTCCGACCTGGGAATGGTTTCATGTCCAGCCTGTGCTCCCTCTGCACACGATTAATGCAAACCTGAGGTGGAAAATTGCTCCTGGAATCCACATGTAGGGAATAACAGAGGGTGTGGAGCTGAGCAAGAGCTTGTGCCCATTATTAAACCAAGACGACCCCATTATTAAACCAACCCACCTAAACAGGGGCAATATTCATGAGCACAAACTACTTCAGCTTGGAAAGGGCTAATCTTAAATATGTTCCAGATCAAGTTGAAGCAAAATGGAGCCCTTGATCCTCACATGTTTTCCAGCTTAAATACATCGGGTTAAATTCATATAAAACCGTACAAGGAGATGAGTCTTGTGCTGTTGGCACAACTTTCATCACACACACCTTGAGAGCACAACTGCAAATTAACCACCTAATTCTGCATTCAGGGCGTGCTGTTTTGTGATGACTTGGGAAGGGGCTTGAAGCAGGTTCAGGGAATATTATTTCAACTGAACACAAAGGCTTCCAGTGAATTAATTGTTATTTGTTACCAAAGTGACTTCCCTCAGCCCCAGTTTTAGTTTAGACGAGGCTTTAGAACCAATATTTTCTGGGGAAACAAACCTCACCTTTCTTCATCTGACGCACCCACCAGGTTTTGAGCACTGTGAGATGAATAAAAGCAAACCTCAGCCCTTCAGACCATTATTCATAAGCTTAAATTTATACAAGTGAATCATCCCACTGAAAGTGGTAATACTTCTCATGTACTCCGAGTGAAATACATGGCTGTTTACCAATTAGTGGGACTGCAGTAGGTTTAGTCGCTGTAGTTCCACGTTAATTATTTATAACACTTTGCAGTACCACCAGTAAATGTACAGGAGCATCTTCTTTAAAAATAATGAGACCTTAGTCCTGTGCAAAGTCCCTGCAGCAGCTGTTATTAAAACTTCAGTGAAGCGAGAGAAGAAATGGATGTTTTTGCATCTGCAGCGAGAGCAGCAAACTTCTGCCACGTTGGATTTAGCCTTTACGTGGTTTGGTCCTTTCAGGAAAAATCAATGGGGAAAAATAGCAGCGTCTATGTTTTCATTGGTCCTTTTATTACCAAAAAAAAACCAAAAAGAAAGGACACTTTGGGAATGTGTCACTTTAATGAGTTATCATTTTAAGCACCCAAGGACCAGGAAATGGGCGAGCGGCTCTGAGGTGCCCTAATGGAGCTTAAGGTAGGTGTTCTTGTAGGATCAATTTGACTGCGGATAAGCCTTACTTCTTGGCATGGATTTGATGAATGCTGGGCATGGCTTAAAGATGAGATAATCTGCTCAATTTATTCTTATTATTTATTTGCTCTCCTTGTGACAAAATGAATTATGATTCTGCACGGAGCCAGAAGCGGGGATAAAGTTACCATTGGGGAAGAATATGTCACTGTAATGGGATCTTTGCTTTTTTCCTTCCCCTGAATGAAATCAGCACACTGAAAAAACGCTTCACACATAACCTAAAGGAATCATTTCCAGACAGCGGAGGGGTAAACTGAGCCTTTTTGCTTCACTGTACAAACACAATTACTACAACAGCAGCTTAATACAATTGTTTATACAGATGCCTCGTGTTTCCAACAGCCAGAAAAATCCTCGTCTTTCTAGGAAGCACTGCAGGGCTCAGCAATGCCATGGAGGTGTGCCTGGGGAGAAGAGGGGGTGTAATTTGGGGGATCTTGGTGATCTGCACTTGCCCCAGACCCTACTCCTGCATCCCAGGTTGGTGCCCAGAGACGTAACAGCTGCAACTCACAGAATCATGGAATAATTTAGGTTGGAAAAACCCTCTAAGACCACTGAGTCCAACCATTAACCCAGCACTGCCAGGGCCACCACTAAACAATGTCCCCAGGTGCCACATCTACGTGACTTTTCAATCCCTCCTGGAATGGGGACTCCACCACTGCCCTGGGCAGTCTGTGCCAGGGCTGGACAACCCTCTCCATGAAGAAATTTCCCCAATATTCAACTCAAACCTCTCTTGGTACAACTTGAGGCCATTCCCTCTCCTCCTGTCCCTGTTCCCTGGGAGCAGAGCCCGACCCCCCCGGCTGCCCCCTCCTGTCAGGGAGTTGTGCAGAGCCACAAGGTCCCCCCTGAGCCTCCTTTGCTCCAGGCTGAGCCCCTTTCCCAGCTCCCTCAGCCGCTCCTGGGGCTCCAGACCCTTCCCCAGCTTTGCTGCCCTTCTTAGGACACATCATGGGACAACCTGTATGGACAAACCCCTCCACCATCAGATGGTACCTAAACCCCCTGGGCATGACGCAGGTCGGTATTAAACCAGCAGCCAGGACAGACAGTTTGTGTGTGCGGGGTAGAACCATCAAATACCCTGAGCTGGAAGGGATCCACAAGGATCACCCAGTCCAGCTCCTGGCTGGACTCACATTTCGCTGCCTCATTGCCATAATGAGGTGCTTGGCTTTGGCTCGGTTGCCTCCACTCCCCACCCTCACCAGCGGGCGAACACTTCCCTGCCGTACAACTGCCAGTGGATAAACCCAGCAGGAGCAACAGTCTGATGTTCTACATCCCACAGCCCATTAATTTACTATCAAAGGGGTGTTACAGGGGTAACGGCATTAATGATCGAGCCCTTGGATGTCTGATTGTTGGGCAGCCGAGGGTGCGTCAAGGAACGCGGCAGACAAGAGCTTCAATTTGCTCCCTACACACAGCGCCGGGTATTAACCCTTCATCAAGGCTTCATGTTTATTTTCCCTCGCATAAAGGAAGGGCATGAGCCCTTTGAAGAGCTGAGCTGCAAGAAGAACACACAAGGTTAAAGCCCTGAAAAGTCCTGATCAAGGAGCCGACTGGATTACAGCCAAAGCTGCGGCAAATTTCTCTCTTTCTTCCCAGACAGGGATCTAAACACAAAAGAAATAGGTTTTTGGGGGGAATTCCGTCTAATTCCATCAAATCCTTTTTGTCATTTCCTCACCATCCTTTAAACATCTGACAAGGCCAATCGACCGCGCCAGGCACGGAGGGAATCGCAGCACCGGGGCTATAACTCTAAGTTCATTAAGCGTGAATTATTATTTGAGCCAGCCTCAATTTTCGCCAGCAGAATTAGACATTCCTAAAATAATGTCCCTGACACATGCAGAAAATGGGCTTTACGGCTCTCACCTTGAACTCCACCAGAACTCCCACCTCATCTGTTACCCTTCCACGGGCAGGAGACGGAGCGCGGCGCTGCGGCTTCACCTTTAATTATGCCAGGTATTTAAGGGCTAATGTTCATAGAAGAGGAGTATACGAGGCAATAAATGGCTTTTGCAGGTGATTAAATGCCCAAGCAGAACAGAGGCACTTGATAAGCGCAAAGGCCGTTTGCCTGATTATGTTCCCGGCGCTGTGAACTTTCTTCCTGCTTCCTGATGAGGAAGGGGAATATTCAACGAGAGAAAGAAAAACATCAATGGACTGAGTTTTACATATTAAATATATATATTACACAAATGTAATTCAGGTGGTTTTTTTCTTCACTGTAGGTTGAGGTTTGCTCTGCCCAAGTGCAACAACTGCAGAAGTTTGAATGACAGGTGGAACGTCACAAATCACCTGGACCGAGGAGGATTTCATCCCAGATTCTGCAAGCGACATAAGTCACTCCTCCCTACAGCTCCTTTCCACGGAGTGAACCCGTGGAGCAAGGAGAATTTAAAGAGGGTTTGAGAGGTTTGGTGATGCCGTTGGTTCCCCCAAGGGCCAGCGTGTGATGTGCCAAAGGCTCAGGGAAGCCCTGGAGACAATAGATGGGGCCTAAACCATAGGAGAACCAGGTCTGGACAAGTCTTTGGCACCAAAACATGTCCCAGTGGGTCTGGCTGAGCCTCTGCTGACTTCCTACCATGGTTGTGGGGAGAAAAAAATCACCTTTAAATCAAAAACCTGATTCTTATTAAGTACTTAAATTCAATTTGGGGCTCTTTATATAATGTCGCATTGCAAAAGCCTTTACTTTAATGTTTATTTTCTTGGTAATGGCGAGGAGTCTCCGGAAACATCTTTGCATCAGCAATTCCTTGCAGTTGCAGCTGCAGCCCAGAAGCTGCAAAAGCAGCTTGAAATCCCACTCTGGCCATATGTCCAGCAGCACAAAAAATCTATAACTCTATTTTGCATCGGGTCACTTCCACCGGCGTGACTAAGGACATCAGCCCCATTTGTTAGGAGATATCCACTCTTCCCTGCCAGTGCCCAACCGAGAGCTTTTCCTCGCCATAAAATCACACACAGAACCCTCCTCAGCCTTGCAATCTCCTCACAGCTCTGCTGAGCCCAGAAACATGCCTGGTTTTTGCCAGCGGCGCATTTTGGAGCTGCCCCTCTGCAATCCCCGGGAACGTGCGAAATCCCACCACTCCACGCACACGTGGATACGGCATCGCCCAGCCCAGTATTTGGAACAGATGCTCCATATACAGCAGATTTGGCCTGTTTTTTCCTGCCCCTCAGTTAATACCGACCGTTATCTCTCCAGGAGGACGCTGCCATCGCCACACACAAGGCCACAATCGAATTTATCCCGTTCCTTTTCATAACTCCCAACGCTCCATTATTAGGGCAACTTTCTATTTCTCTTGCAGTCAAAGGCCACAGCCCCAGTCACCCCGTGTTTCAGACCATTAAGAAATAAGTTAAACAACATTAGACCCCAGAGGAAATTTGAAGCCCTCGACTGCTAAGCTTTTGCTGCAATGAAAATTGATCTATTTGTCTTATTTTCCATTTGCCGTCAAGCAGAGAGTTTGCAGCTCCTAACAAGGCTTGGCCATGCACGACTTTCACATCCATCGTATCCTTGGTGTGGGGGACAAAGCTTCAGACTCTTCCAAGCTCGATTATTATTTAAAAAATCAATTAAAAAATCTTTAATATAAAGTTATTGAATGAAACATCGTGCTAAGGTTTAGCAAGAGCATAGGAAGGTCAAGAACAAATGGACTCAAGTTATACCAAGGGAGGTTCAGGTTGGATATTGGGGAAAATTTCCACACTGAAAGGATTGGCACAGGCTGTCCAGGGCAGTGGCGAATTTGCCATCCCTGGAAGGATTTAAAAGCCATGTAGGATGTGGCACTTGGGGACATGGACAGTGGTGAGTTGGTTGGACTCAATCACCTCAGACGGTTTTTCCAACCCAAACCATTCCATGATTTTGTTTTCCCTCTCCTCCTTGTTTGTCTTCCTCCCATGAAATCCTTTCTACAAATAAAACCCAAAGATCATCACTACAACCTCATTTTTCTTCTGAATGGGAAAGGAGCATCCTGTTCTGGTAGGGACAGGAATAAAACACTCCTCTGCAAGCCAAATATTCATCTTTCTTCTGCCTTGCTTGCACTCACTGCTGAGCTCTTTGTTGTCAGTGTTTGTTTCCTACCTGCAGAAATGGATGTTTCCCTTGAAATCCCACTGGTTTGGGATACGTTGCCAGCAGTGCCCAGAGCCAGATGCCTCAGGAGGTGGAAAACCCCTTCCAGGACCCATCCTGGTTTGCAATACTGCACTGGGAGATGCATTTTTCCCGCTCCAAAATCCAAATCCTCAATCTCCTGACTGCTTGTCGAGCAAATGGATTTGGTCACAGCCAACTTAGGGAGTAAAACAGGGAAAAACCTCACCTCCTTCTCCTGCTTCCCACCTTAGTGTGCAGGACACCCTGACAGGTTTGGGCAGGGGATGGAGATACCCTGGGGTTAAAGCACACAGAGAGAGTGGGACCTACCAAGACACAGCCACACACCACTGACAGTTTGCAACACAGAGCCACAACTCCAGATTATTTCCTACAAAGTCTCACTCCAAAGACTAAAAACCAAGGTGACAAGACCGAATCAATTTGTCCAAGGGACATATCTCCCCTGGCTTTTCTGGGAAGAAGGGAGCAGGGGAAGATGCAGCCTGGCAAGTGGCTTTGACAGACGCGACACTCAGTGCTCTGGTCTAGTTGAAAAGGTGGTGATCCATCAAGGATTGGACTCCATGATGTTGGAGGTCTTTCCCAATCTTATTGGTTCCATGATTCTATGATTTGGAGAGTCCCTTGGTCCAGGAGAGGACATCCCACCCATTCCCATCAAAACCTGCGAGACATTGCATTGATTCGACCCCAGTTCCAAGACTTCGGGAGCACAGAGCCACCGCTCCAAGCAGAGAAGAGCTTGGAATTTTCAGAATCTGGAAGAATTTGGAGCAGCCTGAGCTAAAACACCACCTGGTAAGTTCAAGGGTTGCTGTCCCCAGCAGCTGTCTCACCACCTCACCTTGCCCAGATGTGTTCAGGGAGGATGGAACAGCGTGGGAAGCAAATCCTGAAGTGCAGCAGATGGTCCCAATTTCGCATTAACTCTCTGCTGTAACTGGTGGCAGCTCAGGAGCCCTTTTCCACAGTGTTCCCACGTCCTGGCTGCAGAGGTACCTGTGATTTCCCTATCAGGGACACCCCCTTCCTTCACCTCCTCCTGCAGCTGAGACTCTGAAAAAGCCACTTTGCTGCTATTTTATTTTCCCCAAACATATCAGTCTAAGAGAAGATATTTTCTCCCATCACAGATTTTCCCTCAATAAAATGTGACATTTTCCTGCCTTCACCCATTTATTGCACAACATGAGCTCATTCTCTGGTGCCGATTTACATGCAGAACTTTTCATATTTGTTTTATTTTTTAATTGGGGAAGGAACTCTGCTGCTTCGGTTGCATCCTGGCAATTTAAAACCCTGGAGCGAGCTGTTTACAGACTGCCAAATTTCTGTTTAGCGCTCTCCACATCTCTCTTCAAACCTCACTCTTCCTTTATAACCTTGGAAAAATCACAGGGGGATTATTCTAGGAGTTTTTATTAACTTGGACCACGCATTTCCCCTCGGCTCAGCTGCCTGTAAAATGGGAATAAGGAGAGCTGCTCTATTACCTGTGGGGCAGCTCTGTCTCTCACAATCAACCCGTGCAGCGCTTGGCGTGAGGATTCCTGACGTCAGGGTGGGACTTTTGGGCAGCTGTAGGAATGTGATGACAAATAAGATTTGCGAGAGAGGTAGATGAGATCTTGTTAGCTCTCGGGCAGAGGTGATAATAGATAAGATAAAACCTACATGCCCACACTGCTGTAAAACAAGAAGGGTCGGGCCACTCTCCTGTACCAATTTGCAGCGGAGTAGGACGAAACCCCGGAGAACGTCCCAGGGAAATAGGTGCTACTCCGAGCACTGTGTGGGGAGCTGCTTATTTACTGATGGCAAAAAGTGTGGAAGCAGCTGCAAGGAGCCATCAACCTGTGACTGCCCTGGAAAATAATCCCTTCTCCCTGCCTTCCCGTGATCAAGGCTGGAGGAAAATCAATCCGGAGCTGAGATTGGATACAGCGGTACAATATTTATGGCTTTGGCAGTCGAGCCAGGCGCTGCCTGCTGAGGAGGGGATGAAGAGCAGTTGCTGGTGTGTCCCATGGGTGCCAGAGAGATGTTCAAATGGAGTGGGATCCATTTGCATCCATGGATCCTGCCCTCTCCGCCAGCCCTGCACCGAGGGATTTAGAGTAGGGCCATAACTACATCCCTCTCCTGTAATTCCATCAACATCTCCATGTGCATGAACATAAGGCAAGGAATAGAGTCCCGAAGACGTGATACTCCTGCTCTTCCAGGGAGTTTCCCTGGGCAGGGCAGGTGTCCCATGCATGGCCACCCTGCAGTGACCACTGCCAATAAACCCCTGTCCTGCCATTCCATGGACTTGGTGGTGCCACTGGCATGGGCCCCAGCACCGGAGCTGGCTGGGAAAGGCAGCTGGGAGCTGGGTGTGACCTTCACGCTGGAGCCTTCCAGCCACAGCCAGAGAGGAGACACAGACAGGGGGTAGCAATGGAGGGGAGGAACGAACGGATCCTGCTGGAACCTTCCCGGGTTTATTAGGGCTTAGCAATTCCTTTAAAACAACGTGAAGACCACTGAGCGTCCAACTCCTCGCTTTGCCTGCTGAGAGCATCAAAGAGACGCTCATCCTGGCACACACGTGCAGGGGGGCATGGAGGGAATAAGGAGGGCACGGATGGAACAAGGAGGGCACGGAGGGAACAAGGAGGGCACAGAAGAAACAAGGAGGGCACGGAGGGAAGAAGGAGGGCATGGATAGAACAAGGAGGGCATGGATGGAACAAGGAGGGCACAGAAGAAATGAGGAGGGCATGGAGGGAACAAGGAGGGCACAGAAGAAACAGGGAGGGCACGGATGGAACAAGAAGGGCACAGACGGAACAAGGAGGGCACGGAGGGAACAAGGAGAGCGTGGAGGGAGCAAAGAGGGCATGGAGCAAGGATGGTAAGTCCGAAATTCCAGACACCAACCCTAAAAGCCTACTAGAAACAGCCAAGCCACCCCTGCCCCATCAGCCCAACCAGCAGCCCAGCAACACCGCCCAATCGAGCCACGGTGATGCTCCAAGAGCATGGAAAACAACAATGGGGCATCCAGCCAATCCTTCCCAAACATCATCAGCAAGGGCACCATTCCCCCTCCCGAGTGACCAGCCCCCTCCATCTCCAGAATTTATAGGGCTGTCCCGGTGACACACCGTCTCCGTAACTGCAGAATGGCAGTTGTAAAAAATCCCATTTGCCAGCGTATTAGAATCCTATTAGCGCTCCCGGCGGGGAAATAACGCCGGCCCTCCTGGCGGGATTAAAGGGACTAGGACTCAGCCTCCACGGTTTTATGGCCCTCTCCCCCATTTGCTGATCAAACTGACAGATATAAAGCTGCAGGCGAGAAGTGTCCTTGGCCCATAAGCCCCACAATGAGAAAATGCCTTTGAAGAAACGTGAGTGCCAGTAAGGAAACTCCAGTGCCACTGGGAAAGGGAAAGGGGCTGTTCTCTCTTCTTCACATCATCCTCTCCATCAACCCTAATTCTCGGGTAGAAAACGCACAGGGACAGGGCAGGAAGGACAACAGGGCAGTGCCTCCCAGACATGACCCCGTGCAAGGCAGGGTCCTGCAGATAAGGCCCAGCGAACCCTGACCTGTCTCTTGGCTGTTTAAAGGACCTGTTTTCACAAAACACCAGGGGTTGTAGAATTACTGGGAGGATCACTCATAAATATCTACTGATTTTCTGGGAATGCTGCAGGGAAAAATGGCTATTGCATAAAATCAAGCGCCATCCCTGTAATCCCAGTTCATCCCAGTTCAAGGCCAGGCTGGATGGAGCTTGGAGCAACCTGGGATAGTGGAAGGTGTCCCTGCCCGTGGCAGGGGGTGGAGTAAAATTATCTTTAAGGTCTCTTCCAACCCAAACCATCTTTTGATCCTCCCTTACGCCCCAAACCAGCTGCAGATACATTTCCCATGCAACAGGCTCCTCCAACACATCTCCATGCAAAATATTCTCCTCTTGTGCAATATGATTTTCCTGCTTTTTGTGGCTTTGGGTACAAGGATGCCCAGCCAGAGCAGGGCTGAAAATACCTCAGCACAAGGAAGGGCTGGGTTTTATTCCCTCCAAAGACACACAGAGCACACAGATGCTCCCAGGGCATGCGTGCTGCCTTTTGGGATCTTCAGGGAATTGCCTGCCCACTGGGAGCCCCATGCAGAGGAGACAGCATGGGGCTGGACTGGGAAGCCCTGGCAGCATTCCCAACTCTCCGGGTTCACCAGTGCAGCGTCCTGGGGAGAATAAATAAATAATTGCAGACTGCTTGCTCAGCACTGCTGTAAATAGTTCATGAGTTCCAGGAGATTTATTTCCCTCTTCTCGCCTTAACGAGCCCACAGCCGCCATGGAGGGATGGGAAGGTTCGCAGTCTACAGGCACCGACCAGTGTTCTCCAGGGCTAACGGGGACCCCTGCTGTGCACGGCACTGGCCAGCGGGATTTTTGGGAACAGCACACACACAGACCCAGAGCATCAGCTCATCCAGCAGCTCGTGCTTGCGCCCATTCCCAAACCCAGGATTTATAGGTCCACATGCCAATGAGCAAACGCTTTTTCCAGCCCTCGAGGATTTGTTACGAGGTCCTTGGCGGTGATCCCAAGTGCTGCCTGCCTTCCCCTTGAGATGGCTCTATCCACCAGCCATTAGGAAGACACTTCCCGAGAGATTTACAGTGTGGTCTCATACAAACCCAGGAGACCCAGCCGGGCTCCCAGGGAAACTGTCTGTCCCCAAGGGGTCTGCAGTGCCAAGAGGACACGGGAAGTATTAAGAGCTAATGAAGAGGTGTAAGTGTGACAGCCACCCCGGGGACAAACACAGCTGAGGGCTGCACAAGGAGGCGACTATTCATCCAAGCTTTCTTTCTGAGGTCCCTGCTTTATTTCCAAAGCAAACTTGGCCAGACGGAGTTGTTCCAGGAGAATTTCTCCCATGTCGCCTCTCCCTTGGAGCCATCTAACAAAAGGACCAGCAAAGCGTGCGAGCTCCAGCGGGCACCCACCCCTCCTCACAGCAGAGCTGGTGCTGTAAAGGCTTTATCAATCCCTGGAGCCATCCAGCCTCCCCTGCTAGGTCTCTTTATTATGTGCCTTGACATTTCCAAGGGTTATATTTCCGCCTGTGAGAACCATCAGTCCAGCAGCACACAGTAATATATGGAGTAATAGAGTCTCAGCACAGCAGGTTTAATCTCATATTGCTGAAGCCCCTGGTGTCCTAGCTGAAGTAAGTTTGTCATTAGGAATTCCTTTCTCCCGACCTTGTTTTGTTTGGGGTTATTATTTTACCCCTAAAGAGAAGAGAAACACTCAAGATTGATTTATGACTTTCCCCTTTCTCCCTGTGCAATGCAAACTGGCAAGCTCCAGGCAGGAGCAGAGGAGAGGGAGAGAGCCCAGCGCCGGCTCCCCCCGCCAGCCAGCACAGCCACACTGTGCCACAGCCACCACCAGCTGGGTGACACCTCGGGGACCCTCCTGAGCCCCAAACAGGGTCACAGCCCTGTGCAGCGATGACTCCACAGCTTCACCCCAACAGATTTACCAGCAGAGCTCGGAGCCACGGAAGATTAATGATCAGCCCTGGTGCATCCACCGATTCAGTGAAAGGGGCAAGGCAGGGGAAGGGAATATAATCGGGATATTTTCTACAGCGTCAGCTTGGATTTGGAGGGAGAAAGTAGCAAACAGGGCAGCAGAGACTGAAAATTCAGAATTCCTCTGCACCTTTTTAGGGCTATCCAAGTGAAACAGGTTGGGCCCTAAAAGCTGAAAGCATTTTGGAGCAGGTCAGAGATATGCTGGAGGAAATAACCTGCCTGGACAGGAGAGAGGCCCAGCATGCCCATGCCCAAGGATCGTGTTCCTTCACTCTTTGGAGCCTCAAATTTACGTCCCCATCCAAACGCCACACTTGGGAGAAGAGGCCAGTGTGAAACCAGTTCACCTTCTCTGAGTATCCCAAGCATCTGGGAACGATCATGGAATAGAATCATGGAATAGCTGGCGTGGTGACCTTCTAAATGTAATCTAGTCCTGCCTGTGCATCCCAGCACCTCCCCATGGTTGCAACAGCCGTGGGAGTATTTCCACAGGAGCCCAGAACAAGGCTTGAACACGTGTCTCCAGATCCTTAACGTGCTGTGCCCTGATGGCCGTGAGGATTTTCAGGCTGTTACACAAAAACCAGGATTAAATCAAGCCCAGTAATGGGGCTGGCAGCCTTCTGGAGCCATCTAAGGCCAGGATTGCCCAGGGGACAGAGCGGCTTTGTGCTCTGCTACTGCGTGGCTCCAAAAAGGAGGGGACGAGGTGGGGAGAGCTGGGGCACGGATGCACGTGGCAGTGCCAGACACCAGCCTGGGAGCCTGCACAGAGAGGCTGCCCCACTGCATCCAGCTCCAGCTGGAAAGCAGAAACACCACCACAGCCTCCAGCCCCTCAGAGCCCTTCCCAGTCCCCTATAATAGATGAGTAATACTGAAAAGCTTTATCTCAGACCCCCAAAGCACAGGAAAATGGGGGGAAGTGCCAAACATGCCATTCCCAAACAGAAACACCAGCTGAATGAAAGGACTTGGGAAGCCTGTCCACACTCAGGGCCTTGGGAATAGGTTTTGCTCTGTTGTAGGAGCTTTACTCCTTGCTGCATTTGATTGCTGCTTTCCCCTGGAGCACGGTCATCCCTGAGATCATAGCTTCATGGAGGAACGAGATAAAAAGGTGCCAGGAATGACGCCAAAACCCCTTAATCCATCCAAGGCTAGCTGACATTTCCCAGCTGAAATCTCTGGCTCTGTCAGAGCAGGAGATGCTCTGGCAGGTACCACACAGCAAATCTGAGGACATGGACATGATGAGAGGCTTCACTCTGATGTCCCGACCATGCCAAGGAGCTCAGTTGGCCTCTGCAATCTATAGATTTCCATTTGGGAAACTAATGGTGAAAGTTTAGGGGTGCTTTGGGGGTCATGCAGGTGCATCTAAGCAAGCTGGAGCCACGTGGACTTGCAGAAGTCCTTTGGGGCAACAAATGCTGCTGGATAAACCCAGTGGGAGTTTCAGAGCAAACCCATCGCAGCTCTGCACTGGCTTTTAAAGCCTCCAGGAACCAGCAGGTACGAGGGGAGCTGGAGGGGAATGAGGCTGAGCTGAGTGTGGCACCCTCCCGTTCTGGGGATGTGCCCCCGCTGTGTGCTGTGATGGCAGCGCATCCTGACTGTCCACGGCAGCGGAAGGACACCACTGGCTCATAAATATGCAGAGGCAGGGCCAGAATTAACATCTTTAATGAAATTAAACACAGGCAGAGAGGGTTCTCTGCCTGACCATGGCTTGGGAAGCATGAGAGCAGATCGTGGAGAGAAGCGAGTCCTGGATGCTGCCTGGCAAAAATATCCTTCCCTCCTCCTGGCATCTGCACTCCTCTCCCAGCGCTCTCCTCCCCAGCAGGAGCCACCGAAAGATACCCACGGCAAACCCACGGGTGTGGGAGCAAAGAGGCCGCTGGGAGCATAAGGAGCAAATATTGAAGGCACGTTGTATCTCCTAAACCACAAGGATCAGACCCAGCCATGCTGGAGCAGCCTGGGAATCCCAAAACAGCATGGCTGGGATCCCCAGATGAGGCTGTGGGCTCCTGTGTTCTCCCAGATATCAGGGCAGCCTGTCCCTCCTGCGGGAGAAAGGGATCCTCTCCCACCAGCAAACCAATCACTGCTGTATTGATTACATTTCAATTAGCAAATATTCCCGTGGGATGGTGGGCCAGGCAGAACCGGAGAGGCCGTGACAGGGCTGGTGGGAATATTGAACCTGCCTTACAGAGAGAAACACATCCCAACCCAGAGGCCCTTGTTGTGCCTCTTGCCATAGCAGGAATCCCCAGGAAAACAAGGCCTAAAGTCTCCCTGTTGGATGAGAAGAGCCTTATGCTGCAAACCCCAGCCACGCTGCCCAGTCCTGGTGCTCATTCCTATTTTCCCAGCTCCTTGCTTCTTTCCCAATCCACTCATTTTCATGCTGGTCAGGATGGCAATCAGTCCTTCCCATGGGCACTGGGACCAAGGCTCAACCTCACAGCCCCAGCTAAAGCAAGAAGGGTTTTTTCCTGGTGCAGAAGTGATCCCTGTCTCTCCTCACCATGTCTCCAGTAGCAAGGGCAGCGTATATCTGCCAGGAATATACACTGTTCAATCTACACCAGCAGCCCTTGCAGAGGCTCCAGCTCCATCAATAAGACTTTCCACAGGGAAGTAATTTCAGGATCAGTGGCTTCTCTCACACACAGCATCCTGACCCAGCCCTCGGATGTTGCAGCATCACAGCAAAGCCTTTGCCACAAAGGTTTGGGGCTGGCGAGCCCAAACCCCAGCTCGCTGCGGGGTTAAGAGACCCTTATGGCACTGAAGGAGGCTGAAGTTTCTCCCTCTCTTTTGTCAGGTCAAATTTACTGCAACAAGAGAACGTTTCAGGAGAGATTTGTCATTGTTTGTGGCAGTTTGGAAAGCTCCTAAATATGCTCTGTGCAATCGTGAATGTAAATTGAATAGAAGGAAAAGCAATTTGCGAGGCATTAAAATCCCTCTGCAGGTTCCTTTGAAGTGATCGATGTCTTAAACCACGATGTTATCTCGACGTAACCGAGTTGGGCAACGCAATCCAATCCCTGAAGTCATTCCCTTCTCAGGTAACTTATCAGCCCATGGACCACATTCGATCCCGACCTCTGCAGGCATCGCCGTGCCTGCAAAGCGCTCCCCTCCCTATCTCCCAGCTCACCTTTATGGCAGGGGAAGGGAAAGGAGGGACCTGGCACAGCCAAATTTTGGGATGCACGCGCCTGGCCTGGCTGAGCTCCCTCCGAGCAGCACCGCAGCCCCTGCAAAAGGGGCCCGGGGTGGCTTTGGCTGCTATTTCTGCATGGTGCATCAAAGCCAGGTGGCATCGCTGGGTGTGAAGCTGTGAACCTTGAGGAAGGGCAGTTCTCAACCCTGCGCAGCGCGGCCTCGCAGCTGCTCAGCGCCTCCGCCCGACACGGACACTCTGCAGCCAGGCGGGAGCGATCGCCGCATCCCCGTTGCCTGCAGGAGTGATTTTTTTGGGGAGGATTATTCTCATCACACCGGGCGTCCGGCAGATTTCAGTGTGCTGTGATCCAAGCCCCAAGGCAATACGTGGAATCGAGATTTGCACTCATCAAACTCCCGGACCATTCCCACAGCATCTCCACCGTGAGAAGGTGTGTGTGTGTGTCCACTGGATTAAGGATTATGGAGATTTAAGAGCTTTTATGAGTTTTCACGAGATGGGAATTAGCAAAAAGCCCAGACAGCTCCAGCAGCAGTTGTGCCAAACCACTGCTGGAATGAGCACTCTGTGATGCTCTTTTTGTAGGGATCCCTGCATCCTGGATCCTGGAGAGCATGCAAAGCACGTGCATGAGAAGCTGCGGATGCCCTGTCCCTGGAAGTGCTCTAGGCCAAGCTGGACAAGGCTTGGAGCAACCTGGGCACTTGGAGAAATGGAAAGGAGAAATCACATGGAAAAAGATGAGCTTTAAGGTCCCTTCCAGCCCAAACCATTCCATGATTCTGCGAGCTGCGAGGC
>VZRS01008229.1:30994-53162 GCA_013398055.1 Ifrita kowaldi
CAGCTGCTCAGCGCCTCCGCCCGACACGGACACTCTGCAGCCAGGCGGGAGCGATCGCCGCATCCCCGTTGCCTGCAGGAGTGATTTTTTTGGGGAGGATTATTCTCATCACACCGGGCGTCCGGCAGATTTCAGTGTGCTGTGATCCAAGCCCCAAGGCAATACGTGGAATCGAGATTTGCACTCATCAAACTCCCGGACCATTCCCACAGCATCTCCACCGTGAGAAGGTGTGTGTGTGTGTCCACTGGATTAAGGATTATGGAGATTTAAGAGCTTTTATGAGTTTTCACGAGATGGGAATTAGCAAAAAGCCCAGACAGCTCCAGCAGCAGTTGTGCCAAACCACTGCTGGAATGAGCACTCTGTGATGCTCTTTTTGTAGGGATCCCTGCATCCTGGATCCTGGAGAGCATGCAAAGCACGTGCATGAGAAGCTGCGGATGCCCTGTCCCTGGAAGTGCTCTAGGCCAAGCTGGACAAGGCTTGGAGCAACCTGGGCGCTTGGAGAAATGGAAAGGAGAAATCACATGGAAAAAGATGAGCTTTAAGGTCCCTTCCAGCCCAAACCATTCCATGATTCTGCGAGCTGCGAGGCTGCTTCCCATCAATCCACCCATGTGGGGGATGTTTGATGCACCACGGGAAGCGGCGGCGACGCGGAGCCGATGAGGAGGACACGAGAGCTGGGATAGAACAGACAATGATCCGCTGAGCCGAGGCTTCCGCCTCCCCCCGTGACCGCTGCTCCCGGCATCCCGGGGCACCCGGCTGCAGCAGGCAGATAGGCAAGGATTCCTCTGCAGGAAAAGTTCCTTCCTAATCATATTAGCTGGAGCTGGGCCCGTGCCCTGCAGCAGCAGGTCAGTATCCATTTCAAAGCTTTCACTTATGAAAATAAATTTACTATTAGCGCTGCGGACCTCTGGCGCATGTATAAACAGCAGGCTTGGGGAGTGGGTTTGGAGTCCTCGAGCAAGGGGAGAAAGCAAGGAAGGAGTGAGATAGCAACGAGGGAAGCGGGAGAAAGGGTTAAAGCTCCCTCCTTCCCTCCCAGCCCAGGCAGAGGAGCTGCTCTCAATCAGTGTGTGATTGCAATCAGCGGGAAGGTGCCGTTTGCATTAAACAGAGCAGACAGGGGAAAAAAAGACAAGACAGGCTGTGCAATCTGAAAAATTTATGTAAAAATCACAAACAACAATAAAAACCAGCTTTTTTTTTTTTTTCCCCCTCCCTCTGCTTCTCCTTGTTATTATTTTCCCCAAGGGCAGAGAGCCGGGATGGAGCAGGGAGCCAGCACTCCCGGTGCTCCTCTGCCCTACCTAAATCCGCCCTACATCAAACCTTGCAATCAGTCTCCTTTACTACTAATTTTGCCTCATGTTTTTTAATTAAATTTGCCGTTTCCTTCAAATACCAGTCAATGAACCATCCACATTTCCTCCAAACACCCTTGAAAATGTGGAATCAGACAAATAAGCGCGATGATACCCAAAGAAATGTCACTGAAGAGGCATTGCCCGGAGCATGCATGGCCACAGCAGGAGCCAGGGAGGAGAATTGGCGTAAAACACGGAAAACTTGGCCACAGAGGATTTTCAGCGAGCTCAAACTGCAGTAGCAGCACCCAACCTGCTCGTTAGAACTTCAGGAAAAAAGGTAGCGACAATCCTGAAGATGGCACTCCTGGGCTACCCTTCCCAAGCCAACCTCCCTTCCCGACCCTCCCCAGCCACAGGGTGCCCAGCACCCTGAAGAGGGATCATTCAGAGCTCCTCCAAACTCCCCAAGGTTGTCCATGTCGGCTGGGAAAAGTGTCCTTCCCTCCCACCCTTCCACAGCTACTCTTTAGTTTCAAAGGTAGCTCCTGACAAGGGATTTGAGGCTGAAGACCAAGGAAAAAGCAGGCTGAGAAACTTCAGGAGCAGCAGCGCATTCTGTGAGAAAGCAGAAAAAAGGGAGAAGACTTTTCTTTCATCGATTTGACATTTGCTGCTTTTTGGTTTCTCTCAGCAGCATCTCCTGACTGTGCACCACCAGACAGGGGGGCCACCTGCTCCACTTATTCACCTGGACCCCCTGTGCCAACCTGGGACCAATTTATTGCATCCGAACTCAAGGGGAATCAGATGAACTATGACAGTTTTGCTCGGCGTTTCTCTTTGAGGGCTGAGGCTCGTTTGAACAGGCAGCTCAAAGGGAAGGGAAAGGGCCTTTGAAGCCCCCCACGGTGTGGGACTGCATGAAAAAGGCCCCTGAGCCGCCACCGACTCGGTAACACCCTCGTTCCCTTTGTGCCGGGGCTCACTCGCTCCTCCCTGGAGCATCGCTGAGAGCTCGGGACTGAGCCCACACAAGTCCTCGTTGCTCCACAGGAGCCACGTCCAACCCTGAGCAGGCGAGAGCTCAGCGTGGAGCACACAAGACTGAGCACGCCTCAGCGGGGCTGTCACCCTCCCACCAGCAAACCCTCCCAAGCCATCGTCCGACAGCGGAGTGGCTCAGGCCACCAGCAGTAAGACCTGGAAAGGGTCTGGGAAAACTTCTGGGAGCGGCTGGAAGCAATTTTATCAATGATACGGAGCAAGAGTGAATCCTAAGATGCGTTTTGAGCATCACAAGTCTTGTGGGTGAAGACACAACCTCAGCCACATCTGAAGCTCCTCCACGTTCTCAGTTGCCTCGGATTTGGCATTCCAGCTCAGCACAGGGACATATTCTGCATTTAAATGGACAAGAATCTTATCCCAAAGATGAAGGGGGAAGGTGGGAAGGCGGCGCTCCAGCCTGGGGGGGATGGCAGGAGGATAATCAGGCACATTTTCCCCCTTGTCCTCACATCACCTTGAGCACGGTGACTTCCAGAAGCATGAAACCCAGGGCAGCACTCGGAGCAGGGCGTTCCGAGGGCTGCAGCGACAGGATGGGGCAGCACTGGTGCTAACCAGAGGCTTTATTAGGCTCATTCATTTATTTTTTTATTTCTCTGAGCAGGAGGTGTTAGCCTGAGGTGAGTGAAGAAGCACCGGCACCGGGAGACAGGGTAATACGTTATGGAGAAATCTTCTCCGTGCGAGCAGAGGGCTGGGCTGGCTGCTCCTGTGCTCTGTGCATTATTTATGGCCCTGCCGAGCGCCGCCAGCCCCTTTATCTGCCTTCCAAGGGGCTCGAGAAGAAAATGAATCTTTGACTCAGCAATTTTTATCCCAGCCGAGTGAAAGAGAAATACACACACACACACACACACACACACACATATATATATATTTATAAACTGAGTCCACTCTGGGGAGGTGACAGGGAGATAATCCAGCCCCCCGAGAGGCTGCAGGTATTGGCTCTGGGCGGCTCAGAGTGAGGAGATTTAGCTCGTACATAAATTGTCTGCGGCTCTTCCCCTTCTGCTGACCTCCAGCGCCGTGGCTGTCTGTCCTTAGGCTGAGCACAAACCCAAAGCCCGGCCTTTGGGAGAGCTTAGGAAGTGCCTAACGCACTCCAGGTGTTGCCATCAATTAAATAAATCTGCATGATGCATCACACAAATAAATAAATAAGAGGAGATGACTGAAGAGCTCCATTTTTTTCCCAACTGCACATATACACACGTGTACTTAAAGCCAATTTTTCAAACAATAAAACACTTGAATTTTTTCTGCATGAAAAATTCATCCTGTCTCACAGCCATCTAAAAAAGCAAATAAGCAAACAAACAAATAAATTCTTCTTTGGGTGGAAAACATCACCCAAATCATTCCTCATGATCCTCACCACACAGACGCAATTCCCAACCAGCCCTCGACACCCTGGTTGTTCCCGCTGTGGGAGCGAAGAGCGGGTCCTACATCTATGAAAATAAAACAGTGACAATAAAATAGCATTAGTCATCAGGGCTTCTCGGAGAGAGAGGCAAGGAGAAGGGAGCCAGTCCTTTCTAGATCCCAGCAGTGCTTTTTCTGGGTGTGTGGATCTCCCTGTCAGCACAGGGACCCATCCCAGCCCCGTCCTGCAGCGCAGCCACTGCCACCAGCTAATTATCACCTCTTCCTCCCTGCATCCAGGCTCTTTAAAAATAGTTCTTTTAATCAGGGCCGCTTCCCCCACCGGGAGCCCGTGTGCAATCCTGGTGCCAGTTGCAAATGGGTGCCCCAGATCTATTTTGAGCTCCCCGGGGCGGTGCCTCCGGCAGGTGCCCATCACTGGACACCGCGGCACGGCGCGAGAGGAGCTCGAGCTGCCTGAGCCACAGGGAGCACCAACGAGGTGCAATTTCCCTTCCTCCAGGAAGGAAGCTGCAGTGCTGCTGGTTCCTGCAGATGAGGAGCCAAAGGCACTCACATTCCTGTATCCAGGTTAAACCCTGGCTAGGGAGCCCCTGAGAAGGGATGCTGAAGACATTCGCAATCTGTACCATGGAGATAAGCTGCTTCCAGACCCTGGGAGTGGGGAAAGAGCTCCTCCTTTCTCTCCTTTACAGCCCCCCTCAGAAATTCTCACCTGGCACCTCCTCTCCATGATAAAAGGTGGGAGAAGGGCCAGGTTGGATGGGGCTTTGAGCAACTTGGTCAAGTGGAAAGCATCCCTGCCCATGGCAGGGGGTGGGACAAGATGAGCCTCGAGGTCCCTTCTAACAGAAGCCATTCTGTGATTCTGAGGTAAAGTGGGTTCCTCGCCCCAACTCTCCACAAGACTCTTCCCATCACAACGGGAACAAAAGCCAAAACACCACAAACAGGTTTTCCAAACCCCAGTGTGAACACAGCCACGGCGCAGGCAGACATTCATCCATCACAGAATCCAACGAAATAACATAAAACATATTGTATACCACCCTTAAAACACCACGAAATACCGTCCTCAAAAACAACCCAACCAATCCAAAAGTCTTCCCTGGGATTTTTTTTTTTTTTTGGAGGGCAGACGGTGGTTCAGATGCTAAAGCTGAGTCTTCTTCACCCTGCCACCACCCTCCCGGGGTGACACGGCTCCCATACCGCGCCTTTGGCTCTGGGACAGCTCTGCTCTACCAGCTGGTGGGGAGAAAGGTTGACCAAGTGACAGCCAGCACCGCTCACGAGACAGGTGGAGCAGCCTGGGCTCTCTGCTTTGTTTTTTGGGGGTTTTTTTGAGACATTTGCTGCCCATAAAAGCCTCTCTTAGCATAGAAAACACACCCTGTGCCACCGACCTGGCACGGAGGGGGCTCACAGAGGAGACACGTTCGTTATTAAAGTTCGGAAAAGCCTTAAAATAATTGGAAAGGTAAATAAAAGAGAGGCGGCGAAGCAGAACGGTTGGCAGTGCCTCCTGCTCGTTAGGAAAGGGGGGCACTTAACACTACACAGACAGCAAATTAGCCTTTAATCATCGCCTGCCTTCGCTGGGTTTTATCTACGAGTGAGTTTCAGCCCAGGCACCTCCCTCGTGCCGGCAGCCCTGGGGACTCCAGCTCGCCTCCTGTTTATTCCCCAGCTGCTTTGTTGTCTCAGATCAGCAGAATAAGGGAGCCGTGTCGGCAGAAGATACTTCTGTGCAGCCAGCGAGAAGTTCACACAGAAAATTGATATTCGCCGCAATTTATTTGGGATGATTTACTGGAATGAATTAACTCGCAGCGACGCGGAGAAAATTCCAACAGCACTGCTGTCTGCCTCCCACCAACAACGGCACCGCTCGGATTCCAGCCCTAACTTTCTGTTGAGAGGATGAGGATAAGGATGGAGGGAGCTTGGAGAGGGCCCTGACCAGGGCTGTGGCTCAGGAAGCTCCGACATGGATGGATTTGCTGTGTGGATGCTTGCAGAGCCTCCAGGTTCGGGCTGCAGCCTGGAAAACCAACCCAACCCAAGGCAGTCATCCCAAGTTACTCATCTGGCAACCAAAGCAGCGTGGGCAGCACGGAGAGGGAGGGGATTCTGTCCCCAGGTGAGACCCCACCTGCAGAGCTGCCTCCAGTTCTGGGGCACCCAACAGCAGAAGGACCTGGAGCTGCTGGACAGAGTCCAGAGGAGGCCACGGAGGTGCTCCAAGGGCTGGAGCCCCTCTGCTCTGGAGCCAGGCTGGGAGAGCTGGGGGTGCTCACCTGGAGAAGAGAAGGCTCCAGGGAGAGCTCAGAGCCCCTTGCAGGGCCTAAAGGGGCTCCAGGAGAGCTGGAGAGGGACTGGGGACAAGGGATGGAGGGACAGGACGAAGGCAAACAGGGCAGGGTTAGATGGGATATTGGGAAGGAATTGTTCCCTGGGAGGGTGGGCAGGCCCTGGCACAGGGTGCCCAGAGCAGCTGTGGCTGTCCCTGGATCCCTGGCAGTGCCCAAGGCCAGGCTGGACGGGGCTTGGAGCAGCCTGGGACAGTGGGAGGTGTCCCTGCCCATGGCAGGGGTGGAACAGGATGAGCTTTAAGGTCCCTTCCAACCCAAACCGCTCCAGGATTCTGTAATTCCATCTTGGTTTTCTATCGGGCAGCAGGAGGGGAGATGTCCCATGGATGACACCTCTTGCAGACCCCAGTGGCTCATGTTGGCACCCCAGGGAGTTTTGAGAGGGATGGGAGCACGCAGGGAGGGCAGGAGCTTGTCTGACCCCAGCTCTGCTCTGCTACCCTCGTTCTGTTTGCAAGAAGCACAGATAATGTCACTGACTGATCTTTTTCAGCTCTTTTGAAATCGCAGGATAAAAGACTCCGCGCTTAACACTGGGAAAAAGGAGCATGTCCTGCTGGGACAGCTCTTCCCTTTGTCCATGCCCTCGTGGTGGTGACTTCTGCAGTGCTCCCTCGCCACCAAAGTGGCACCAGGAGGGATCCTTGTGACTCACGCAGGGCTCGGCGTCACTGCCAGCCAGCTCAGCAGAGGGTCACACCGAGGCAATGGCATTTAGGGATTGCTCTCAGGCCGGGAATGCACCCGGCCAGCTCCTCTCCAACCGCGACTCCGCTGACTTTGACGGGCTTACAAGAGGGATGAACTCAATCCCTCAATCCTGGATTTCCCTCCCACCACCTCCCCGGCCCTAAATATGAGCAGCAAGGTTTTTTGGGAAGAGGGAGCCCTCCTGCACTGGGAGCTTCCTCAACCACCCACCCACAAATAGCAAAACCAAGACAAAAAAGATCCCTCTACTCCTTTCCTTGGCTGGAGGAGAGGAGGAGGAGGCTGGCTGCAAGCTGCCTCCACATTTCCTCCGTCCTGGGATTGCTCATAACCCTGCCTAATCCCTTGAGTAGCTTAAAGCATCCGCAGGGATCCGCTGCTTTACATGCTGAGCCCTGCAAAGCCAAGAACAGCGAAGGACACTCGCGACAGCCACGTCCCATCCAGGAAGGAGCTCAGCACCCCATGACCGAGGATGCCCAGAGGCAGCGCTGCCCACCACAACCCCCCTTTCCAGGGGGAGAAAATGGGCTCCCACCCCTCCTCCAGCACAGGACCCTGTCCAAAAAGCAATACTGATTGTCATCCTCCGTGATTTTCACCCCCAGTCATCCTGAGGCACAAATGTCCATCAGGTAGGAGTTATCCCGTATTTACCCCGCTGCCTGCCCACTGTCCCCTCGCCGCAGGGCATCCAGCCCTGCCAGGCTGTTTTCCCATGGTCAGTTCATGTAATAGCCTGTACATAACCACCTAAACGCTGCAAACTCTTTGAAATAAGCACGGAAATTGGTTTCCAGGCTCCAGCAGTTTCTAAATAATGGATGTTTAAGATAATAATAAAAAAAAAAAAGAAAAGAAAAAGCAAGTGACATACAAAGTAGGTTCTAGAGGGGAAAAGAAAAAAGGTGGAGCATGTTCTCAACACAAAATCTCCAAGAAAACCTGAAACAGCACAGAGGGACCAAGAAGCTCTGGCTGCAGCTGCCAATTTAACCCTGTGCTCTCGCGGTGGAGAAAACCTCATTTCCCTGTGCTCCCCCCGTAACTCCTCCTCACTTTATATTCCGCCTCACCGCAGATGTAATATATTCTGTCAGTGCAAAATTTGGGCTGAAAAATGTGCTGGCCTTGGGGAGACGTCTGGATTGGATTGGATCAGGGAGAAGAGGGAGAAGGGTGTGTGCTGAGAGCAGCCGGGCGCAAGGGATGGAAGGGAACTGGAAGGCATCAACCTTTGGCTCTCTCCGTTAGCCAAAAGCCATCCCAGGCTACTGCTCTAAGCAAGGGTCAACTGAACTGCTCATTCCTGTTGGCAACATCACCTGCACGACTCCATTTTACCCACAAAAGAGAGTATTCGCTTAAATCCATAAAAATTCCTTAACGCTGGGCTTGCAGCTGGAGTGTGCAAGATGGGCATCTCCCAGAAGCTCATCAGCAAGAAGGAGATCTCTGTGATCACAAAAATGAGGGTTTTGGAGGCTGGGAACAGCTGGCAATGTGGGAAGGAGGCTGTGGTACCACTGCAAGGAAAACCATAAGAGAATGGAGGAACAGTGAGTCCCTTCTCACCGCTTCCTCTGCTTCAAGAGGAGGGAATTCACTTTTCCTCTTCAACAGCTCGGTCCTCAAGGATCGCCCTTCAAGGTAAGGGATAGTTTAGGAGAGCTGAGCAATGCTTCCCTGACCAGCAGCAGCATCTGCCCACGGCAAGACCATCAAAGCAGCTCCTGGACACCCCGAGGGCAGCGGCACCGACAGGGACGGATGTTTGCTTTAATTACAGCAAGCACGTGTTACCTTTACACGCCGCCCAAATCACCCACCCCCGCAGCATAATTCACTCACAGGGGCTTTTCCACCCGAGTCAGCAAAATGAAGAGATTCAATTACAGCCTTTGACTGGGCCTGCTTATTGTTATTTATAATACAATACATCCTAGCTGCTGCGGAGAGAGATGTACAGGTCCTGAAATGTTGGCTGTCTTGGCAGTTAATTGAAACGCCGGCGCCTCGCTGGGATTGCTTGTCCCGGCCTCCCCAACGCCGAGCGGTGGCATCTACCTGCTGTACCCTAATAGAGAGGCACTGTCACCAAAGGCCACCTGTGGCAGGAGCAGACCTCTTAAAAGCCGCCAACTCCTGCGCTCCAAACCCAACAGCCGCCGAGCTACAATGGGGGGTTTCAAATGAATCCTGGAAGAGCACTTGGAGGAGAATGGCTCTATTTTTGAAGAATGACACGGGGGGGATCCACAGCCATTTCCTCTGAATGGCTGCAGACCCAGCTGCACTTTATAAGCAAAGAGATGGATATTTTTTCTCCCCTCTAGCTGCTCCGTCTCACTCCATCTGCGACGAAGTCGTGCTACCTGAGTCCTTTCTGTCCCTGCCTCACAATCAGGAAGAGGATGCCGAGGTGGAAAAGGAACTCATTAGCTGGTAGCAGGGGCACAAAGAGGGAGGAGAAGTGGCTTTCCCTCCCGGAGCAGGGCGGGAATCACTGGGCTTGTGGGAAGAGCTCGGCTCGGTGCCAAGGACTTCGCAGCTTGCCTGGATCAAGACACAGAGGGATAATTTCCCAGGCATGCAGCATCCAATGCCACCAATGCGGGCAGCAAACACCCAGCAGCAGCTTCACAAGTACACACAAACCTGAACCAGCATTTCATGGGATGGTTTGGGTTGAAAGAGATCCTAAAAACCATCTCGTTCCAACCCCGTGCCATGTACAGGAACACCTTCCACTAGACCAGGTTGCTCAGAACTCCATCCCAGCTGGTCTTGAACACTTCCAGGGATGGGGCAGCCACAACTTCTCTGGATGTCCCTTTTTTATTTTGGTGGAGAAACTCAGCCCGGCAGCACTCACAGCCACACGCTGGGGAGAAGAGGAGGAATGAGAAGTCTGGGGTGTACCAGCACCCACAGCCCCTTGCTGTGCTGCCACGTGCTCCTGGGTGCTCCATGGACAGGTTTGGGACTGGCACAGGGGCTCCTGCACGAGGATCTGCCGGCAGCCAAGGCAATGAATCAAAACTTGCCGTGCCTTAGAATCACAGAACCATTTAGGTTGGAAATGCCTTTTAAGATCATTAAGTCCAACCATTCCCCCAGCACTGCCGAGGCCACCACTAAATCACATCCCCAAGTGCCACATCTGTGCCTTTTCAATCCCTCCAGGAAGGGGGACTGTGGATGTTACAGGCCTGGGTGCAGGGAGATTTTAGTTTTCTGACAGGTGTCTGTGTGAAAGCCTTGCTTTCTCATGGACGCTGTGGGAAAACAGTTCAGAGAAATTGTAAACTATGGTATTGTTATGATACAAAGGAAGAAAATGCACGAGGTAAGAGTTAATGGGGCCAGGCAGTCCCTCTGGGGGGTGGCTGGTCAGTTAACCAATAACCTTATGTCAGTCCAGCGTGCTAAGGTATATAAGCGAATCTGTAAAATAATAAAGGGTCAGTTTTTTCATCTTATAAAATCATCCGTGTCGTTTTCACTGGGACTCTGCTCTCTAGCAACAGGGGACTCCACCACTGACAGGGCAGCCTGTCCCAGTGCTTCACATCCCTTTGGATGAAGAATTTTTTCCCATTGCTGATACAAGCCAGGGTGCCTTTGGCCTTCTTGGCCAGCTGGGCACTCGGTGGCTCATATCCAGCCTTCACACGAGTGCTCTTGTGCTTCCCCCCACGGTGCCACCAGTGGAAGCCAACAGCTGTGCAGGAGCAGGGCTGGCTCCGTAGGAGGGTACCTGGCGCTCCTGGGACTCTCCTGGCTCCAGCCCTCTCCTAACAGGGCAGGTAAGGCCTCTACCTTAATCCATGCATGGGAATAATGCTCAGAGGAGCCACGCCAAGAAGGTGGGAATGTAGGTCCAGCCAGCCCAGAGCCTTTCTGTGATGCTCCATCAGCTGGAGGAACTCAATGGGAAGCAAATACCAGGTGGAAACAGAGGCAGGATCAGTCAGGAGGAGAGACTTTCTGCGCCAGCAGGACGGGGAGACGACATCTTTCGTACCAAGCTTTCAGCCCCAACAGCAAACACTCAACTAACCTTATTATTATTATTTTTATGTGCCTATAACTTGCTTCAATGACCTGAAACAAAACCGTGGCTTTCACTGGGAACCATCTGAATGCCCCTGAATTTTTTCCCTTCCGCTTTGCAAAACGTTTGTGCTCCTCACGGAGGCGTGGGCTCTGCTCCAGGCAGCCCCATCCGTGGAATGCTGCCTGCCTGCTGCCTGCCTGCGTCCCTTCCAGCCAGCTCCTCGCTGCCTTTTGATTGATTGATCGGCATGGCAGCCTAATAAGCGATAACAGCACATATGACAAACTAAACAACCATCTAATGAATTGATTGACATCCGAAGGATTTGACTTGATGCACAACCCCAGTCACAGATAAGGTTAATGAGGGAGAAATTAAAATGTAGCTCAATGGGTAATGAATACAGCATGTGCCTTGTTGGAACACATGCCAGATCCATCACTCTGAATCAAGTGGTGGTAGCAATTTCTAAATTATTTATTGCACCCCTCATCCTCCTGTCTCGAGGGAAGAGGCACTCGGACTGGCCTTTGTATTATTTTTGTATATATATATATATAACTGTATCCCTCTATCTGCGCATTGTGAGGATCCACAGCCAAAGACCCTTGCTTTGAATTTTGCAATTTTCATGTTGGTTTTTTTTTTCTTTTTGTAAACTCAATAGCAAAAAAATACAACAATCCAGAACCTGTCATGCCATTTGAATCATAATAGCTACAAATTCACTCCTCTGAATAAATGGAGAGGCTTATTTATCAAATATATACAAGATGTCTGTCTAGTTGTTAACACACAGAGGTATGAGTAGGCAGAGGAAATCGAGAAAGTTTACATATTCACTGCTGTCTCCAGGGGCCTTCCTTTTCCTCCTACTTCTTATTCCCTCTCCCTTCCCCCAATCACATCTCCAACTTGCTTTGACTTGCTGTGGTTTTCCTCCTTTTTTTTTTTTTTTTTTTTTTGCCTCAAATGCGTCTGGGTGACAAAACTTGGGCTGTCAGAAATGATCAAGAGATGAAGTTGCCAAGGAAGGGGAGAGAGATTTGCATGGAGATGCATTTCCCCATGTCTCACTGCCTGCATGAGAGGGGATCTCCTCCACTATCCAGGAGGAGAGCAGGGGACTCTCAGTCTGCTGGAAATGCTTGATTATTGTGTGGATTTATTTCCATTTATTGCATGGATTGATTTATTTTAGGAAAGGGGAAGCCAGATTCACCAGAAATAGGTTTGTACTGGTTCCCGAAGGGACAGGTGCTGGTGGAGAGAGAAGTCAACCAGCACCATGTGGGCTCTCTAAATTATTTATTCCTGAACTTCAGGGTGCTCCAGGGTGCTTGGAGCAGTGACCAGGGGATGTGCTGTCCAAAGGGGGGTGAGGAGCAGACAGGGACTGGGCAAACAGCTTCCCAGTGGCAGAGGGCAGGGTTAGAGGGGATACTGGGGAGAAATCCTTCCCTGTGAGGGTGGGGAGGCCCTGGCACAGGGTGCCCAGAGAAGCTGTGGCTGCCCCTGGATCCCTGGAAGTGTCCGAGGCCAGGCTGGACACTTGGAGCAGTCTGGGATAGTAGAAGGTGTCCCTGTCCAGGGCAGGGGGTGGACAAGATGGACTTTAAGATCCTCCCAACCTAAACCATTCCATGATTCTATGAAATGCAGAGCCTGCACCAGCTACAGCCTTTCCCTGCAAATATGGGGACTCCTGTGGCTCCAGGTCCTGAACAATCCACCAGGATGCCCCGATTGCTGTGCTGAGGATCGGCAGAGGAAACCACCCCTTCAACCATGCCTTGGGTGAACCTAAGAGCCAGGGAGAGCCTAATCACCTTTCTCCTCCTCAGCAACCCAAGATGGTGAAGCCAACAGGTGTGAACTGTGTTTTCCACCAAATCTTTTAAAAACAGTGCCTGGCTGTTGTGGGATTAAGTCCCTGCAGCAGTGCAGAAGTGAAGCCTTTGCTCGGTCCAGGACTCCTGTCTCTCTCCCATGTCCTGCCCAGCAGAAAGCCCAGCACAGACACAGAGAGATGGGTAAAACAACATCCTGCAGCCCCCAAAGGCAGGCTGGGGTCAAACCTCCGTGGGGATGGATGTTCAGAAAACACCTCGAGGGCTCCCCGACCTTCCATACCACGTGAAAAGCCAGTGTCCATAAAGGAGACAGAGGAGTCCTGTGACTTTACTTGGATAAAGGGAGAGAGTCCCCAGGGGCACACGGCCACGGGGTTTTCCCTCTCGAGGTTTCGGAGGGCACAGCCTCCTTTATCCCAAACTCCCGGCCGCACGGTGCCCTCTTCCCTTCCCCATTGCCGAGATACCAGGAAGGTGCCGCCTTCCCAAACCGCCTGCCCCATATCCCCCCTTGAACCCGGCATTTTAACCCAAAGGTCAGAAGTTCAACCAGTGCAGACCCCTTTTTCTGTTTCAAGAGTCAAGCTGCCTGGGCTCTGTGACAAAACTTGGGTGGAGACATTCAGACCCATTTCAAAGCCGTTCACACCCATCCCCTCACCCGTGGAATTGTTGGTGGAGACATCAGCACACATCTTCCCCATCAGGACGAAGAGGTCACTCCAGACGCCACCGCAGAAGGTGTCTGTGCCACGGAACGCTTTCGTCTCCCACCAGCAGCAATGTTTGCAGATGAGCAAAAGCTTCCAGAAGGCTCGAGTGAAACATCCACATTTTTTAGGTGCTCGTCTGAACCCATTAGCACATCTTAATTGCTATCGGCACAGAGGAACGCCAGACTTCCCCACGTCTGCCGAGTCTGTCTGCCTGCTCGGGGATAAGGGAAAACCACCGGCGCACAGCCCCGGATCCTGCAGGCTGGGAGTGCGGTCTCCTCTGTGCACAATCTGTCCCTGGGGCTCCTCAGCTGTTTGCAGGAGGCAGCAGGGAGAGGGAAAGGAGCCAAGGCTCATCTTACAGCCCTTCTCTTGGTGAATGCGGGGAATCACACCGGGCTTTGCCAAAACTCGCTGAGCCCACAGAGAGACACCCCATTCCCAACGAGCCAGCACCGGGGACATCCCACTCACCGATGCCTTAACGTGCCTACAGCACTGTGGGGACATGCGGAGGTTGCCTGAGGACAGAGAGGCTTCCCCAAAGCACGGAGGGAGGTGGGAGCCAGGGGATGGCATCTCCCCGCTGACTCCCGGGCAGACCCTGCCGGAGCTGCTGGGAAAAACTTGGAGCTGCTGCAGAGCATCGGTTAATTTGTCATCATGGAAACAGCCAGCCCGGGTCAGCGGCTGTCGGCAGAGGAGTCGGGAAGTGCTGCTGGTGGTGATCTGTTCTTTTTCCTGTTTTTTTTCTTTCTTTCTTTTAAGGAGATTTCATTTTTTTAAAAAAAGAAGAAAAAGCTGCCTTGATAAGGAATTTACCAGGGCAAAATGAGATTACACCGGAGCTCGGAGTAGCTAAAAGCAGCAGTTTGCTGGGGACTCGGAGGCTGCTGCTTATACTATCTCTCTATCATCACATATATCCTTCTATCTAATCTATCTAGCACCATATATACCCTTTAGCTCGCCAGCTCCCACAATCCCTGCCCTCTATCCATCATCCACCTATTCATCAACACACATCCAGCTCTATCTACCCAGCCATCACTATAAATATCCCATCCATCCATCTCTCCCAATCTATCTCTCATCAGAGAGACCCTTTGCCTACCTACCTGCAGATATATCCACATCCATATCCACACACCCGCCCTGTCTGTCCATCTGTCACCGGCAGAGCGCTCACCTCCTCTCCCCCATCCCTCACCGCACGTATCCTCCCATTCGCCGGCCCATCCATCACAGCCTCTTGCTGCAAGGGGCTCGGTGCCTCTCTGCTCCATTCACTACCCGAGGGCACCAGGTATTTCCCTGTGGATCACTGGATCCACAGCCCACCAAGCAGCAGCCCCGGAGAGGGGACGGAGCGGGCCGGTGCTGGGAAAGGCGCTCTGAGCCAGCCGAGGAGACTCGGCGCTGGAGGGGATGTGGAGTGCTCACACTGCTGAGCTGGGCTGGGCTGCACCTGCACAGCCACCGGCAGGAGCAAGGAGCAAGCTCCAGCTCTGGGCAGGAGCAATCCACAGGAACGCACAAAACCCAGGCAGCCGCTTACAAGGAAGGCGCTGAGCACCTTCTGCAAGGTGCAGCAAGGATGTAAAGAAAATCCTGATCTCACACTAGGGAAGAGCATCGGTGCCCTGTACCTCCCCAGATCCTGACCAGCCCCTCTGGTAGGTGCAAGAGGAGAGGAATTTTCCTCGCACAGACGCATATGCCACCAGGGCTCCAAAAATGCCGTATTCCCTCCCCAGATCAGCCACAGACCAAACCTCACCATACCCGGCCCCTCACCAACTGCCAGGCTGGCACAGCACCTCCAGGCTGGAGCCAAAGGCAGCTTAGGCTCGGGATGGTAGGGGGAGGATGCTGCCGAGTGGCACCAAGCCACGGAATTTGCCAGGGAGAAGAAAACACCCAAGCAGTGCTTAAAAACTGAAAGCTGTTACTTTAATTACGGGCTTTCTGCTTTATCACCAATAGCGTTTCTCACACATTCATCAGCAAACCTGGTAATAAATCAATCGTGGGTAGCCAGGAGCTGCAGTCTGGCTCCTTCCCTTTCTCTTCCCTGCTCCCTGTGAGCTCTCACACCATTAGTATGCAGTCCGGCACTGCCAGTCTGTGCATTCCTCACCGGCTTTGGACTGGAGCTGGTATCAAGCGGATGCCCCCAGCACGGATTTCACACAGCCAGCTCTGCCTGTGGGGAAGGCAGGCGCTGGCGGAGGAGATGGTGGACGTGCCTGTGTCTCTCAGGGCACGTGCACAGTCCTGGCTGCACGCTGTGGGGATCTTCCTGCATCCACGGGGAATTTCGGGACGGGAGGAAGGCGGGGATGGGGCAGGGTACTCCTGTCCCACATCTGGGTCGGCATCAGCTGCTGCACATGTTCCCGCTCCGTCTGCTCCTTGTTTCGTGCCCAGAAATCCCGACGGCAAGGCCAGGGTGGGGGCTGTGGGCACATTGGCTGAGCACAGGGGGGACCCCGACCTCGGCTACAAAATCTTTTCCATGCACGGACACCGGTCCCGCAGCACAGCTCACCTGGCAGGACGCTCGAGGCTCAGGAGAACCATGTGAAGGTGGTTTCCCTGTGCCTTTGCTGTGCCCTTGCACTCGAGGCAGCCATGAAAAGCCAGCTCTGCTACCTGCCCCACACCCAAATGAGTCGAATTTTCAGGTCAGCTGGGATGGTGCAACGTCCAGCCATGCTGCACTGGAGCTGCCGGTGTTATCCCTGCACACACCAGTTCCTGGAGAGGATATTGCATGTCCTGACTGTCCACAACTCCCAGGAAGGACCAAATCCTCCTGTTTGGATCTTGTTGGAGCAAGATTCAGCAGTGGGAACTGAGGCTGAGGATGCTGACCCTTGCTGAGGGCTCTGTGCATGAGTTGTTTGACACTTGCCCTCTCCTTGACCTCTCGCTGTCCACTGCAACAGAACAGCAACAGCTCTGCTGCTGAAACACAAATTAAACAATTCCAACCCTTTCATTTCCTCTGCCATTTCATGTCACCTCTGCCAGCTTCCCAAATCTATTTTTTCCTCCTATTTGTGTGTTTCTAGGTTCACTCCACTGAGGCAGAGGTTCTCCCCTCTCCCCATGCCGGTACCTGCTGCTTCCCATCAGCCGTGTGAGGGCTGCACAGATGTGCACACAGCAGTCCAGATGTGCACGGCACACTGCCAGGCTGCCGGGGTGACGATGGAGAGGGAGCAGCCTCTCACCTCCCAAAATGAGGAGATGGGGTCCCTCCAACTGCTGCTGGAGCGAGTGTGCAAATCCAATTGACCTTGAACACTAATTGGCCCTCTAATTAACACTCAGCAAAGAAGCAAAGGGCCAAGAGGAGACTCTCTTTCCAGAGGAGGTGGCCAGGGAAGGGGAGCAGCCATCCCTCCACGCTGTTTCTGTGGGGATGAAAGGACACATCTCCATGTTTAACCAGGAAAATCCCTTCCCCGAGGCTCGGGAGCGGGAGCCAGCCGGACATTCTGGGGCCGCAGTCCCAGGGAAAGCATCCTAAGGCAGAGTCACACACCCTGCCATCCTCACAGAGCCCCAGGCAGGATCTTCCCGGGATCTCTCCCAGCCTGTTCGCTGCAGAGATCGGCTCCAGCCCTCCCTGTCGGGGTTTGCATCCCCGGCATGCACCGACCGTCTCCCCCCATCACTGTGCCCGTATCTCGCCCTCCCACTCCAACACACACATTTCCCTCTGCTCATCCCCTCCTCCAGCCCGGCGTCAGGAGCTCCAGGCTTGACATTTTCATCCACAGGTTATTTACAGGAGGGCACATCCGAGGAAGCGGTCACAGGTGATTTCCCCGCGCTGCCGGCTCCGCTCCGCACGGAGCCGCAGGGGGCAGATTCCTCACTGCAGATATCATTAATCCTGCAAATCCCCAAATCCCACCCTCCTGCCACCCTCGTCCTGGGGAATGTGGAGCCACAACGGGCTAAAACTGGCAGCAGCCAGAGTCCTGCAGGAGCTCCTGCTGTCCTGGTTGCTCCTCCCTCCACAGTCCCAGAGCAAAGTGGAGTCCCACGGGCTGGATCCTGCCTGGTCCACGGGCAATTGGAGCAAACAAGGAGGGAGAAAGACCCTCCATGGCAGTGCTTCCCATGCTGGGAATTGCTGGGATCACGCCTGATTTGGATGCAGCAATGGAGGGACTGAATTCCAGGCTGGTCCTGCTCTGACGTGGGGAGAGGCTGAGGAGCGTCCCCTGCAAACCTCAACCCAGCCCTTAACACACTTTCTTCCCAAAGATAACAAACTGATACCGAGTGATTGCAACACCAGAAACTGAGGGAGATTAATCTGCCTCGACTCCTGCCAGGAGCCACTGCTGAACGGGAAAATCATGTCACAGCTCCTCTTTGGGGCTGCTCCTGCGGAAGGGACACCTTGAGCTTCCAGCTCGGGGGAGCTCCATCACTCAAGTGCATTTCTCAGGTGGATGGTCACAAAGGAGATGAAGTCGTGCCTGCAGCCACCAAGCTGCTGCCCTGCCCCAGCTGGCACAACCTGCCCTGAATCCTGATGCCGTTGGTAAATCCCCCTCTAGCAGGGATGGTGTCCCAGAACTGCTGGGCTGGCCGGGATCCGAGGAGTGGGGCATCACCTCCACCCTCAGCCCCAGTAAAACCCAGCTCTCCTGGCTCACTCCTCACTGCGGGAGCGGGATGGGAAGGGGCCATCCCGGGGAGCTCCCAGTTCCCAGCCTGGCAGCACACCCAGGAGCTCCCCAGCTGCTGCTTTCCTCACTCAGTTGCCTCCCTGACCATAACTGCTCCTTCATTATTTAACGTCTGCAAAACACCTCGAGACTTTGCATGGGAAGGGAGATGAACTGCACGACCTAAAATTGGTCTTTTCCATCTCGAACTCCTTGCATTTTATCCTGGGATGAAAGGAGCTCTATTAGGCAAAGCATCAGTATTATTAGATTTCCTTGGAGCCCTAACAAACGGATATTAGATTATTACTGCAGATGCATTTCTAAGGCACTCATCACCAGAGTATCTGAGCATCAATTACACAGATTTAGAGATAAAAAATGCTTTCCCCCAGAGAACAGGGTACAAAACCCCTTCTCTTTTTGCCTCCCTTCCCCATCTCTTCCAAATACATTTACCTCCCTCCCACTGCCTTCTACAGAGCTGGAGCTGCTTACGAGGAAAGCTCTCGGGTTGATGGGCAACCCTGCAATCTTTGAAACATCTGAAGCAGCAAAAGCTTTTTGTAAAGACTGGCAGGAGTCAGCTGAAGAGATTTCAATGTGCAAATGGACATAAAAAGATGCAAGAGGGGGAATGAAACGTTGGATTTATTGTTCTAAGGACAAAGGATTTGCTATTAGATGAGATGACCGCGGCCTGGCTCCAGCACCTACAGGTCACAGTGCACAGAAAACCCATCCTGCTTTCGGGGTGAAAGGGGAAAATGGAAAAAAGTTCAGGTTTGACTGTGCTGATAAGGTCTCTGATAATTCTCTGCCTTACCATTGCCATTATGCTAACCCCTAGCAACACCACAGGAACTGGGCTGGATATTGAACACACAAATCCACGGCTGGAAGTGCTTAAAGGCTGAAGAGAAAAGATCAAAGTTTGAGAGGCAAAAACACGGAGAAGGGGCTTGGCCAGGATCACACGGCTGGGACCAAACTGCTCCTCACCGCCCAGGTCCCAGCACACACAGGGACCATGCCACAGCACCCCTGCCTGACTCAGTCTTCCTTGCCCTTTCAGCTGATCTTGCTTCCAAAAACACTAAATATCACAATGAATTTAATCTCAATGCATGTTCTTTAGTTTCAGCAGCTGGATCCAGAGATTGTGATTTGGCCCAGCTTCAGAGCAAAGCATCAAATCCATTCCTTTCACCAAGCCGAGCCCATTCCGATCCGTAGGTAAATACTTCAGGGCTACACTCAGGAGGTGCTTCCAGTCCCACGACAGCCCCCTCAACAAGCTGTCAGAAGGGGCAAAACCCAAACAAACCCCCTTAATTCTCCTTCCAGACCAGGATCCCATCCCCAGTGCGGGTTCACAGTGCCTTGCAAGCCCAGCCCAGCTGCTTGGCTCATCCCAAAGCCCCTCCTGCATGGCTGGTGGAGACAAAGCTGCTGCTCCAGCTTTGTGTGTCGGCCAGAGAAGCCACTGGGCAGCAGGGAAAGCAGCCCTACTTCACAGAAAAGCTTTCGAAAGCACCTTCTGCTTCTATCCATGGGCAGGACTCAGAGCCAGGGTAAGGCAGGATGCTCCTGCCATCTCAGCTCTGCCCCACCAGGACCAGCAGCCCTGTGTGTCCCTAAGTCTCGGAAGGGACCTTAAAAATCATCTTTTTCCACCCCCTGCCATGGGCAGGGACACCTTCCACTGTCCCAGGTTGCTCCAAGCCCCATCCAGCCTTGCCTGGAACACTTCCAGGGCTGGGATGTGTGTAGCCCTTCCAGTGGTCAAGTGCAACCCCCAAGCAACGCAGCTCGTGGCATCCGACTGACTCGACGTCACTGGGATGGACCAGATGTCCCTTTGTGCGGAAGCTGCCCGCCCTGGGAGCGCTGATCCCAGGGTTAAACACTTTGCAGGATATCTGGGAAGGCCCAGCTCAGGCACAAGATGATTTGGATGTAGCCATGGTCCTGACTCTGCCCTATAGGGAAAACCTGCACAGGAGGGATGAAGGAGAGCCAGGGCCCAGCTCTGGGACACTTGAAAGGGAGAGGGCTTGGGATGGACAGGGCCCGATGCAGAGGGAGGGAGCACGAGCAGGGGGATCTGGCTATGCCAGAGCAGGGCATGGTTAGCAAAACAACCACAAATCCCAGAAACAGAGCGTGCCTCCTGCCCCAGCACCACGGCAGCTCACAGCAGCATCCAGCCACGGGGTTGGCTCAGGGGGATGGGAGCCAGCACTGACTGTGGGTGCCAGGCACAGCCAGAGCTCTAAGGTTAAAGAACAAAACCCATCGCCCTCTTCTGAATGATCTCACCAGTTACAAGGTCAACGCTCTTGGTCCTCTCTCGGGCAGGGACACAGTTTGACCTTGTGCTGCTGCCCTAAGCACGGCTGTAAAGGCCCTGTCCAGCCCCAGCCAGGGTCAGGCACCTGCAGCACTTCTGCTCATCTCCCAGATCCCAACAGAGCCTTGGGGATCTCACTGCTAAAACCCCCCAGGACTGCAGGTCTCCTCCCCAGCAACCCCACGCAATTCCATCACCATCTTCCCTGCCTGTGCTGGGGAGGAACAGCTATTCCAGCACATCACCTGCCCTGCACAGATTTATAAAGAAGAGGAGGGAAGTTTCCCAAAGGTTCAAAGACCCATCTGTTCCTCCTCTCCTGTAGCTTCCCCTCCATCTCAAGCATCTCTCTGTGTTTCAGGAGCAGCCTCAGAAATCGATGCTCACTGAAACACAGTTAGATCCTTTGGTTTATTTATTATTTTCCCAGCTTGAACTCAAACTTCCTTCCGCATGGTGAGAGCAGGGGATGAACCACGCAGCGTTTCACAAGCACAAGCTCTGCGGGAGGGACGAGACAACAGCGAGGCATGGGAAGGGCAGGAGACCTTCCCTCCCTGCACATTGTTTCAGATACCACCAGGTTTCCAAAGCCCAGAATGGTTTGGATAGGAAGGGGACTTTAAGACCACCTCATTCCAACTCCCTGCCCTGGGCAGGGACACCTCCCACTATCCCAGGTTGCTCCAACCCCAAATCCAACCTGGCCTTGGACACTTCCAGGGATCCAGGGGCAGCCACAGCTTCTCTGGGCACCCTGTGCCAGTAAAGAATGACCTGATGCAAGTCAGTGATCAGCTGATGGATGCAAGATCTGGGAGAAGAAGGCTGTCTGTGCATGCCTGCTGTTGAATAAGAGTTTTTCTGAGTGTTCTGGATTTTGCATCACCTGGGCTGTGCTCAACACACTGGCCCTGCTGCAATTCTCCTGCAAAGGCCGGATGAAGGAGAAAAGCAGGCAGTTATCAAAAATCCCCAGCAGCAAGGACAGAGGGACACCAGGGCACACACCCTGCTCTGATATCTTCACCAGCAATGTCTCTCCATCACCTTTCTGCTCCTAATCTGCCACCTTTACCCCAGCCAAGCATCCAACACTTGGATCAAGGTTGGATGTCAAGGATGTTGGATGTTCGCGACAGCATCTTTGAAACAAGGAGGCAGGACCGCGGGTTCCCACCCTGGCTCTGCCCGCAGCGACATGGGGCAGCTCACAGGAGTTTCCACAACGGGCACCAGCTCCTTACACCCCCCACCAGAGGGATCCAGAGCCATGGAGGCTTTCCCAAACCCCTGTCCCCCCGAGCGGAGCCCTCCCGCAGCCCTGCGCTCGCTGCTTCCCAGCCGGGGCTCACCTCAGCCAAGTTAATTGCAAAGACGGCAGCGCCGGAGCAGAAAGCAACCGGCGGGGCTCTCTGGAAAAGCCAATTCCCACAACACAGAGCTGATGGGATTTCTGTGCGGAAGAGGGCAGAGAGGGGCAGGGGTGAGGGAGCTGAGCGTGTCCCAGACAGTCGCTCTGCCGGCGCTAACCTGCGGATAAATAGCCAGTGCCGACATCTGCTGAGAAATACCTTTCCCGCTCCACACTGAGAATTGCAATCTAATAATATCCCAACTGCCCCCC
>VZRS01008231.1:0-15271 GCA_013398055.1 Ifrita kowaldi
TTACAGGTTTCATGAATAACAACTAGTACAGCAGGCAGGCTGCGGTCACCGGCTTTGTGACCGTCACAGCACAGGTGGCTTTGGAGCAGGGCTCATCGCATCTTCTGAGAGGGGTTGTGGTAATTCATGAAGGAGTTAAATCCTCGAGGGATGTAAAACGCTGTGGATGCGGCACCTGGGTGCCGCGGTGCTCTCTCCGGCCAGCACGCTGGCCCAGCACCGGGCAATCTCCCACCTGCCCCGGCTGGGGGGACGGAAGCCGATCGCGGCGCTGGAGGGCAGGCGAAGCTCTGATTCGGGTTCGCCTTGCCCACCGATGGTAAAGGTGCACTAAGGAGGCAGGAATAAAGCGGAGGGACTTCTTCGTGAGGGCAGGGAAAGGTTTACTGGAGAACAAAAACCCACGAAGAAAGCCGAGAGAATGAGGCTGGCAGGGGGTTTTATACCCCTACATAATAGGCGTGGAGAATACATAATAACCAATAAAATATCAGTTATGGGGTGTTACAAGGCGGGGAGAAGGGATTAGGGCGAATGGGAGAAGGAGTGGTGGAAGAGGAGTAAAACGGGCCAATCAACTACCAAGGAACATGGAACTTTCTGGAGAAATAACCAAATATGAACCATAAGGGGAGGGGGGGCAGCAGCCAATGGTCAGCATGTTTTACCCAGCCTTTTGGGTGCTCACTGTGCCTTCAGGCCCTTGAGCTGTGGAGGCATCAAACCAACGGACCTTTTGGTCTGCTTGGTCCAGCTGACCATGGCTCTGGCCATGGCTCACCACAACACCTGGGGACACGGCTCGGTGGTGGCCTCAGTGGTGTGCTTGTAACCAACCAGGTTCTGTTTCTTCAGGAAGAAATCCATGCAGCAGCAGGGCAGATGTTGGAAAATTTTAGGAAAATTTTCACTTTAGGACAATGGTTTAGGATCCTGCATTTGTGGTTAATGCTTTTGCACCCTACAAAACGCTGGAGATTACTGTGGCTTTGTGTAAATCCCCCACAGCTGTGACTAAAAGATCTCGGGCCAGCCAAGGCTTCCCAATTTCCCTACATCCATGGTTAATATGGGCTGGCAGATGTCGTAGTTTTGAGAACAAAGATCAAGTGCCAGAATATAGAATGATACCAGAAGATGCATCATGACCTGGTCACATACTGGAGACACTCTCAAGGAGTGAAGATTAATCAGAAGTTTCATCAGAAGATTCATCAGAAGATCTGGGACCATACAACAGAATTTTAAGGAATGGGATGCTCCGAACGCCACCAAAGACCCTCAAAAGACCCTTCCTCATATCCAAAGAAGTTCATGGTAATAATGAGGATGGAAATGTTACGAATATGGAATAGAAATGTGAGGAATATGTATTAATTCCATGGATATAACCTGGTCTGTAAGCTGGAGAATTCCCATACATCCAACCCTGCTAATTCAGTAATGTTGGCTTTCTAATCCAGCAAATCAGTTGGAAAGTTTATTCCCTGGTTTCTGGAGACACAGCGGAGCCAAGCCTTGCTAGAGGAGACACTGAATCCCCTCCAGAAGCACTAAAAGCTGCTCTGGATCATTTGCCTCCTTCCTTTTATTCCCATTTCAAATGGGAATTCAATGCCCCTTTATCCCATAGGATCCCTGGCCGTCCTATTCCACACCCAACAGCCCCTGGCCCTGCCCTGAGGCAGTGGAGACACTTTATCCCAGCAGATATGACCCAAACTGCTCAAATATTCCAAATTCCTCTCTCCTGGAGGGAGGTGCTTCTGCTGGAAGGGTGACACCTCCTCAAGCTTTTCCTCTGGGAGCTGCAGGGTCCCTCCATGGGGATGTTCCTGGGATGGGTTGGCCAAGGGGGCAGTGGAGCCAAAGGATTTTGTTTGAGAGCTGGGTTTTGCTCCCACATCTCTCACTTTGTATTCCAGACCTAAGCACTTGGAGAGACCTGGATACCGTTCCAGTCATCCAGGAGAATTTGGCCCCTTACAGATCCTTTGGCGTTTTGTCCTTTAAAATTTGGGGTTCACGGCTGGAATTGCTCCTCCAGACAGGAATCACGACAGAGAAATTCCATGTGGGTGACATCCGTGGATAAAAAACAATCTGGAATTCTCTGGACAAGAGGACACTGAGCATGACCAAAATGCTCCACGCAGGGCTTGTTTATATGAACGTGGAATTTTACTCAGCTTAGGGATCTGATGGAATCACTTCCACCCTCCAGTTTTTAAAAACTTGGGAATCTTCTGCTTGAATAAATAACCCCAAAATGCCTTCAAATGAAGGCTTTTCACAGCGTGCAAAGCAGTTCTTGGAGACATCACCACAACACCAAGACAAGCTGGACTCGATGATCTTCCAGGTCTTTTCCAACCTTGTTCTGGGATTTGGATTTCTAAGAGAATTGATCTGGTTCGACATCGGACCGAAGACTGGTCCATCAGGACTTTGAACCTCCAGTTGTGGGGATTTTATGAGAAATTTTCTCTCTGCTTCTGTTGCCTGCAAGATCCTAAGCAAAAGTCCCGAAAAATGGATCTGCTGAAAGAAAAACAGGTCTGGAAAAAGGAGGGAACAAATCTTAAATACGAGTGTGGAAAGAGAAGGGAACGACCCAGATGAGAGCTGAGAACAACGAATAAAGGCAGTCAGGAATTTCTGGTGTTAAATCTCCTTCTCTGAGAGGCAGCATCTGGAATTGCTGGCTCTGCAGTTAAGGATATAATGTTGCAATCCAACCAAAATGCCCCTCTGGAAGTGTCAGAACAAGCTCCAACAAACAGGTGAAGAGGAATCCTGGACTGCAGTGGGAAGGACGGAGAGCCAGAAGCAGCTGAGGAGGGAGAGGTTTGTATTCCGCTATTCCCCAGTCTCTTCCGTCCTCCTGGCTCCCTCATATCGGTTGGACGTGACAGGAGATGCTCTCCTTGCTGTTCCTCTCTCCTGGTGTGGGGTGTTATGAGCTGAGGGGAAATCCCAGCTCTCTGCTCATTCCAGGGATCTGTGATGCTGAAAATTCTGGAGGAGCAGCTGGGTCCCTTGGCAATGCAGGGACACAAGAGGAAGGACAGGGACAAGATGGAAGGAACCAAAGAAAGGGAAAGCCCCCAAGCCTCAGAGGGTGGGCACTCAGTTTCCCAGCTTGTCCCCCCACTTTGGTGTTTCCAGAGCACCATTCCCTGTCAGACCAGGGGTGGATTTCGCTGTGGAACCTCCCTGAGCCAGACAAACTCGCAGGAGTGGGAAACAGAGGGGCTTTTCCCCAGCTGCATCATCTTCCCTTCCTCTAAATTCTCTGCGGGCACCCCGGAGATATCAGTGTCCCGCATCTCCTCTGGCATCTCCACATCACAGAATCCCGGGATGGGTCAGGCTGGAGGGAGCCCAGAGGGTCACTGGTGCCACTCCCTGCTCCAGCAGGGCCATCCCAGAGCACAGGGCACAGCAGTGAGTGCCCACAGCTCTGCAATATCCCCAGGGAGGAGACCCCACAGCCTCTCCGGGCTCTGCTCAGGGCTGGGCCCTGCCCAGGGCAGCAGTTCTGCCTCCTGTGCAGGCAATTGCTGGGCTCAGGCCCTGCCCGTGGCTCTGGTGCCATTGCTGGCCCCCGCAGCAGAGCCTGGGCCCTGCCCTGAGCCCTCCCTGCAGCCAGGGCCAGCCAGGGCTGAGGGCCCCTCTCAGCTGGGGCTCCTCTCCAGGCTGAGCAGCCCCAGCTCCCTCAGCCTTTCCTGGGCACCGAGATGCTCCAGGCCCTTCCTCAGCTGCGCAGCCTCCGCCGGCCCCGCTCCAGGAGCTCCCTGGCCCTGCTGTGCTGAGGAGCCAGAGCTGGGCACGGCACCCCAGAGGTGCCCCAGGCTGGGCACAGGGGTGGGATCCCTCCCTGACCTGCTGGGAATTCCCTTCCTGATGTCCTCGGGATCCCACTGGCTCCCTGCCCCCAGCACAGGTCTGGGACTGCTCGTTGTCCACCGGACACTGCTGACCCACGTGGATATTCCTCAGCTCCCTCTCCATGTTTTATTCCCTATAATTAGTGCAACACAGGGGCAGAGCCTTTCTCCAGTCTTTTCCTGCAAATGCACAAATCCAAGAAAGGAGAGGAGACAGCAGCCTGAAGAAGGGCTGGAAAAATGCCCGATTCTTTTATTAATTCCCTGAATTAATGGGGAACGCAGGAGTTCACCTGATAAGCACCCAGGGAATTGTCAGCAGGAGTGATGGTGGTAATCCCTCAAAGGACAGCGCAGAGGTACAAGAGCCACCTGAGGGATTGATAAGACACCTGGGGGAGAGATGAGCGGGACAGGAAATGTCCAAATATATCTTCCAAATATAACGGCAGCGTTCGTGTGGAGAAAGGTAACCAATTAAAAAGAGCGTAATGACCCATGATGGATGATTCCAGCCATTGGGAATGCAGAATTCGGGTTTTAAGGGACTCATTCTGGGTCTCTAATAAGGAATCTTAGCTCACTGTTGCTGGATTTGGCCTGCTGGGAAGCTGAGCCACGCCTGGTGCACTGGTGCTGCTGGGAAGGGCCTGGAGCTGGAATGGGTTCCAGAATGAGGAAAACCACTCATGTGGGATGCATTGGAGTGGAACCAAACCGCCCCCAGGGCTCTGGAGGACGGCAAGTGCTGAGGGAACTTTTCCCAGCACAGGGAAGCTCACCTGCAGTTCTCTGTCCAGTCTGGAGCTCCAACAGCTCCAGGGAGACGCTGAGAAGCTCTGTGGGATCCACTGGAGACACAACAAGGGGTCCCAGGGCTTGGAGCAGCTGTCCTGCCATGAGACACTGAGGAAGTGCAGGAAAATGCAATTGTTGGCCAGGGAAGCTATGGCTGCATCCCTGGAAGTGCCCAAGGCCTGGCTGGATGGGCTTGGATCAACCTGGGATAGTGGAAGGTGTCCCTGCCCAAGGCAGATGAGCTTTAAGGTCCCTTCCCACCCAAACCACTCCATGATTCCATGAAATCCCGTGAACTGCAAACCTCCCGCCTCTCCCGCTGCTGGCACAGTCTGAGCAGCAAGAGCAGCACCTCCTGTGGCTCTGTGTGAGCAGATCCAGGCCAGGGCTGGGATGTCCAACCCAGAGATGGAGCTTAACACAATAATGACCAGGAGAAAGGATTGGAAAAGGAACCAAAAAGCGTGGAAGGATGGCAGGAATGGGAGGAGACACAGCCAAAAAGGGCCAAGTGCTGCCATGGGTGCTGACAGTCCGTGGTCTTCACACTGCTGGGGGAATTCCAGGAGGTATTTGGGCTTCCCAAGGCTGCCCTGAGCACCCTCTGCTCCAGAAAACCATCCCTGCCTGGCCCTGGGGAGCTGAGGGCTCCCTGTTTCTGCTCACATTCCACGGGGAGCTGAGCAGTGGGAGCCATCCTGGTGGGATGGGGCTCCAAAGGCTGCGCTCCAGAAGAGCTCCAGCTCCTTCCAGGCCACAGGTTGGAGCGTTTGGGAGTCAGAGAACCCCCTAGGATGGCAGGACAGGCAGTGCCAGTGCTCCTTCTCCGGGAGAACATTCCCAGGGAATACATTTCCTCGTAGTGCAGGATGTTGTTGTGCAGCTTGTGAGGCTGCCTTGCTGGTTGTGAGTAATTTATGTATTTATTATGTCCCCTGGCAGTGCTGTTTTACTAAAGCTGTCCCTTTTTTGTTCCTGGTGCTCTTTCATCCCTCTGGGAATGGAGCTGATACATCCTTAAAGAAAACAGAGCTCTTTCATATTTCCGCAATGGGATTTTAAGTGGAGTAATGCAGATGAAGGGCAGCACACAAACACGATCCTGCTTTGTGCCTTAAATAAAAAATACCTTTCTCACAAAGGCAGGCAGCGGGGATTTTTCTCCTAGGCTTCCCACGGAAAGTGTTGGCTCTTAAAGGACTTCTCTCCGTGTCTCTAAGCAATTCCAAGCACATTTTCCCCACTCAGTTCTGCTGGGTAAAATACAGGGAGGCTTTTATCAAGCGGCTTTTGTGTATCCCGGGGTTTCTCCAGGTGCTAAGCGGGGCTTAAGGAGATGCCAGAGTGTTCTGAGGGAAACAAAGGGAGAGGGGGGCAGGGGTGCTCCCAGACACCGATCCCGGGGAAATCACAGCGTAAACGAGCTCCACCTTTCCCTGGGTGAGGATTTGCTGCCCCTGGGTCACTCAGACGCCTGGATCTTCCCCTTCTCCCCAGGCTGACAAAGCTTCCAAGCCCAGTGATGCCAGCAGGAATCCCGCAGGAATTTTGCTGTTGCTGCTCTTTGCCGTGCCTGTGGAATGAAGGGAGTGCAGAGATCCCCCAAATCCCTGCAGAGCCAGGGGAACGTCCACGAGCTGCCCTGACAAGCTGAGGGGGCAGCAGAGCCCACGGCCGTGTCCTGATCCCGCTCCTTGGTGAAGAGCTCAGGATGGAAAACTGGGAGTGGGACTGGCAAGGGAAGTGCAGGAAGAGGAGCAATTTTCCTGAGCCTGTGTTGGATTTAGAGAGAGAGGAGCTGCTCCCTGTGGAGCAGAGCTGCGAGGAAAGTTGCCTTTGCAGGGAAGAAGCCTCCGTGGCCTCCCTCCTGGCACGGATTCAGGAAGGATTCCCACTCTCCCACGGTTCAGGTGCTTTCAGGGAAGCTGCTGTCCCTGGGTCCTGCTCTTTCTGGGCAGTCTCACTGTCACTGGGCTTTGAGCCTCCACTGCCACTCACACACGATGCTCTCAGGGCACAGATGTGAGGATTTGCCCCAAAATGTGAGTTCACGGCTCTGCTCCCTTTCTCCCACCCGCCTCATCCCCGCTCCTCTTTGTTTCAACAAAAGGAGTCACAAAAGTAGAGTCAGCCCTCCCCTCTCATCTCAGCCCTCCACTTTTTCCCACTTAATTTCATCTCTAAACTGACTGGAGCAGGCGAGGACCCCTCACCCTTCCGGAGTTATTGGAATACACCTGAAGTGTCAGAACAGGAGATGGGATTGAAAATTGCATCAGGCAGCTCTGCCAAGAGCCTGGCCCTGCATCTCCCTTCCCTGCTCCATGCACGGGGACGCACTCGGGGCTGAGATGTGAGGAGAGGGGGCAAAGTGGGGATGGGGGCTGCTGGAGGGATGGAGGGAGGTGACACAGAGGCTGTGAGAGGGTCTGGCTGAGCCCTGTGGACACTGAGCTCACGCCAGCACTGCCCAGCTCTCCCCGAGCTCCCAGCAGGGCCATAATCCCATTTGGGAGAGGATGGAGTTATCCTGAGCTGTACAGGAACAAAATGAAGATGGAAACCCAATCTTGGCTGGCCCAGGCCGCAGCCAGAGGCTCTGGCTGCAATCACAGCACCACAACCTCGTTTGCAGCACATGTGGGACATCCACAGCCCAATCACGCAGATCTGGCCTTTGGATCCAGCTGCTGCTCCCCACATTCCCACCTGGCAGCACAGGGAGAGGGAGCGGCAGATCCTGCTGGAAACTGCCCCATTCCTGCCCAGCCCCTCCTTCCAGCATCCCCTGGAGCAAGGCATGAGGTGCCAGAAAAGCCATCCCAGTACCCAGGAGCCCAAAGCCCTGCCCAGGAGCCCCTCACCTTCCTGGCCCCATGGAGACCCCCTGTCCACCCTCACAAACAACCACGTTGGAAAGGAACTTGAAAAGGAACTCCCCAGGATCAGGGGAAGGGGCTGGGATGGTGCAGGATCGCTGAGAGGGACTGAAGAGGCAGCAGTTGGTGTGAGGAGCTGCGAAAAGGCAGCAGGAGGTGGAACTGAGCTCCCTTTCAAGGGTCTGCAGCACCGGACCTGCATCTGCACTGCCCAGGAGCCCAAAGCCCTGCCCAGGAGCCCCTCACCTTCCTGGCCCCACTGGGACCCCCTGTCCACCCTCACCGTGGCTACAAATGGGCAGTGGAGCTCCAGACCCTTGAAAGGGACCTTAATTCTACCTTGCACCCTCCTGGCCCTTCTCCTGCTCCTGTTACTCAGGCACGGGATCCACCGGAGTCTTTCCCATGCCCTGGAATGTGTCTCTGAGGAGAAGGTGTCCGCACTGGCTGCAGCCCTCACTGGGATGGTCTGAAGCTGGTTTTTAGCTCTCTCTCACATCCCAGGCTTAACTCAGGGCCTCAGAGTCTCAGTCAGGCCCTGACAGCACCCACTGCACTGGAGAGGGAAGGGGAGGGGAGGAGATTTGGCATCCCAAATCTCCCCCAAGAGAAGGGCTCTGTGTTTGGGAGCAGGTCCCAGTGCCAGGCAGTCCCCGGGGTGGTTTGTGCCCAGCAGCAGCTCTGACCTCGTGTGCCCAGTGAAAGTCCCCTGAGGAGCAGTGGGACCAACGCTTTCCTGCCGTTCCTTTGGCATGGAAAGGAAGGAGTCTGGAGGCACCCATCGGGTTCTTGGGTGTGCTCTGGTGTCAGGGAGAAGGGACGGAAGGAGCCTGCTCTGCTTCCATGGGCAGGATCCCAACTTTCAGCTCTGGCAGCTTTTCCATCTCGAGCCTCTCCAGCCCAGGATGAACCCACACCAGGAGAGGACCTTGCTGGTCAAACCCCTTCTGTTGGTGGCCCTGGTTTTGGGGGCCCTGAGCCGATGGTGGCCACGTCAGGGGTGAATCTCTCTCCTCCCTCTGGGGTTCCTTGTCACCGGTGTGGGTGGCCCTGCCTGAGCAAGGGGTTGGATGGGGTGACTCCAGAGGTGTCCAACCTCAGCCAGGTGACCCTGGTTGGAGCTGGAACTTGATGATCTTCAAGGTCTCCTTCCAATCCAAACCATTCCATGATCCTGTGATCCTGCCCTCCCAGGCAGCAGCTCTGTGGCAGAGGCATTTTATCCCCAGAGCTGTTATCACCGACACCACGAAAACCTGAGGTTCAAATCCCAAGAAAAGAGATGTTCAACCACAGCCCCAAAATCCCAGGATGACAAGCAGAGCCCCAGAGAAACCCTGACACGACGTGGGAGGCGCAGCCGCAGGGAAACACCAAATTTTCCCTGCTGGAGAGCAAGCACAGGTTCAGCAGCCTGCAAACTTCAACATTCTGGGCTCTTATCTGCCCATAATTTATCACCCTGGTGAGCAGGACTAAATCAGAGCTGCAGCAACACTCAGCTCTCAACAGCCCCCTCAATCAGGCAGCTCAGAGCTCTGTGGAGCACGCAATTAACCTTCCACTGCTGAAGGAAATTACAACAGGAGGCAAGAACGAATGAGAACCTTCCCTTGAAAAGCCACGGCTGGATTCCACAGGGCTGGATGCTCAGCCTCACTCACTGGAGTGTAAATAGGGAATAAGGGAAGGAAAAAGAAGAAAGGAGATGAGCAAAGGAGCAAAAATAGGGAGAAGAGGAGCAGGGCCATATGGGGAGGGAAGGAAAGAGGTGAGCGATGGCCTTGGGCTCTTGTCAGGCATCATCCCCTCTTCCATCCCTGCAGCTTTTTGGAAGTGTCCTGGGACCAGGTTTGAGATCGGATCTTATCAGCTAAAGGGAGGCAGCATTTTCAGGGGTGCACAGGGAGTCTGATGAACACCCCCAGCAAAAGCCTGATTTCATTTTCCCCAAAGCCCAGAGCTGTGAGTGCCCTCAGGAGCAGCACCTGCAGCTCTGCTGGGACACGCTGGGACCTCGCTCGTCCCCATTCCTGTGACTCGTGGAAAGCCAATTCCGCAGCACTTCACTCCCAGGAGTGTCTGCAGTGCCGGCTGAGCTGCAGGACTGGATTCGCCTGCTCCGCGATCACTTTGTGTTCGCACTTGTCAGCAAAATTAATCCACCAACACCAGAGGTTTATGTCCAAAAAGGAGACAGAGGAGTTCTGTTACTTTATTTGAATAGAAGGGGAGGCCATGGGGCATTTCCCCTGGGGTCTCTCAGATTTTTGGAGGGCACAGCCTCCTATTTATCCTAATTTCCCAGCCACATTTCCCTCTCTCTTTCCCCATTGGCTGAGGTACTCGAGAGGTACAGACTTCCCGGAACTCCTAATACCTAAGGTTCCCTTCTAATGTATAACCCCCCTTTATTTTTAGTTCTTATTGAATTTTATGATTTTCCCATTGTTTCTTTCATCTCTCAATATCCAATTTCATTTATCAGCAGACCCACAGTTTGTTTGTAGAGACAAATCTCCTTCCATTCATCAGTCAGTGGAACCCTTCTCATTGTTTCTTTCTGTCTCTCAGTGCTAATTTCATCAACCAGAGCTTGTTTGTAAAGACGAGTCTCTCATTCCTTTCACACTGATGGGCTGGCCCTGCACACAGGGCTCTTTATCCCACACCCATCCCACTCATTCCCTTTCCCTCTGCCCCGTGGCCGGACAGCTGAGCTCAGGGCTGCACTATTCCCTGTCAGGCTGGTGACATCTTCGGAGCTGAAACAGCACCACAGGGGTGTCACAGCACCAGCGACCCTCCCACTGCCCCCTCCTGGAAATGATCCATTTCTCCTTATTCCTCTTGCGCCTTTAAGAGAAAACTCCTTCCTTCGTGGCCTTGCCACAGAAACGACTCCCCTAAATTTCATTTTGTTGCTCCCGTGGGTGCTGGGCCATGAGGGAAGCGTGGACAAGGATGGACAGCACAGAGAAAGGAAAGGAATTGTGGATGCCCAGAGAAGCTGTGGCTGCCCCTGGATCCCCGGCAGTGCCCAAGGCCAGGCTGGACATTGGGGCTTGGAGCAGCCTGGGACAGTGGAAGGTGTCCCTGTCCATGGCAGGGGTGGCACTGGATAGGCTTTGAGGTCCCTTCCCACCCAAACTGGGATTCTTTGAGGAGAGAAAAAGCTCAGGGGTTACGGGGCCTGGTGACAGTGGCAGTGACAGCCACACCTCAGGGACGCCTGGCATCACAATTCCCACATTCAGAGCTCTTTGTGCTCACCTTCATCCTCCAGCGAGGTTCTCTCGAATCCAGCAAACAAACAAAGCTGATTTATTTCTTTATGCAAATGTGGAGCTTTCAACAGAGGGGATTTTCTCTCTCATTCTTTGAACAAATTGCTAAACCCCAAGGTTTGCTGGCTGGAACCCCAGCCAGGGACCTGAGGTGGGGCACAAAGGTGGTGTCACACTCCAGGCACAGCCCTGGACGTGGCCAAGGAACATTCCTGAGCAGGACTTGGAAAGGGAAACAACCTGGAGGTGAAGCGCCCACAAGGGAGAAAAGGCCATTCCCAGGTTCCTGGGGATTCCCAGATCTGTGGCGTCTTCCAAACAGGAGTGGCTGCACTTGGTTGGAATTTGTGGCAGTGGCAGATCCTGCTGTGCCACTCCAGTGGTGCCAGCAGTGTCAGGGAATCATGGAATTCCTGCACACGGGGCAGGAAGAAACTGGAATTTCGCTCATCCCCTGCCAGGAGCCAGGAGAATCCCGTGTGGGATTTGCTCAAACCTTTGCATCCAAATGACACCTTAAAAATCCTCCATCAAGACAAGAAAGGAATTCTCTTTCCTCATGGGGAATTTGCCCTCACCATCGCCTCACAACACACCCACTGTCACCACTCCACTTCTCGTTTCTGTCTCCACTCTCAGGTGACAGGATGCTTTGTCACCTCCGCAGCTCCTTTCCTACAATTCCAAGTGGCACCTTGTCTCCCTTCATTGCTCCCAGCTTCCAGTGGTGATGGCTCTGATTTCCTTCAGAGATCCCGCTTTCCCCATCGCTCCCACTCCTGCACCTCCAATCTCAGCTGCCTCCTTCCCGAGCTGCGCCACACCCACACTCAGCTTTCCAGGCAAAGCCTTGGATGTGTGCAGTTCCCCACCACAAAGGGACATCCTGGGATGTTTTCCTGCAGTTCTGGGTGTTCCCTGTGCTCTCCCCAGGGTGGCTGAGTTTTCCTGTTCACTGGAATCCTGACCCGCGCCATCCATCACTGCTCACCTGAGCACGAGGCCTGTTTGTGCTGCCATGAAAGGGCATTAAATTGATTTTACGTGATCTGCTCTTGACAAATCAAACTTAGCTGTAATTCCCTGCCTTGTTATCTCCCAGGTGTTCACAAGCACTTTGCCAGATAATACATTCCCATTTTTTTTCCAGGTATTTCAGGCAGCTGGCTGGGCAACAGGTCCCCATTTTATCCTTTTTTTAAAGATAGCCTTAGCATTTCTTTTTCCCAGACCTCCCAAATTTTCTCCACACACATTTAAAAACAAAAGCCAAGTGCTCCGAGATTGATTCAGTCTCCTCGAAGCACCACGCGGAGAATGCTGGCAGGGCCAGGCAATTTGGGATCCCCTAATGGCCCTAAGAGCTCCCTGCGCCATCCTTCTGCTGCTGCAGAGGAAATTCTGTCCCCTTTGTCACCGGAGCTGTTTGTTCACCCTGTCATTGTCACCCACTCCTTTGGTGAAGGCTGAAACAACAGCAGGGGAAATTCCTTGGCCTGAGGCGTTGTCGGTTCAGACCCCAGGAAANGGATGCCCAGAGAAGCTGTGGCTGCCCCTGGATCCCTGGCAGTGTCCAAGGCCAGGCTGGACATTGGGGCTTGGAGCAGCCTGGGACAGTGGAAGGTGTCCCTGTCCATGGCAGGGGTGGCACTGGATAGGCTTTGAGGTCCCTTCCCACCCAAACTGGGATTCTTTGAGGAGAGAAAAAGCTCAGGGGTTACGGGGCCTGGTGACAGTGGCAGTGACAGCCACACCTCAGGGACGCCTGGCATCACAATTCCCACATTCAGAGCTCTTTGTGCTCACCTTCATCCTCCAGCGAGGTTCTCTCGAATCCAGCAAACAAACAAAGCTGATTTATTTCTTTATGCAAATGTGGAGCTTTCAACAGAGGGGATTTTCTCTCTCATTCTTTGAACAAATTGCTAAACCCCAAGGTTTGCTGGCTGGAACCCCAGCCAGGGACCTGAGGTGGGGCACAAAGGTGGTGTCACACTCCAGGCACAGCCCTGGACGTGGCCAAGGAACATTCCTGAGCAGGACTTGGAAAGGGAAACAACCTGGAGGTGAAGCGCCCACAAGGGAGAAAAGGCCATTCCCAGGTTCCTGGGGATTCCCAGATCTGTGGCGTCTTCCAAACAGGAGTGGCTGCACTTGGTTGGAATTTGTGGCAGTGGCAGATCCTGCTGTGCCACTCCAGTGGTGCCAGCAGTGTCAGGGAATCATGGAATTCCTGCACACGGGGCAGGAAGAAACTGGAATTTCGCTCATCCCCTGCCAGGAGCCAGGAGAATCCCGTGTGGGATTTGCTCAAACCTTTGCATCCAAATGACACCTTAAAAATCCTCCATCGAGGCAAGAAAGGAATTCTCTTTCCTCATGGGGAATTTGCCCTCACCATCGCCTCACAACACACCCACTGTCACCACTCCACTTCTCGTTTCTGTCTCCACTCTCAGGTGACAGGATGCTTTGTCACCTCCGCAGCTCCTTTCCTACAATTCCAAGTGGCACCTTGTCTCCCTTCATTGCTCCCAGCTTCCAGTGGTGATGGCTCTGATTTCCTTCAGAGATCCCGCTTTCCCCATCGCTCCCACTCCTGCACCTCCAATCTCAGCTGCCTCCTTCCCGAGCTGCGCCACACCCACACTCAGCTTTCCAGGCAAAGCCTTGGATGTGTGCAGTTCCCCACCACAAAGGGACATCCTGGGATGTTTTCCTGCAGTTCTGGGTGTTCCCTGTGCTCTCCCCAGGGTGGCTGAGTTTTCCTGTTCACTGGAATCCTGACCCGCGCCATCCATCACTGCTCACCTGAGCACGAGGCCTGTTTGTGCTGCCATGAAAGGGCATTAAATTGATTTTACGTGATCTGCTCTTGACAAATCAAACTTAGCTGTAATTCCCTGCCTTGTTATCTCCCAGGTGTTCACAAGCACTTTGCCAGATAATACATTCCCATTTTTTTTCCAGGTATTTCAGGCAGCTGGCTGGGCAACAGGTCCCCATTTTATCCTTTTTTTAAAGATAGCCTTAGCATTTCTTTTTCCCAGACCTCCCAAATTTTCTCCACACACATTTAAAAACAAAAGCCAAGTGCTCCGAGATTGATTCAGTCTCCTCGAAGCACCACGCGGAGAATGCTGGCAGGGCCAGGCAATTTGGGATCCCCTAATGGCCCTAAGAGCTCCCTGCGCCATCCTTCTGCTGCTGCAGAGGAAATTCTGTCCCCTTTGTCACCGGAGCTGTTTGTTCACCCTGTCATTGTCACCCACTCCTTTGGTGAAGGCTGAAACAACAGCAGGGGAAATTCCTTGGCCTGAGGCGTTGTCGGTTCAGACCCCAGGAAAAGTCTCTTGGCTTTTTCTCACTGCTTATTTCATTACAGAAATTTCCCTCATTAATTTCTATCTCCCTCCCTTCTCGGCTCCCTGCGCCTTGTAAAATCCCACTTCATTCATGGAGAAGGAGACACGGTCCCAGTGGAAGCTGTGGCCACATCCCCGCTTCATTTTTTCCGTGTGTCTCATCTCCATCACTTTTTTATCTCAGCTCCAAGCTGGGAATGTGCCTGTACCCATTTCCCATGGGATGCAAACTGAGCAAATCCCTTTCTCCCAGGGTCCTGAGCTTCCTGCTGCTGGGACGGCAAATTCCCTCAGCGTTTCCTTGGGTGGCTTTCTACCACACCTTGTTTAGGTCCAATCTCTGGGATTGGAACATGGAGATTTGTCCCAGCACAGCTCAAGTGGTGCCAATCCAGGAGAAATCCCGAGGGGAGCAGAGGGACAGCTCCGATCTCTGCTCCCAGGGAGTGGCTGGAGCTGGGCCAGGGCAGGCTCAGGCTGGAGATCAGGGAAAGGTTCTTCCCCCAGAGGGTGCTGGGCACTGCCCAGGCTCCCCAGGGAATGGGCACGGCCCCGAGGCTGCCAGAGCTCCAGGAGCGTTTGGACAGCGCTGCCAGGGATGCCCAGGCTGGGATTGTTGGGGTGGCTGGGCAGGGCCAGGAGCTGGGCTGGGTGATCCCTGTGGGTCCCTCCAGCTCAGGATATTCCAGGATTGTGTGGTTTTGGTAACTACAGCAGGTAACAGCTGCAGGCTGGGACACACAGGTTCATTTTAAAATAAACCAGAATGATCCTGCACAGGCCTAACTGGAGTCTAAAAGTGCCATCACACTAATGCAGCATTTCCACATCCAGATGATGACAGGACATGGGGGACATCTATGGGGCACCTGAGGACTCTCCAGCCCCAGCTGCCTTCTGGAATCTCTGAGTTTACCGGGGATGTGGAGCTTTTCCATCCCTGCAGAGACCTCGGATGCAGCTCTGGCTGATGTTTCTGTGCTCTGACACTTCTATTAATCCCCAGCACTGTCAATTATTTATTGTACATCTCGGTGGTGGTCTGTCTCAGG